>CM046838.1:11773965-11843965 GCA_025618425.1 Heliocidaris tuberculata | reverse complement strand
CGAAACCGTGATTTATTCTTATGTTATTCTTTTTCACGCAACTGCTATCTGCACCCAACCCGTAATTGCACTGCAACCACTTGATCACTCAGTTTTACCAAGAGTTGTGTCGCCAAATCTTTTTTTATATGAGGCCGCCATCAATCTCCAGCCTAACTGCTCACGATGGCGGTCTCCTGCGTTCTAAATTACTTCTTTAGTTTATCGAGAAAAAAAATGTACATAGGTCTATATATTCTTTATTCTTGTTTGTATGCTCTGTATTATGTTTATTGTATAATATTATTGTACACGATTTTCTACTTATGTAATACTTATGTAAAGCATTATTTTATTGTATTTGTCATTAGAACGCAGAAATGAAAGCAATCAAACAAAAAAATATGTTCGTTGCATCATTTTCTCTCGCTTTCCTCCTTCGCTCAGAATCATTTGAAACATAATGAAATACTCGACATAGTAACGGTTTCTTTTAGGCCAGAAAATACACCCTCCTCTTTGGATCTCTCTTGAGCCAGCACACCACCTGAACAACATCCTTCATTATTGCCTCCAGAACGTGGACCGAACCGCCTTGTTATGATACCTGTGGTCAGGTTTCTAGGGCCAATGTTCCTTAGCCGGAGGTACACACGAATATAGAAACCAGCTTTGATCAGAAAAGGCAAAAACAATCTAAGAGTGGACACCTATATTATAGATATTTTTATCACGGAATAATTCGGTCTTGAAAAACCAGAAGAAGTGAGTGAATCATTCGGCTCTATAAAGTCCCAAACAGAAGTGAGCATCATCCAAAGTCCAAAAGACAGCATCCATGTACAAATATTAATAATGATGGCCTTTCGGAAATTTTTCTGTTGAAAATGCTTGATAGGGTGCACAATTGTTATGTAACGATCGATGCAAATAATGATTACACCACATACAGATACACACAGAATAGAGATCTGAAAACCGAGAAAAAAAATTGTCGGCATCCTACCAAAGTGCCATCTGTTGTAGAAATGCACCATCGAACGAAGTGGCATACAGACAAGTCCAACTACGAAATCTGCGATGTAGATATTTAAGATATAGGAGTTGGTGTAAGTTCGCAGTTTTTCTCAACGTAGAAGGCTGCCAGGATAAGTGCGTTCGTTATGACGGTTAGACCAGACAGAACCAGTAAGACCAAGAAAACCAGACTTAACTTTGTTTTATTACGTCTTGTATTATCATATTTTCTGACAAATTATCAGAAATCTTCAAACTTTCATCAGGAAGGCTGAGTGTGCCGCTTATCTCAATAACGAGACAGAACAAAACCCAAATATCAGTATAGTTTAAAAAGGTTAATAAGCAAAGAATTCTCTAAAACATGATGTGTCTCATACGGAAAAGAGGTGGAACAAATGCCTATGGAAACGTCAGTCGCTTCATTCTGGCGGACGACTAGACTAGATAATAAGACCTGGCCACCATGAGTATTCATAGTGGATTTGTCAAGATTGTTTATCAATCTTTTTAGTGTACATGGTGTATGATAACTGAAAAGAGTAGAGCAAGTTTTCAATATATTCTTCCATACGACCGTACTCTGACTCTCATATGCAAGAAGGAAACGTCTGGAAGGATTATCATCTATAAACCTTTCATTTTTTTAGTAAGAAGATATTTTAATCTTACAATGAAAAATTTAATGACCCATAAACTGTGGTGGGGAGCAAAAGAAAAAAAATCGTTGTCTGTCGCTTATATCATAACCCTCGAACAGAGAAGTTGAGCGAGGATCAGTCACCAGTTATTTGCTCGACTGCTGCTTTGTCTAATATTGCACTCTTTTCTGTTGATGTTGACAGCAATATTTCGAGTATATGACCAGCGCACGGTGACAAATATTACGAACAAAATAAAACAATTAATGTCAAATATCATTACGATCAATGATGTTTGCTGTTTATAAACTCAGATAAGAAACAGCTTATTATCTACCTTGACAATTTTTTTTAATAAAGACGACATGTCTGTCATTAGGGATGACAGTATAGACAATATAATACTCCCTAATTAATGTGCGCCAGCAACGAAAAATAATCGCCAAACTCAACCACTGTTCAAAAGAAGCTGCGCGTTATTGATCATGCGATTGACATTACAATGTGCAAGAGGACAAGGGAATCAAGGGTATCAGTGGATTCGTAACAGACTGAGTGACAGAGCCCTTCATTTCTTCAGATAATAAGCTTGGTGTGACCAGACTGCCTCATGCTTACACCTATACAACTTTTCATCAAGTTTTAACCTAAAGTAAATTACAGTAACCTGAACATGAAAATAAGGAGTAAAGTGCAAAGTGCCAACTCATGAAATAACGTCATCACAATCTGGGTGACGACCTTTTAGGAGATGAGTTAAAGCAGACATCTTAAATCTGTTCTTTTAGATCTGTTTTGGACGAGAGTAGTATTGTTGATATTGATTCATTTGCCAAAGACAGACATAATTATGGTTATTCGTACAAGATAACCACAAATATTTTTATCTAAAATAACTGTATTTTGTTGCTATGAAGAATGAAAGACAATAATCATTGAAATAATGTGCTGTTATTTTAACACAATGAGGAATTTAATCTTCATAATTGATTCAAACGTGTTTTTTTAAAGCTTAAGATAAATATGTATATATATATATATATATATATATACGATCATCTTTTTCCTTTGATAATTTTCCATTGTTTCAAAAATGTGAGAAATGATGATAAGTGATTAAACAATAAGAATTATAATCAACTTATCTACTATATGGTACACTTGTACTATTTCTTTTTTACATTCAATTCGGCAGCATAGGGATATATGTATATATATATATATATATATATATATATATATATATATATATATATATATATATACGATCATCTTATTTCCTTTGATAATTTTCCATTGTTTCCAAAATGTGAAAAATGATGATACGTGATTAAACAACGAGAATTATAATCAACCTCTCTACTATATGGTACACTTGTACTATTCCCTTTTTGCAATGCATTCGATTCGGCAGCATAGAGCCCTCAAAACGGTATCTCTTATGAGAGGTTGTGCCATAGCGTACGCAAAAGGATTAATCAGACTATTACTATACGATAACCAACGAGATATCAGTGCGAATTTGTACGTGTTATTGATGAGTTCGAAGACATCTGATGAAATGGAATGTATCATGATGCTAACAATATTGGGTAACCAGGTTACAACAAAGGCCAGAACCAGAAAGGTCATGGTACGCATAGCCTTTCGACCTCCTGCTCGTCTCTTGATGGCCCTGTTTTGGACAGCAAAAATGCACCTATGTTTCTGTGTTTGATGATTATTCTCCGATCTGCCTCTTTCGAATAGTGTACTAGTGTAATAATTTTCTCTCTTATTTTTCGTTTGGTCAGCACCGCTTGAAACATGTAATGAAATACTTGATATCGTAACGGTTTTTTTCAGGCGGGAAAACAGAGCATCCTCCTCTGTGGATCTCTCTTGAGCCAGTACACCAGTTGAACAACCTTCTTCACTATTTCCCACAACACGTTGAACGGACGACATTTTCTTGAGAACTCTGGCGTGGCGTTTACGGCCGTTGTTTCTCAGCCGGAAGTACACACGAATGTAGAGGCCAGAGATGAGGAGAAAAGGCCCAATCATTCTCAGGACTGACACCAATACTGTAGTTGTTTTCGTCATGGAATAATTCGTTCTTGAAAAACCAGAAGACGTAATAGAATCATTCGGGTCTATAAAGTCCCAAACAGAAGTTACCATCATCCACACCCCAAAAGATAGAATCCATGTACCGATATTTACAACGGTGGCTTTGTGAATGCTTTTCTGTTTGAAATGTCTTATGGGATACATTATGGCTATGTAACGATCAACGCAAATAACGATAACACCACACACTGATACACTAAGAATAGAGTTCTGAAATCCTAGAAACAAAATACTTGGCACCCTTCCAAAGTGCCACTCGCTATAGAGATGCACCGTCGAGCGAAGTGGCATACAGACAAGTCCAACAATGAAATCCGCAATAGTGATGTTGAGGATATAGCAATTAGTGTAAGTCCGAAGTTTTTTCTCAACGTAGAACGCTTCCAGGATAAGTGCGTTTGTAAAGACAGTTAGACCAGAGATAGCCAGTAAGATGATAAACACCACACTGAACTTAGGTTCCTGTTTGTCTTGTGTAATAGCATGCGTAAAATTGTCAGAAGTCTTCAAAGTTCCATTGGTAAGACAGAATGTGCCAGGAATCTCCATTTTTATAACACGAATTTCAGCAAAGTATCCGAGGAATTAATGATCAAAGGATCCTCCTAATGGTTTTACACGAAGAAGAACAAATGACAGTCAGCTAATTTCGTTTGGACGGAGGCAAATGAATGTGGTCATCTTTGATGTTCCCAATATACTTTGTGATAATCGAACTATACCCTATCTGAAAATGAGGCTTTCCTGGTAAAAAAAAATCAAACATGTTATAATTGACGTTCTAGAGCTTATCAACTGCATTCAGCTTTTTACACAAGAGGAGCAATGAATATGAAGAACCAATGACCGTCCATTTTATATAAGTGAGATGACATCTTGAAATTGTAGAGAAAATAGTTTGTCACGTGCATGATCGAAATCAGAGTGGGCGGAGCAAAAGAAAATAGGGGGGGGGGGGGGGGGAGGGAGGGGCTTTTTCACATAAGTTAATATTATTCATATCCCCCAAAGAGTTTTTATCCGTTGACTACAATACCCCAGCCATACCAGCGAGACCGACGCCAGACCGACAACATACCGAAAAATATGTTAAATTGCCACCAATGGCCAAGAATTGGTCGGTTTAGAGCTGGTGAAGAGTCGGCTTGGCGGTATGACTTAGACATTAGGAGAGAACTGTCAATCACCACTTTCCCAAAGCGTGATATTTCTCTCCTTTCCTTTGACAATATTCAGAGGATATGACCATTAAATGGTCATTCATGGTCAAATATTATGAATGCTATCAAACACTTATATTCATATATCATTAAAATAACAAGGCTGTTTGCTGTGTACACATCATGTTTGCTGTGTATTCATCAATATGAAATATTCATTCATCTCTGGCTGGTCTGTCGAGCGAATACGGGGTTCTATTTCAACGCCAGTGGTATTATGTATTAGGTCTGTCGAGCGAATACGGGGTTCTATTTCAACGCCAGTGGTATTATGTATTAGGTCTGTCGAGCGAATACGGGGTTCTATTTCAACGCCAGTGGTATTATGTTCCAGTAATAGGTGGAAAGTAACGACAAATGATCGGCTTAAGCAAACCATTAATACAAAGAGGTGCTGCCCAGTACTGACCAACAATTTGCTCCAGTGGAAAAAAAAAGAGATTGATATCAATAATACATGATATATCCGAGGATCCAAGCATACCAAGTGTTCTTGGATTTTCGTTACGTTTTGAAAGATTTGATGGCAGAACCACAGTTGTTGAGAAAGTTAGTTTTATTTCATATTAATTTCTTCATGTAGAATTACCAGTCGTTTGTCCCACGCTCCTGAACTTTTACAACACTGACTCGTTTTTCATCTTTTAGAAATCTATTTCAACATTTAAAAATATAATTTAACCCGTTGACTATTGAATTCTTTAACTCCAATAGGCTTAATACAGGAGCCACCCGGTTCCCGTAGTCAATGGGTTAAGTAGAAGCAAAGTGCCATCCACTCACATATCATCAACATCCATAGTTTTAAAGAGCATTTAAATTAGATATGTGAAATCAATTCTTTAACATTGTTGTTGTTATTGTCGTCTATTTGAGCCAATTGCAAAGGAGTGCAAGCGATTTATAGTGATTTATTAATGATGAAGTTTATCATAAGAGTGATGTAATGTTGAGTGCAGTTAGCTTTTACACATAGATTTAAATAGCTCATAATATTTTTGTAAAGGCTTATCTGAATATCACAGAGTGTATATTTGTATTTCAATTTAAAAGAAGCTGAAGTGAAACCAAAAAGAGTATGAATTTTACTTCAAATAAAAGCCACTTATCCAAAAAATTTAAATCTAAATTGCTTGGGAGAAAACCTAAGGATTTTGAATTCATGATTACTTTAATTGTGGATAGATTTACCTACAAACAAGAACAGAGTCAAATCCTTAGATTTTTTTGATAGAAATTACTCATGATTATCATAAAAAATTAAAAGTTGTAATCAATGAAAAACATATAATGGTCATGGATTCGTTTTTATCTTCTTAAAGTTTGCTATACTGTCGAGTTATGGACTTCATGCGAACGACTCAGTGATTGAATGACTCTTTGCGAATTTGTTTTTAGTACCAACTTATAGAATGATGATCCTACCATTTCTAACATTTGCAATCGACTTGACTTAAGAGTTGAATGCCTGCATTTGTATCTATTCATTGAAATTCTTTGACATATCCATCAATATTTTGTTCGAATATATGAGCAATGATAAAATATAACGAAAACAGAACAATAAATTTCATAATAGAACATGTCTATAGCTTCATTCACGCTTTCGGCCGCATAGAATGTTCAGAACGGTCTGCCGAATGAGAGGTTGAGTCATGGCATACGCCACAGGATTGATCAAGCTGTTACTATATGATAGCCATCGAGCAATCTCCGAAAATCTGACTATGCCATTAATGATATCGTACAGATCAGAAGAAATCGCATGTATCACGAGGATGACTATGTTGGGTAACCAAGTCACAAAAAAAGCTAGAACTATGAACGTCAACGTATGCATTGCTTTGCGAGCCTCTGTTGAACTACCGGTACCACTTTGTGTATTTCTAGAGATCCTGTTTTGGAAAGACATACCGCATCTACCAGCCTTCGCAAAGTGGTTTTTATTCATACTCTGTTGATCATCATTATCTGATCTATCATTGCATTTACGAAACCAAGTGTTTGCTGTACTTACTCCTTCTTTATTTTGGCACCCAGAATAACGTAAAATAGACAATGAAATACTTGATATAGTCACGGTTTCTTTAAAGCCATTAGAAACAACATATTCAGCGTTGAATCTATCTTGAGGAAGTCCTTTACGCAAACCTCCATCTTTACATCGCCTTACAGGCTGTGTAGCGATCTGCCGTTTCTTGAGGCCAATTCTGAGGTGGCTAGGGCCGATACTCCTCACTCGAAGGTAAACCCGAAGATAAAAGACAGTTATAATGAGAAAAGGCCCAATCAGTCTAAGAATAGCCACCAGGATAGTAGTCGTTTTTGTCAAGGTGTAGTTCGACTTAGGTAAGCCAGATGGCGAAATTATGTCATTAGGCCTAATGAAGTCCCATCCAGGAAATATCACCATCCACACGCCAAATGATAAAATCCACGTACCTATATTAACAATGGTAGCCTTGCGGATGCTCCTCCGTTGGAAATGTTTAATGGGATACATTGTGGCTATATAACGATCCACGCAAATCACGATTACACCACATACAGATACACTTAAAATAGAGTTCTGGAATCCTTTAAAGAGAATACCCGGTATCCGACCAAACTGCCATCCGTTGCAAAGAAAAACCGTGGACCGTAATGGCATGCAGAGGAGTCCCACGACAAAATCCGCAATGGCAATGTTGAAAATATAGGAGTTGTTGTAAGTTCGCAGTTTCTTCTCAACATAGAAGGCTGCTAGGATAAGTGCGTTTGTGAAGACAGTTAGACAAGACAGAACCACTAAAAGTAGGAACGTCACACTGAATTTTGGGTCCTGCATATCTTGTCTCATATCGTCCGACGAGTTATCAAATGTTGTCAAAGTTCCATCCACAAGATTTATGTTGCCGGGAGTCTCCATAATGACACAGTGCAGAATAAGTAAGCAGATATTATGAACAGCTAGTGATCAATCGATTTTCTCGAACAAACGTTATGGAGCTGTTTGCATTTTCCTTCTTATTGGAAGATTTCTGCAATCTGGTAATTGGTCAAACTTAGTCCATACTGATCTGAATAACTGTTACTGCTGTTGTTACAGATATTCCAGTCATGAAGACACCTTTATTCTGCATGTTAATTCGTCCATACGTTTACAGAGTCAATGCCTCAGTAACGTTGGCCTTATACAATACTTTACAAAGACATAATGCAGCTTAGGTAGCTAGTAGGTAACGCAAATAGCTAACGTTCCTCATGTGTGCATTTCTTATCAGTGTAGATGGAAATACATTTGTCAGGTCCTGTGTAAACTTTATCTAAGATAGATAATTTGACAACTTTGAGACTATAATCTACTGATTTCAAAAATGCTCACTTGTCCAACAGTTGAATCATATCTTTTGAAACGACCATCGACTAACAAACAGGCAGGCAATATGAATGAAATACGTGCTGCCAACCTATCAAACACGGATATGCGGTCAATATTTGTAAGTCGAAATGAAAGTTAATTTGATAAAACTGCTTTAACGTCAATCACCATGAATACATTATTTTGCTCCACAGGCATCAGCAGTATCATATTTCGTCATTAATGCGAATTTGCAACGGGGGGGGGGGGGGGGGGGGGGGCGAGGTAAAGGCCATATATATTGAAAGAACTACATGTATATATATCAAACCCAAACATTTATTGGGGGAAAGAAATGAAAATGTTTTATGACAGGTGACAAATCAACGGTGCTAGGTGTTTTTATGGAACTGTCATGTTGAATTAGCAATTAATGGCAGAATCCTCCTATTCCATAAATAATTTGTCTAATTTGATGAAATAGTTTCACTTTCCTTGCCTGTTTTGGGATCTGGATGTTAATCAGTCCACTATTTCAAGAATATCTGTGGCAACGAAGGATCTTCAAGACTGTCTCCCGAATTAGGGGTTGGGCCATAGCATACCCTAGGGGATTAATCAAGCTGTTGCTGTATGATATCCAGCGAGATAACTCCGACGACACTATAACGCTATTGATTATGTCGTAGAGAGCAGTAGAAGTTATATATATCATGAGGTTCACAATGTTCGGTAACCAAGTCACAAAGAATGCTAGAACAATAAATGTCAAAGTTCGCATTGCTTTTTGACCCTTCGTTGATGAGACAAATTGGGATCTTAAGGTGATCCCTGTAGGAAATGGCGAATTGCCTCTTTGTCCGATGGATATGTCGTCTTTTTCTATGATATGGGACGATTATGCACTGACTTACCATTGCAATTCGGAAGCCATGTGTTTCCTACGTCATTACGTCCCTCATCGCTGATGTGTGCAGAAGGACTGGAAACATGGACTGAAATATTTGACAACGTAACCGTTTCTTTTAGGTCAGTGATCACAACGCTATCTTCTTTGGACCTGCATAAAGACAGTGCGCTATAGAAACATGACAAATCGCCATTCCCACTTTGACATACAGAACGTCTACAGGTCTGCTCTTTCATGAGACCAGCCGGGAAGTGTTTACTGCCGAGATTTCTGACCCGGAAGTAAATACGTAAATAAAAGCAAGTTATAATGACAAATGGTCCAACCGCCCTTAGGAGGGACACCAATATTGTAGCCGTTTTTGTCAACGTGTAGTTTGGTCTCGAAAAGCCGGAGGGTAAAACGGAATCATTTGGCTCTATGAAATCCCATGACGAAAACACCATCATCCACAAGCAGAATGATATGGTCCACGTTGCAATATTAACATTAATAGCCTTGCAGATGCTTTTTCGTTTGAAATATTTTATGGGATAGAACGTGGCTATATACCGATCAACGCAAATGACGATTACACCGATTACAGATTAGAATAGAGTTCTGGAATCCAAGAAACAAAATACTTAGAATCCGACCGAAGATCCATGTGTTGTAGAAGTGTACCGTGGAACGAATTGGCAGGGGGGTCCAAAGGGTGAGAAGTTATCATTCTGGCAAACGCAAGCGCCGAAGGCGCTAAGCGCCTCTATAGGCATATATATATATATATATATATATATATATAGGCATATATATATATATATATATATTGCCTGTTTGACTATTTTAATGTTGAAATATAGTTGGGCGCGCAGAGCGCGCCACAAAAATTTGATAATACGAGCCTGAAAATGTCTTAGTTTGTACTGAAATTACATTTAATCTATTAATATTACATGGAATTATTGTTTATTTGAGATGGAAAATACATATATAATGATTGCAAATTACCATCTTTTATCAAAAAGTGCGGGTATATTTGTACAGGCCACCCCCCCCCCCTACATCAGAACTGGGAGGGGGGTTAATGCATACCCCCATCCCCTCCGGGATTTGCGCCATTGGAATGTATTAATATATATATGTATATATATATTTTTTTAAAGTTTTCCCAGATTTTCCAGTCTGCATTGCTGTGCAGGACCTCAGATGGCATGTGACATCAACACAAACAGTCCAGTGAGACAAATAAGAATAAAATCTGGAGATTTATTACTTGAGATTGGTTCTTCAATGTTGAAGTACTATGTTGATAACCTAGGAATTGGGTGTGCGCATGCTGTACAAACACACTTAGTAAATTTTAGTGATACATGTACACATTTTACAGCAATGAAGAATTATTCACTAAATATCATCTATATTATCTCCTCCCATCCCTGAGATAACAATTCGCAAGTGTTTACATCATCACGAGTTATAAATTACAAATCACAAAAGAACACAAAAAAGGGAAAGTTCCTTAGATTCAGGAGTTCACAATCAAGGCCGATCAACAACAGTACCAATACCAGTTTTGCTGAAAATTCACAGGATTTAACAATCAACCACAGCATCTACTCATTAGGCAAAATAAATAAGTTTTGTATCACAAAACTAGTCATGGTGCAATGTATCAGATTCAAGCGTTCCCAATCAACAACAAGAAAAAATATATCAAAAGTCCTCGGAGAAAACAAACCTCCTCCCCCCCTCCCGAGCACCTGTCATTACCTTTGAATTTCGTGACTTTGACCTTTTTGTTGACTCTGACAGACCTTTGACCTTTTGTGTGACTTTAAGTCTTGACCTTCACAACTTTAACCTTTATATGGACACATGAAGTTCACTTCTTGCGATGTACAACCATAGGGTAGGTGTAGGGAATACTAGACCCTTAAGCACGTTTGCATAATTTGCATAAACATGAACACAGACACACACTAGTAAGGTTTACCAATGCTTTCAGCAACTCTTTTTATTTCTCAGGGTACCGAAATAATGACAAAAATTTGTTTACCTAATGAAATAATCTCCTTAATGACGTCATAGGTAAATGGTCCATTATTCCCTACCCATGAAAGTAATACGAGACCGCTACATTTTCAACCGAAATCTCAAATATTTGTTGAGGAAAATGATATTTCGTTGGAAATGTGAATACCAATAAAGAATTGTTTTTTGGAGAGTATGTTTTGGTTTCATCAAAATCTGTTGCAATTTTAACCAAAAATTTTATAGCATTTATCATCGGATAAATTTAATTACCATTTAAACGGCATTCAACATGTTCAATGTGCCGTTACTTTTGCCTCCGGCAACTTTACGTTTTGTTGTTGATGATTTTAAGTACATCAATACTGAACAATTGACAATGATAATTTTAAAGATTACAGAGAGTTGTAAAATGACATTGAAATACGTCTTAAAAAGAAAGATGTAAAATGACGTTAAAACAACTTAACACATCCAACCAAACTCTAGTAATCTCGCGGCCGAACGGAGCGAACGGGCCCGCCCGGCCCGTGCCCCGGCCACGGCGGGGATGCATGTCCCCACTACCAGTGGCGGCACCAGGATTTTTAAAGTGGGGGGGGGGGGGGGCAAATGGGGGGCAAAAGAAAATGTTGGGGGGCAAGGGCGGACAAAAAAAATTTTGACACTTTTTGTAGTGAAAATGTACAGAATATTCGGCTATAAACCTACCCACATATGAGGACATTTTGAGCATCTAGCTGAACTGGGCGATTATAAAGAGGTGTTAGTTATATACTGCGAGCGAGCGAAGCGAGCGAGCAAAAATTTTGACATTTTTCGTAGTAAAAATGTACAGAAATTACATATTCGGCTATAAAACTACCCCAATATGCATGAGGACATTTGAGCATCTTGCTGCCCGATTATGAGGTGGTAGTTATTTATTGCGAACACTTTTTGTGGTGAAAATGTACAGAAATTATATATTCGGCTATGAAACTACCCAGATATGAGGACATTTGAGCATCTTGCTGCCTGATAATAAGGTGGTAGTTATACATTGCGAACGGGCAAAAATTTTGAAACTTTTTGTGGTGAAAATGTACAGAAATGATTATTTGGCTATAAAACTATCCCAATATGAGGAAATTTGATCATCTCACGGCCTGATTATGTGGTGGGAGTTATAGGCCTGTATTGCGAGCGAGCGAAGCGAGCGAGCAAAAATTTTGACACTATTATAGTGGAAATGTACAGAAATTATTCAGCTATAAAACTACCCAAATATGAGGATATTTACACGAGCTGAGCGAACAAATTTGCCACATGCCCCCCCCCCCCACCTTGATGCCGCCACTGCTTTCCAAGTTTCCGTTTTCTTTCTTTTTCCTTCTTTTCTCCATTCCTTTTTCACTTTTTTCTTTCCTTTTCTTTTCTTTTTCATTTTCCACCCTTTTATTTTTTTTCACTCCGAAAATTATTGGGGGGCAACTGGGGGGGGGGGGAGGCAAAGCTTCTGACTGGGGGGGGGGGCAAATGCCCCCCCATGCCCCCCCCCCCCCCTTGGTGCCGCCACTGCCCACTACTTAATCAACTGCACTAGCGCCGAAAGTTTTTATCAATTAACCTGCAGCAGAGCTGCATTTATATATTTGGGCCAAGCAAAAATTATTTACCTATATGGATACTTGTGCTTTGGTATTGTCTAGAATGACGAGTTGCCTCGAATGAGTGACTTGAAGTTGAATGATGCCGCGTGCAGCCTGCCTCCTCGAGGGTTGCAAGCATAGTTGCAAGACAGCGTACGTACGATCAAAAGTCGCATGCATAAACCTATGCGTGCCGCGCCGCATATCTGATCTGGCATGGCAGTACAGTACTTAGGCCTACTTTGCGACGGAGAATGAAACAATGGGTAATGAATAGGGCCTAAGCAGTATCTTGCATGATCAGGTCGGCAGAATTTCTGGGGGGGGGGGGGGGGAACGCCAAGAAAGACGGCGCCAAGTAAAAAAAAAAAAAAAAAACCGGCGCCAAAAAGGGGGGGGGGGGGTCCGGACCCCCGCGACCCCCCCTCTGGGTCCGCCTATGGATATAGGAGTTGGTGTACGTCCGTAGTTTCTTCTCAACGTAGAAGGCTGCCAGGATAAGCGCGTTTGTGAAGACAGTTAAACCAGACAGAACCAATAAGATGAAGAACACCGCACTGAATTTAGGTTCCTGTATGCCATGTGTCATAGTGTCCGAACAGTTGTAAGTATTCTCCAGTGTTCCATCGGCAACTCCAAGGCTGAAGTTGTCGCAACTCCCCATATTCATGATATTGGCTCAACAACCGAAAAAAATGAATGTCGGCATTGCTTATATGGAACTGATGATCGAAATATTCTTTTGAAAGTGACGCGTGGTGCCTTTTTCGGAACAACAACCAGAACGTAATTTTGAAAATTCATTCAGTTACATGATTAACACCAATTCCCTTGTTGATTTTGGATATAATTATGGCAATTTTAATATCCTTTCATTTGTTGATTTGTAAAAAAGTAATATTTGAATAAACTTTAACAAAGTACAATGTATCCAAGAGCTTTAAGAGTTGTTACTGCTGCTTTTTAAGACGAAGTTATTTGAAAAGGACACTTTAATTTTATTGGACTTTTTATTCATCCCACTCCTGCAAGATTGTAAAATGAGATATTACAATGACATCACAGAGGAATATTAACATTGTCATTCGCCAGTATCTTAGGGACATTGATCCTCTGTACAATCTTTGTTTATTGCAGAAGTAACTTCAACCGTCTCTGCCGCATTATAGCTAACAATGTTCTAAACTTTATCATGTTGAACATTTTACTATAAAGCAAATGGTAGATAAACTTCCCCTTGTGCTAATATTGTCTCTCATGTCATTTGGGATAAAGATATTTAAATGATTTGTCAGTCTTTAAAAGAGAATAATTAGGAATGACATGAATTACTTGCTGTCAAGACCATATCAATCAATAATGTGCTCATTCTTTCCACATCTAGATTAAAGTTTCTATAAGCCCAGTATTTGATAAAAATTACTTTGTTTATCAACATTGCAAGCGGAGCTGCATGATAACTCTTTTTTAAACAGGACAAAGATCCATTAATATAATACTAAAACATTAGCGGACTATGATCAATCACTTATTTCAGTTGGCAAATGTCTTTCTTTGGACATGTCATGTTCGAATGCTTTAGTGATGACAGCACCCACATATTCTCCAGGAAATTGGATTTTTACGATATCATTATGAGAATGATCACTTGCTAACACTATGAAAGGTAATTCACCCTTTTGTAGAAGTCAGAAAAGCGCACAAATGAAAGTTTTATAAATATCGTACAAAGAATAAGTATTGTATAAATCTGTAAAAGTTGAGTTCACTCATATATATATATATATATATATATATATATATATATATATATATATATATCAGTGTATATAAAAACTCTCCAATTGGCAATTCGGTTGTGATGTGTGAATGCAAATACTGAGAGAACTATGTAACGTGTTATGTGCCAAAAAAATTCAAATAATAATATACCCAATTTCAAAGATATAAACAGGCCGTTTGTCGATGATACATTATGGAGAACAAATAGAGTCTATTGAATAAGAAGTATCATAATTATTACTCCGGATTTAACCGAACTACCATGATGTGCATGTGCGGCGATTTCTTGTCACGGCCGGGAGGACGCGACTAGGCTTTACCATTACTTGCCGTATAATATTCAGAATTTTCCGGGGGACCCGTCCCCACCACCTCCCGGACCACCGCCCATGATGATGTGGCTCTTAAGATTGTAGGCAAGCGACTCTATCTGCCGGTAAACCATCTAAAATAAAACGTTGGATATTATCAGTATTGTGCACTCTTCAGAATTTAACAGACACTTTGAGAGTCATTGTGGGTTCGAACTCAAATAGATAAAGAACAGAACGACGCAACTCTGCAGTTCTAATGCCCGTTCGCTGAGGAAGGACTGCGTCAGCGACCGGTATGGTTTTGGACGCTGCATGTCAGAATGGCATTATACAAAAAGTACATGGGAAATGAACAATGCAAACCTTGCGTTGAATTACTAACGCATACATCAATTGTATTCATAGCCATGATTGGTGTAGATAATATAGCAATATAGCAATATAGCGTTTATTCCTCATGGTCAACATACTACAACATCTTTGCTAACAGAACAAATCGATGTTCTCGTTTTCGAAGACAGCATCCAACAATTTTATTCCTCGGTGTCTACGGATTGCATCGACATATTTCCGAGTCTCTAGATAAAGCTATTTAATAATTTGATACATACGATAGTCGTTCCAATATCATTATTACTCACAAGTGTTCTGTCTTAAAAGACAAAAATACTACAAGTGAATCACTTGTCGTTCCAATATCGTTATTACTCGCAAGTGTTCTGTCTTAACAGATAAAAAGTACTACAAGTGAATCACTTGATCATTTATTCTGAATAGACTAAATTGTCTTCATAATATCAAATACCTTGAAACTTCAACATGAGCAAACACCGCAGGCCAGTCATGTTCTGCGGGTGCACAGGTTAGGGTGACATACATTTCCCTCCTTCCGTCCCAAAATGCACTAACTCATGCTCACCTTCGGCACAGAATTATGGTGTATATAAGTACTTTATAGAATTTCTTCGTCTTCTAAAAGTCCAGTTTACCCTACTTAAAATTCTCTCCTTTGAGGTACGTTAGCTCTCGAATAGACTGTGCACATCTCATACACTGTCCTCTATTTTGTGAGAATGCTGGTAACGCAACGAAGTCAAACAAATGAGTACGTATGCATATAATAAGCTATACATAATAACCAAAGAAACATGCCATAGATATCACTGATTTATGCCTATTTTCGGCACCGGATAATCTGTACGATGGTCTGCCGTATTAGGGGTTGAGCCAAGGCATATGCCAATGGATTAATCAAGCTGTTACTGAACGATATCCAGCGAGCTACCTCAGAGGATCTAACAACACTATTAATGACTTTGAAGAGATCAAGAAAAATACTATATAAGATAAGGTTCACAACATTCGGTATCCAAGTGACGACAAAGGCAAGAATGATAAAAGTCAAGGTTCGCAATGCTTTCCGACCCTCTGTTGCAGTTCCATCTTGGTGTTTCCTGGTGAACCTGTTTGGAAATGGCGTATTGCTGCTATCTGGTCGTTGGTAAGTTGATTGCGCACTGCCTTTTCGAAGAAATTTGTCTCCTTTGTCAGTTCCTCTCCCTTTTTCATTTCGATTAAGATGACTTATAACATTTGATGAAATACTTGATATATCAGTGGTTTCTTTTGAGTGATCAAACCAACCAACCTTCTCTTTGGGTCTGCCTAAAGTCAAATCGGCTCTTGAACTCCTGTCCTTATTTTGACAAATAGGACGTTTACTGAACTTCCATTTCTTTGGACCAGCAGAGACTTGTTTGCTGCCGATATTTCTCAGCCGGAAGTAAATACGAATGTAAAAGCCAGCAATAATGAAAAAAGGTAAAGGCAATCTAACGATGGACACCAATATGACAGCAGGTTCTTTCAATTCGTAGTTCGGTTTTGATAAGCCGGAGGATGTCTTTAAGTCGTTCGGTTCTATAAAGTCCCAAGCAGAAGAAATCACCATCCACATACCAAATGATAATATCCATGTACTAATATTTACAATGGTAGCCTTCCGGATGCTCCTTCTCTGGAAATGTTTGATGGGATAAAACGTGGCAATATAACGATCGATGCAAATAACGACTACACCACATACGGACACACTCAAAATAGAGTTCTGAAATCCTAAAAATAGAATACCCGATATCCGACCAAACGGCCATTCGTTGTAGAGCAAAATCATGGAGCGAAGTGGCATACAGAGGAGCCCCACGACGAAGTCTGCAATGGTGATATTCAATACATAGGAGTTGGTGTAGGTTCGTAATTTCTTCTCAACGCAAAAGGCCGCCAGAATAAGTGCGTTTGTGAAGACAGTTAAACCAGACAGAACCAGTAGGATGAAGAACGTTACACTGAAGTTTGGCTCCTGTAGATATTGTGTCATATTACCTGATAAGTTGCCTGAAATGTCCAATGTTCCATTTTCAAAACCGAAGTTGCTAGGAAGCTCCATAATGACCACGATGACACAGAAAAGACCAATATATCAGTCAGGTTTATAAGGAGCTAGTTATTAAAGAATTCTCTCAAACGTGATGTATCATAGCTAGTAAATGAACACAAGGTGACTGCCGGAGCTCAGTGCGGATAATGAAAGGACAATATAAGAATACAAGTTTTTGGTTAAAGCCAGCATTGGAATAATATTTGATAATAAGTAAAGTTTTGAATATAATAAACTTCCAAGTCCACCTTAATATTTTACAAATCTATTAATCAGCACAGTCCGGAGTACACAAGCGACTGCCCGTCAGGATTTCGTCGACTTCAAACTTGCCATACTCACTCATCATCATGGAAACGTCCTTAAGGCATGTCTTTTCCCTCACTTGTTGTTAACAAGTAGAACCAGATACTAACCAAACTGAAGACTTTTATAGATTTGTACCAGTTACTGCAACGTTTAAAGGCCTTTTTATTTGCTGAGAATATGTACATTCAAATCGGAAATCGGCTTATCAGAAATCTAAAGCAGTTGTAATGTTTAAGTGACCCAAATACAGCGCCTCAGGTAAATCACTTAAGAATTGGAAACAATGGCGCTGTTTGTTTATTGAATGGGATTTGATAATTTGTGAGTGCATGTAGAAGAAAATTCAGTCGTCAGTGTAGAAAAATAGTGGAACCATTTTGTCAAGATAGATAGGCTGTAATTGTTCATGTTCCTGTAGTTGAAATACCCCCAAACCTACTGTCCCATTAAATATCTCTCTCTTATGCCTTCGTGATCCTACATCTACAAAGTATGACCTTCTTTTGAAATATATTAGAACTTAAATGAATTAGTTTTATCAATATTTCTTACATCCGAATGAAAGCTTATGTAGACACACATGGCATTCAGACAATGTGAGTGTTTGTGAATAAGAGTCTAGACTCCAGTCACGAAACCGCAGTATAACGATGCTTAAGCATGCACCGAGGGAAGGTTTGTCATCACTAATGATCGATATATGTCAGTCATTTTAATTTAATTGTCAGAATGCGTAAAACATTCGAAGCAATAGCCTTACATTTGTATCAGGGGCGGTGTTATGAGGTTGGGTAAGAGGTGGTTGCTTCCCTATTTGCTAAACATGCCCCAGCGTATTTTTTATTTTTTTATTTTTTTGCTATTGGTTGTCAGATTTTTTAGACCTGTGTCCCCTATAAAATAGGCCTACTCTGGCGTCGCCTCCAAGTTATGTCCATTTATTTGCCATTTGAATTAAGAGTAGTGACAAATCCAACATACTTGTCAGGAAAACTTTTTCTTCATTTGATAAGGTTATGGTTCGCTTTGCTCTGGCATCTCTCGATAGGAAGAAATTAAAGTAAAGAGATTTGATATAACGTCGATAAAATGATGACATCCTGAACAAATTTTGTCTAGAGTGGTAAAAGAACTAGAGGCGTATGAAAGATCTAAAACATTGTGTGAAAGGGAGCATTAATCAGCTGCGATGGGCTGTATTCTAATACAGCTCGCAGGTGTGAAAATATAAAAATCTGATATTTGGGCATATGAAGGATAATCATTATACAAATTCTCCACATATGCGGCAGAATTCATTGCAATTCACACAAAACAACGTAGGTTTGAACGTGGGAGAGGGGAAACCTTTCCTAGAAGAAATAATCTTATCTATGACATAACATTATGCTTCATATCTGACACTTTTTATGTGATAATTCAACTTGTGACATTAATCCCCTATATTTTAATCCTCTCGCAATTTTAAGTCAGTATCAGAATATGCAGGTTTCGAAGGCCGGTTGACCAGGTGGATACAGGCACACCGAATTCGGGTTTGCGTGCATCTCTTGTGATATTGACAATGACCCACAAGAAAGACGGATTTGTCAATATCGGGGACCTTCGAAGGACAGTTCAAAGTTACATGGGATTGAATGTCCACGAAAAGATGGTTTCGGTCTCTTAGATCTTCTGAAAAAACCAAAGAGAAGGTTCACAAGACTGAAGGATTCTTCTGTGTCGTGGATCTCTTGACAAGTGATCGGAAAGGTTACAAGACTGAAGGCCTAGGGACCGATGTTTTCGATCTCTGTCTCTTTGTCGTGGATCTCTTGACAAGTGATCGGAAGGGTTACAAGACTGAAGGATTCTTCTGTGTCGTGGATCTCTTGACAAGTGATCGGAAGGGTTACAAGACTGAAGGATTCTTCTGTGTCGTGGATCTCTTGACAAGTGATCGGAAGGGTTACAAGACTGAAGGATTCTTCTGTGTGGTGGATCTCTTGACAAGTGATCGGAAGGGTTACAAGACTGAAGGATTCTTCTGTGTGGTGGATCTCTTGACAAGTGATCGGAAGGTTTACAAGACTGAAGGCCTAGGGACCGATGTTTTCGATCTCTATGTCCTCCGACATCTTAGTCGAAAAGTGAAGAATTAAGGACGGAATGTCTCGATCTGTAGTATGCGAGAGGACGTTCGGCCAACTTGCTTGTCAACGATGGGCAGTAAGAACAACCATGATGACGCTTGATTTAAATGTAAAAAAGGCTATTTAGAATGATTACATAACTTTCTGAAGGATTGTCTAGGGGGATTTGAAAACCACGAATTACAAAGGTATCTGGGGTGGTATTCTGAGATTCATTTTATCTTGATTTTAGTGAAAAGATTTTATTTGCCATAACAAATTTTAAACTGCAACATTTCAGTGGTGTTTGCGCAGAGGTAGTTCCCGTACACAGCCACTTTTGCGCAGTCATTAACCAATGATGCGCCATAAGTGTACATTTTGTTATGACAATTAAATCATTTCACTAAAATCAAGATAAAATAAATCTCAGAATACGTACACCCCTGGGTAGCGTTACATTGTATCGCTCATCTTAATTTCTGTTTCAAATGGAGGGGTATGAGGTCTTTGTTTCCCAGGTGGATCCGTATATGAATTATCAGTTTCGATTCCAGAGGCCTGTAACATCAGTCTTACGATTGATATCAATCGTAAGTCTATGGCAGACCATGTACTGAAGAGTTACAATTGATCGTAAGACTGATTCTATCTCTTTATGTTACAGGCCCCAGGAGTGCATTGCAATAAAATAACAAATGACCTTTATCTGTATATGTATGCGCTAATTGTAATTACGAACTGGCTTTATCATTTACATTTCCTGCAGCATAGAATCTCGAATCTAACAGTGTCTCGAATGAGAGGTTGAGCCATAGCATAGGCCACAGGGTTGATCAAGCTGTTGCTGTACGATATCCACCGAGCTACCTCTTGCAAATTGATAACACTTTTTATGACCTCATAAAGGTGAGATGACATAGAATATATTGTAACGTCGATAGCATTCGGCAACCAAGTTACAGCGAAGGCAAGGATTACGAAAGTTAAAGTCTTCATTGCTTTTCGACTCTCTGTTGTAGATTCTTTCTGGGGTTTCTTTGTGGCCGTGTTTCTGGATGTTGACTGACTTTCATGCACTTCTAAAGCAAAGTTAGCGTTCTTCCGTTTGGAATAATTTTGTAATGACTTTGTACTGCTAGTAAGAGAATTATCGTTTTGCGTTGACTTACTGGTTGGTGACGAATAGTGTTTTGATACGTTTAATGATATGCTTGATATCACTACCGTGTCTTTCGTGGCACTTGCTGAACTGGGTTTGCATTGGGAAAGTTCATCTGCGGCACTCTCTGCATGTTCTTGACATACTGAATGGTTAATATTTTCTTTGTTTTCCCCCCTTTTCCTAAAATGCTCTTTTCTCACGTTTGAGGAAATACGCAAACTGTAGACAGACTTCACACGAAAATAAATGCGTAGGTAAAACCAAGCAATAAAGAAAAATGGTAAAGCGAATCTCAAGATGAATACGAATATGCTTGCTGTTTTAGTTAGAGTGTAATTTGGTCTCGAAAAGCCCGAATACGATAACGTGTCATTTGGTTCAATGAAATCCCAAACACAAGTTAACATGATCCATGTTCCAAATGACGCAATCCATGTAAAGATGTTCACAAAGGTTGCCTTGCGGATACTTTTCCGTTGGAAATGTTTGATTGGATAGAACGTGGCTATGTAACGATCCAAGCAAATGACGACCAAACCACATACAGATACACTCAGAATAGAGTTCTGAAATCCTATGAACAAGATACTTGACACTTTACCGAAATGCCACCCATGGTATAGATGCACCGTCGAGCGAAGAGGCATACAGACAAGTCCAACAACAAAATCCGCAATGGTGATACTGAATATATAGGAGTTGCTGTAAGTTCTTAGTTTCTTTTCAACGTAGAACGCTGCCAAGATAAGCGCGTTTGTGAAGACAGTTAGGCCAGATACCACCAATAAAAGGAAAAACGTCAAACTGAGCTTTGCTTCCTGTATGTATAGCTTACTATCGTTCGACAAACTGTCAGAAGTTTCCAATGTTCCATCGGTAAGACTGAAGTTATTTGTTGTCTCCATTATGGCAGGGAAAAAACAAATATATATTTGAGAAGCTAATTATCAAAGCGTTCTCCCGGGCTCGAAACGTCGTGCAGAAATTACTAGTACAGTAGGCATGGTAGGAAGAGAAGACGAAATGCTTTTGGGGAGGTTCATGGAGATGAGAAGATCACAATGAACAGGAAATAAAGTCATCCGAATAATGAATATAGGAACAATGGTAATAGTATCATCCCTTTATTCAATGCTCTTAGCAAAAACTTCCTCCATATACTTTCGTCTGATCTCTGTTGCGTTTGGTATGATCTACATGCATTAGCAACATTCTTTTACTGAATCTTGTGAAAGTCTCTAAGTTCATCCAGCATGTCCAGACAGAGTCAAAATCGAATGCTCACAAACACCACATTCTCGGGTAATATAAGTCATGTAGGTAGCGCGGACTATTGTCTGAACTGTGGTACATACACTTTAGTAGTGAAGGAACTCTGGTATAGGATAGCACGGACGAAGTCTCTACCTTTTGTGAAAGAAGCACCATGGATATTTATTTATCTATATTGTTATAACCTGCACAGGATATTGGTATATATTTTATATCTAAGGTATTCACTCTTTCAGATGACTTTCTCCCATTCCTCACAAATCAAGCTCTGCTTATTGAATGAGAGCTCGTGGATGTAAGCGTGCCTCGACAAAGATATCAGCTGTGAATGGCTGTCATTTCACGGAAGTGAAATTTGATTTATTTCGGTTCATCTCAATATCATGAAATGTATTTTATTCATTCAACAACTCCTCATCTTAGTATATTGGTTTTCATTGAAAGGAGTTATCCTTTGTCGCGTTTCGTGAAAATGATTTCCAACCAAGAAAGAAATGTCATAATAAAGTTTTGATGACACTAATGAAAATGATATTGGATATCAGGGTCCTCTTGCATAAAAAGTTGCGATTAAATGAAACTCAAAAAATTAAACACAACTTGATTTTCAACCAATCAGGATCGAGTATTTGGGACTTGCGTTTAATTTTTTGAGTTGCGATTAAACGCAACTTTTTATGCAAGAGGGCCCAGGTGTAGTAAATGGATATCTGAAAGCATAATTGGCGGATCTACATGGCGGGAAAACGGGCTCGTCCCCCCCCCCCCCACCCCTTTTAAACCGAAGTGGCATACCTAAAGTACACAGTTTAAAAAAAAATCACCTTTTTTGTGTACTTTTAAGGCACTTTGCCCCCTATTTTGCAAAATCCTGGATCCGCCCCTACCTGGAATGACGTAATTCATGAATGCTTTCACAGCCTATAGGTCTGCTTGAGTAAGGGCAAGGTATAATCCTTGAGCACATCCTGGAATGGATACATGTATATGTGCCCTGTAGCCATTATCATCATTGTTATTATCATTCTAATTATCATTAATATACTTATTATTATTATTATTATTATTATTATTATTATTATTATTATTATTATTATTATTATTATTATTGTTGTTGTTGTTGTTTTTGTTGTTGTTATCATTATTATTATCATTATCATCAACATAACTACTACAACTACTACCACTACCACTTCTACTCGTACTTCTACTACTGATTCTGTTACAGTTACGATTATTGTAATGTAATTTTGTTGAATTTTCGTTTGGTAATATGTTAGAATAAATATATCTTAATATGTTACGAAATGAAAATACTACAAAATTAAACATGAATTAAAATAATTCTTGTTTCATTTTAACTTGTTCGTGAACTTATGCTAGAACTTCTTTGATCGTCAAATTACGGTGGATCGAATACATACAGACATAGGCCTACACCAGCAAAAACGTCGCTGTTGTTTTTGTTACGGGAATTTTGCTTTCATTTTCACACGTGAAGGTACACACAGAAGCTTAAAAGAAACCATGTCGTATAGCATTTGCTCCAATAAATCACTCTCTAATTCTTTCATGAGGCCAGTGGCGTATCTTCGGGGGGCAGGGGGCATGTGCCCCGGGCGGCACTCGAAGGGGGTGCAAAAAACGCAAAAAGGTAGAAAGAAAAAGAGAAAGAAATGGAGAAAAATCATGATCATTAAGGATCATGCGCCCCTAATCCGCAGGGTAAATGCATTAGAAATACAGTTTTTTAGGGTTTAAAATGCGAAATTTTCTAAAGTTCGGTCGCTTTGCTCCCTCGCATATGATGCTCCAGGATATCGTAATTTCGAACCCCAGTGTAGGTATCGTTTAAAAATATGGTTTTTAAATGGTTAAAAAATTTAAAAGCAAAATTCTCGCTGCTTTGCTCGCTATCATGTAAGTTTAATCAGCCTATTGTTAATATTGCGCCCCCGATATAGGATAAAGTGTATGGCATGAATTTTGAAAAGGTTGAACATAAATAAATCTGAACTTTCCTGGCTGAATTCCTAGTCTATTTCTCAAGGTGTTTAGTTAATTTTGCGCCCCATTTGAGAAGAAAGGGAATAGAAAACCTTTTATCAATGTTCAAAATTCGAAATTCTACCCCTCGATTGCAGTGCTCAATTTTGAATGTTGCTGGGTAAAATGCATCAGAAATTTCGTTTTGAGGGGTTAAAAATGCAACAAACAAAAATTAAAAATGTACCGCTCGGTCGCTTTGCTCCCTCGCTTTTGCAAGAACGTTGTTCAGTTCGGAGAGGTGTGGGGGGGGGGGGGAATTCATTGTTTGCCCCGGGTGCCATAATCCCTAGATACGCCACTGATGAGGCTACACTCTAAAACCAAAATTTTAAATCAGCATTTAAAAAGACCAGCAGGTGATAGCATTTTCAAAATGTTATATCTCATGATATCAAATCGCTGGATGCAGCACAACAAAGGTTGCATCCATCATGTCCAGGGTTCAAAATCAACCATAATTTCGAAACGCTGTCGCTCCTCGGCCCTTTTCAGTGATGACGTAATTATATTAAAGTGATTGATTAACTTTGTGAAAAATTGTAAAATCAGCTCAAATGCCAGTGAATTGTGTGCAGTCCTCTAACTACATATATAATTAAGGATATGTGAAAGTATGAGAGAAAATGGAACCCGTTTACTATCCTAAAAAAGAGAAAATCACGATCAATCGCTAGCGCAAGTCGCTCGGCTTCTTCGCTGCGCTGCAGTCACAAAAACCAAGCACCAGCGCTTGGCGATTTCAGAGCGGGTTTCCAGCCCATACGGTATTCTGTGATGGAGCGAGGTATGCCAACTGTAAGAGTTCTTTAGAGTTCGGTGGTACTCTATCCCGACATCAATGTTCAATCGTAAATATCTTGATATATAAACGACCGATCAGCTTATAAAACTCAGGCGATTCCTGTCTGAGCTAAAGGTTTGCAATTATGATTACAGCATTAGCTGGAACAGTGATTTTTTTTTTTCAATCCTGGGCAAAGTTAATCAATGCCTTGACTTGTTAGAGCGACCGATCGGGGTCCGCTCGCTATTCATAAGAACCGCCATTCATTTAACATGCGTTATGAATAGCGGTCCTTATGAGTAGTTACGAATAGTGGTCCTTTTATGAATGGATGTCCTTATGAATAGCGAGGTAATTTTATGGTTTGCTCGCTGTTCAGAAGGATCGCTATTCGTACAAAACCGCTATTCATTTATTCACGCGTTATGGATAACGGTTATGAATAAGTGGTCCCTATGAATAGCGGTCCTTATGACTAGCTATTCATTACCCCCTATTATCAACGGTTGGTATGGTTGGATGTTTGAAAAACAGGCACAGCAAAGATTATTTTAATTGAATGTAAGGTCAAAACTGAAAGGATTCATTATCAAGTTATTACCATGATAACGTTTAAGGTCAAAATCAGTAAAGAATACATTACCGGTAACTACGTGTCCAGGGAAGAGGAATTCATTACCAACGAGCTCACCGAGCTCCATCTTCCAATCCTGAAAGAACGAAGAAGAAACCTCAAACTCACCCTCTTCAAAGTGGTCGGGTGGCTGGTGCCAACTTTCCCAATTCAAAACTTTGCTCAACCCCAAAAAATCAAAACGCCGTATCCCGTGCAAAAAAAAAACAACAACAAACAAACAAACAAACAAAAAAAAAAAAACTGTGATACTTCAAATATCATAGATAGACAAGTGACAAACAACAGCAAGTACTACAACCCCCATCAGAGCACAAACTGAACAATACAGGCACTCTTACTTTCCATCTACCATCATCGAGTGGAACCACCACTGACAGTGCCTTCTAAGCACCCCTACGCCCTCTCTCAACCAATGTGTTTATGCCCAGTACAGGGCCCTGCATCATACATCCAGATCCAGATCCAGATACATGAACGCTGTCGCTTTTCCATCTAAACCACTGAAAACAAAAGTTCTGCAATTTATGTTTGAGCGTTGATATCACCTTTGTTACTATCATCATATTTTAATTCAGTATCATTAATATACAAGTTTATTCCCCTTAACAATGATGACCCATTTGTACTGATTATTTTATTGATTATGGAATGTGCAGTACACCTGCATATTTGCTATTTGATATAGAACAGCGCTAGCACATAAATCTGTACCTTAGGTTCAAGGTTCAAGGTTTCTTTTATTTCCACATGATGTATTTCAGTGTTTTACATATATACAAATTGGTGAAACATAATATCAAACAAAATTACGATAAGAAATGTTTACATAAATGGAAAAATTTAAAATATTAAGTACAGTAATTACATATAATAAACAATTATAGTATCATAATTTCGGTGATATTAGGCATAGTAAAGAAACAAAAGTGGAGGAGTCTATTAAAAAGCACAGCTTGTATTTCATAGACCCCTTTGTGAGAAAAAAATACTTACCAATGCTCTGAGTTTATGGAAATAAATATATAAACTTTACACTATCCCACCCCCCCCCCCTTACACTACAAAACAAAATAATTGTGACACTGGTATGTGTACAAATAATTATATTGGAAATAATAACAGGTGATGACTTCAGTAGGAGAGAAGAAAGAGAGACAGGGACAGAGAGAGGTGAAAGATGAAGGATGGGGACGTTACACATTTTAATGCATTCTTCATATAAAAGTAACACTATCGTCGATTTTCGTATCCGCGCAAGATTTCATTCAATATTTGTTCAAAACAACCATTTTCCGAGATCTTTCCTTGGGTTGTTTTGCTCACTTCGCACTTTGCTTGAACACCATTTGCTTTCGTTTGTTTGTTGGGCGTCACGAATAGGTGGGTGTACCCTGGTGTACCCTATAATAAACACGATACAGATACTCGCGTCAGCCTGTTCTGGCGGCGATATTTTATAGTACCTGCGGTTCATCTCAACATTATTAACCTATATAGAATTCATCATTGGTCTTTGCTATATTGATTTGCGGGAAATGAGTTTTTACACTTTCCATGTTTCCCAGTTCAGTACTGGGGAGTTAGAGATAACAATCGACAAATTTCTTTACCCGTAAAATAATTTGTCCCATATTGAGGTATTTGATGTTATGAAAAAAAGAAAGAATATGACAGTAAACAGACGTAAGTCGGAGAGAAAGCCCCCGCCTCCATCAAAAAAAGATGGGGAAGAGAGTGAAAATGTAAGTAAGAAATTGAGAAAAAGCACTAAATTATAAATTACGTCCAGATTACAAGTTCCTGTCCACTGACTATGAAAGGGTAGTTTAATATCTTCCTGAAGACAGCAAAATTGTTATGTTTCCAATAATCCAACAATTTTGTAATGATTCTGAAACAGCTGTTTCTTTAAGAAATATAGTCATTACATTAATAGGCCTATTTCAATTGACAATATCTTATTCATTCTTTCGTCATTTTATTTTTTTAATAATTTAGGACAGTCATTTTTTTTTCCTTTTGTAAAAATTATTATAGCAAAGTGATAATTCAACCAGTAAAAGCATTTAAAACAGGCAAAACTCGAAAATGATGGAACGGTTTTTAAATTGAATATAAATTGAATTTTGTTTATAAGGTATTATATCCTACATCATAAAAATCTTGTGCAAGGATTGGCCAGGAATGTCTCACGTGACATAAAATACTTTCACCATGAAGAAAAATGGATATCGCGTGACATCAGACCTCCGTATATTTTTCGCTACACCGATATTTTGACATCACTTTTTTGTTATACTCGATATTTCGGCAATGTATCGCGATAATGTTTGTGCGTGACGAGCCTCTCAGTGTACATGTATGTAGGTCTACTCTGATTCTACATTTAGTTTTTATTTTATATCTATCTAGGCTTACTCTTGTAGGATATAAATCAAATATACCATGCACTCTTTTCGAGGCACCAACTAAAATTATGGATTCTTCGGTGACTGGCATAGTTACTGCGCCCCTCAGAAAATAGTGCTATGCCAGTTACCTCAGAGAATCCATAATTTCATCTTGAGCCTCTCAGTGCAAGGTATATTTGATTATAATGAATATAAGGATTGCTGATTCGCACAAACACACGCCCCCTCTCCGCTTTCACACACCCACATCCCATGATCTCAACAGTGATGTTGACCTCAGCTTGGATAATCAGAGGACTATCTAAGTGGAGGTCAACCTCATACATATTTCTAATGTCGAGAATTTCATGGCTTCAAAATTACATGGATGAGACCAATTAGATAATTTGGTACATGGCATTTTCTAATTGGTTGGGATTTGACTGCACGCGACCGTCATCGACAATACAGTGCAAATATCCGCTGGAGAAATTTTTAAAGTCTGGAAATCGTACTGCGTCTCATGCCGGTAATGACAATCATTTTGCAACCAATAGACAAGCCTTTCTCTTCCTCACGGCAATGTCCGTCATTGACAGGCATTGCGTGTCGAGATGGCAATAAATAGCTTATTACATTCACTTGATATAACTCAACAATTATGAATAACAATATTGAGGCAGTGGTGAAGCCAGGATTTCTTCACTAAGGAATGGAATGTACGCATGTTGGGGCATCGCTCCTCTGCGAAGACCGGGGAGGGAGGGAGGGGGAGGGGGGTCATAGGTTCGAAGTGGGGTCACTGAAGGGGGTGGGGGCAAACCATTGTTACAAAATTTCTTTTATTCATATTTCATTTATTTTGATGATTAAAGGCAAGAACTTAGCATTAGCTAACAGCTAGGAATCAACAGAAACACTAACACTTAAACATTTTTTTAGACTATGGGTAGGCATTTTTATACAGGTATTCATTTTATGCGGTCTAAGGTCTTCACCCGATCTTATAATTGTCTCCTGTTCCCAACATGAAAAGATGTGCTAATTGATTAAGACCTAGACGTGCGTGCAAGCGTACCTTGACAAAGATATCAGCTGTGAATGGCTGTCATTTCACGAAAGTAGAATTTATTTCATTTCACTTCATCTTGATTATGAAGTGTATATAATTCATCAAACCGCTCCGCATCTTAGTACATTGGTTTTTAGTGAAAGCAGTTACCCTGTGTCACGTTTCGTGATTGATTGATTTCCATCCAAGGCAGAAAATGATATAATTAAAGGTTTAATGATATTTATAAAAATGTTCGAATATTGACTATCAGGTGCAGTAAATTATGGATCCCTGCTTAGGACGTCCTTCCTTGAATGCTTTCAGCGCCTGAGGCTACTTGGGTAAAGCCAGGGTAATAGTGAATATTTATATTTTGTAGTATGTATATGGGCAGAGTAGCTCTTACTGTTATTATTATTATTATTTTCATTATTATTATTCTTCTTTTTATTTGTTATTTGTTATTATTATCATTATTATTATTATTAGTAGTAGTAGTAGTATCATTATTTTTATTATTATTATTGTAATTATTATTATTATTATTGTTGATGTTGTTAATGTAATCATCATCATTACTACTACTACTGCTACTACTAATAATACCATTTCTACTAAACAAACAAATAAATACATATTTATAAAGCGTAGAAACTATATGAATATATTCTACTGTGCTGTAGAGGTCCTGATATGCTTAAAACTACTACTACATGCATAAACAATTAAATGAAGATATGTGCTTTTAGTTTTTATTTAAAAATATTTAATGATATAGTTATTTCCTAATGTACTACTCATATTGCTACAGTTAGAATATGTTATTGTCATCATAAATATTACCTAATGAAAATGCTACAAACTTAAATACAAATTTAACGTATTCTTCTTTCATTCAATTCAATTCAATTCATATTAACATTTATTTTCTTCCATTGATTTTGACAACTTGCTCTGTACAATTTTGAGTATAATAGGACAATGTTTTCCAATCCAATCCGTATACACGTATTATTTGGTATAGCATCTTTTCTCTGTAATAAAACACGGACCTCTGGAAAGTGTGTTTCAATCTCTGACGAGGCCAAACTTGGCTAGATAAGAAATGAATACCGTATACAAGTACATGTATGTTATTCTACAAAAAGTTAACATTAAACGCGTATTCTTTCATAATTGTTCAGTTACCTAGAACACCATCATAAGCATACAACAGTGGTATAGTGAGGTTCATGAATTAACCCATGTCGGCATTTCGTTGGCTTATTCAGAGCGTCTGCAGCATAGAATCTTTACAATAGTTTCCCGAATGAGAGGCTGAGCCATGGCATAGGCCACAGGGTTAACCAAGCTGTTGCTGTATGATATCCACCGTGTCACCTCTCTTAGATTCACTTCACCTGTTATGGCTTCATAGAGATCAGCAGAAATAGAATATATCATGACCACTGCAGTATTCGGCAGCCAGGTCACTACGAAGGCAATGACTACGAAAGTTAAGGTTCGCATTGCTTTTCTGCTCTCACTAGTAGATTTTGTCTTGGGCCTCATGGACATGCTTTGTCTGAGTGTCAAAGGACCTGTACATGTAGGCCTACTTGCTTCCACTGAATGATTTTCGATTTTGCTCGTTAACTTGGTATTTGCCGACCCTGATTCATCGGTTCGGGAACCGTTTTCCTTTGCCGTGACAGTATATGTTGGAGAGCACTTTGTGACATTCAATGACACGCTTGACATCGTAACTGCTTCTTCTGTAGCAGTCGACAGTGCATCGTTTTGCTTGCCTCTGTATTGAGAAGGTCCATCAAAAACATCCATGTCATGTCTTTGAACAACTGAGCGACTGTTAATTTCCTGCTTCCGTGGACCTTTTCCTTTTTTCTCCAAATTATCCATCTTTAGGTGGGAAGCGGTACGCTTACTGTAAACATATTTCACCCGGAAGTAAATACGTAGATAAAACCCAGTAATGAGGAGAAAAGGTAACACGAATCTGAAGAACATCACAATTACGCCAGCCGTTTTAGTGAGAGTGTAGTTCGGTCTTAAAAATCCCGATTGTAATTTGCCGTCATTTGGCATCAATAGGGTCCAAGCACAAGTTACCATCATCCATGACCCGAATGACAGAATCCATGTAAAGATATTCAAAACCGTGGCCTTGCGGAAACTTTTCCGTTGGAAATGCTTGATGGGATAGAACGTGGCTATGTAACGATCCAAGCAAATGACGACCAAACCATATACAGATACACTCAGAATAGAGTTCTGAAATCCTATGAACAAAATGCTAGACACTTCACCGAAGTGCCACCCGTTATTGAGGTGAATTGTCACGCGAAGTGGCATACACACTATGCCAACAAGAAGGTCGGCAATGGTAATGTTGAAGATATAGTAGTTGTTGTAAGTTCGTAGTTTCTTCTCAAAGTAGAAGGCTGCCAGAATAAGCGCGTTTGTAAAGACCGTTAGACCAGACAGAATCAATAAGATGATGAACGTCACACCGAAGTTGAGTTCATGCATATCTTCAGTTACACCTTCCGACATATTTCCCGAAGTATTCGACGTTCCATCAGGACAACTGATGTTTTCATGAATATCCATGATTACATAAATATGCTGGATGTAAGTTCTGCATATAAAAATATAAAAGAATCTAAGTAGAAATTCCTTTAAAAGGATAACTTGAACTGCAAAATATTTTTTTATCAATGAATCACTTTGAAAAGAAACTTTCTGTTTTTAACAATAGGCCACACTGTAAAATCCAAAGTTTTAAATCAAACATTTAAAAGGCCTAAGAGTGACAGCGATTTCAAAATGTTGTATCTTTTGGATCTAACACTTTAAATGTTGCACCCAGCATGTTAAAATTGTGAAATCAAACATAAAAACACCGTCACTCCTCGGCCATTTGAAATATCAGACTGATGCATTTCTACCGAGCGAAAGTCTATCATGTCTATTATCAAAGGTTGACATGGTTGGACGTTTGAAATATGGCACAACAGAGATTTAATTGGATAAAAGGTCACATCTAAAAGGATTCATCAAGTTTTAACGTTTATGGGCAAAATCAGTAAATAATACGTTACTCCCGTTCCTTCTCCATCTAGATATAAAAATTTTGACGTATATAGTGCCACGCGATTTACAAACACTTTGCGCACTCTCATGCTTATCACATCATAGTCATGGTAACTAATTACACCTGACGGGCAAGTGTATAGTATGACCTTTCAAAAGCCTAATACTCGCAGAGTTTTGTAATATTAACCATGTTAATGACACATGATAGCCCAGTAGTAAAGCAGTGGTCTCCTAACTGGGAGGACCTGGGTTCGAAACGAAGGAGGGGACTTAAAGCGCAAAATAAACCATCAATCTTTTCAACCTTTTCAACTTGCTAAAAATTATTGGAACTATTTCTTTTCCCAAGTATAGCACAATTCAAGTATAACTTATACCACAATTTGTTGCACAAATTATAGTGATATTTGGTACAGATCTAGAGTTGACAAATAAGTCGGTACCATCGTAGAAAAAATGCTATTGCCGATTTTAGTATCTGCACAGAATGTCATTCAATACTTCTTTAAAACGGCCACTTTCCTAGATCTTAATTCGATTTATTTGCTCATTTTGCTTGAACACTATTTGCTTTCGCTCGACTGGAATAGGTGGGTTTAACCTAATCACTCGTTTCAGTCTGTTCTGACGGGCAGACTTCATGGTACATGCAACTCATCTCAACATTATTAAAATATACAGAATTCATCCTTGGCTCTGCCATAATGATTCATGGGAAATTGGATACACTTTCGCATATGTCATAGCTCAGTAATAGTTTTTATAGATCATTTCATCGACAAATGGTTTTGTAGCATAACGTATTTATGTGATGTTAGGAAAGGAAAAATATGAAGGAAATTAGGCGGAAGCAGGAGAGACATAGAGAGATTAAGACGAAAGCGCAAAAAGTAAGACGTAGAAAATTTTCTGTTCAAGATACATTATATCCAAATCAGACATTACCTTCCAAATATTAAAGGGTCGTTTAATATCTTCTTGAAGACAGCATTTAATGGGTTCTATTATCAATAAGCCTGTTTTTGTTGATTTATGAAATATTTCCCTTTAAGAAAATCTATTCATTTTTTGCTTCTTTCCATTGAAAATATCTTAATTATTTCAATTAAATTTATTCTCACTATCAGAATAACTGATGTTACTTTGTTCCTTTCGAGAAATATTCTACTCATCTAGCTCCAAAATTGAATGAATAAAAAATGATTGAATTGAATAAAATCATGCAATAAAATATAATTCATATTTTACTCAAGAGAAGTTATGAAAGACAAGTGGTTGCTGGTTGGCACATCACCACCCCATCCCGCTAACCCTCCTCCACCCGTGGCGGATTCAGTGGAAAAATCCCCCCCCCCCTAACACTCCACGATCCTAACAACGTCTGAGCTTTATATAGGTGGAGATCAAACTCACATATTTTCTGAATATGTCGAGAGTTTATGGCTTCAAACCAAGATCGGTGAGACCAATTAGAGAAGTTGGTACATGACAACTACTGATTGGGTAAGATTGTCCATGACAGTCCAGGCTGCACGCGACTGTCATCGATAAAATTAATACAGTGTAAATGTCCGCTTTTTTTTTTTTTTTTTTTTAAATCAGCAAACAGTACTGCGTCTCATGCCGGTAATGAAAATCATTTTGCACTAAACAAACAAGGTCTTTTCTCTTGATTTTGAAGGTAGTGTCAGTCAGTTACAGTCATTGCGTGTCGAGATAACGATTATTAGCTTACATTCATGTCATATAACTAAATAATTATGTACAACTGTCCTTTCAAAATCTAACAATCATCTCGATCTGTTCTCTCGAAAGAAATCAATTTCAATCTCTGTTCTCTTTCGCGGGAACCACTTCGCTCTCTGGTATAAATCAGTCTCAATCGCTCGTTTAATTAAAGTCTCAGAAATAAATCAAGTCCGAATCAAGAGTGAAATAATTGAAGTGTCAGTGGAACGTATTTATTAAGACGAAGAAATCATAACGGATGACGAAACTATAGGAAGGCTTGACTGGGCACGTACGTTAGCTCACTACACAATGTATGGACATTTCCTGCTCGCGGACATTTTGAATAGTTTGCACGGACATTTTGAATGATTTGCCCATTGATATGGAAATGAAGATGAAGTACCCACATTAAGCTAATACCCGCAATGTTAAGGCTTACTTCCATAATGAGAAATTCACCCTCTTTTCCGCTGTTTTTTGCGTCAAAATGTACGTAGGATACAAATCAATTTTGTAACAAGCGCGTAATACATGTGTCCTAGTATCCATATCATACCAAGATTAAACTTCAGTTATTTATAGGAGGAAAATAATCCATGTAATAGACTCTAGTATTGATGAATAGATTATTCATATTTGTATAAATACTTCAGATTTTGAAAATCTGGGTAATCTATCGTCATATGACTTAGCATACCTAAAAGAGCAAGATTCATACGTCACCATGCGTCGCAATACTTCTCACGGTATTAAATATGTATCGAATTTTAAGACATGGTTTTTCTTCATTTTCGTTATAAGAAAATATTCTTCGTGTAATTAGAAATCCACCCTGCTTTTGATGGCATTTTCTGTCAAAATTTATGGAGGATACATATCATTTTTTTACCAGTGTATAATGTATGTGTTGAAGTATCTGGCTTTTAAAATTCATCAAGAGGAAATTATCAATGTAATAAACAAAGATCCATAAATTGTTCATATTTTTGCAAAACATTTTAAAGTTATCTTTTTCATAATCCGTGTAATAGGAGATATGACATGTACTGGGGCGGCATTGCAAATTAATTGTGCATTTTGTGATAAAAACACCAAATTTGGCACACAGGTAGATATAATTTGATAATTTTATTCAGTCTGATCCACATAAAATCGTGGAAATTTGCTTTCCACCAGCTTTACAGAAAGAAACATGAAAAATAGTACAGTACAATACGACATAACAGACATGTAAATACAATAAAACAAAGAAATTCTCTGCATGACTTTAATTTTGCCCATTGATTTTGCATTTATGTTTTACTATTGAAGTACATGTATTAACTTATACTCCTTTCCCTTTATATTTCGTTCTTATTACTTTCTAATTCGTACGTTTCTACTTCTCCTTCTCATCACCTTTTCCTTCTTCTTATCATATTTCTGACTGTATACTATGTTCAACAGATAAAAACTATTTTCGAAAAATCAACTGAAGGCAATTTTAATAGCCCTGTCTATCACCTTTAGAAATGTGCGAACATTACAATGGCGTATTACGTAATCCGAACCTGATTTCTATGGGCAGTACAATAGGTCTTTGAAATTGCCATTGAGTTTATTTTTCGCAAGTAGTTTTTATCGTGTTGTTCATACATAACTAATCATAGATTGTGCTCAAATACTATATATATGTACTTATTACTTGTTTGAGGAATAATACGTGAGTTTGTTTCCTTCTTCTTATTCTTCTTTTTAACTTTTATTTCCTTCTTCTTCTCCTGATTTCTTATCTTCTTTACCCTTCGTTTCTTGTCACATTCCTTTATACGTCATGTAAGTTTACTGCTCAAGCATACATCAATTTTCAATGCAACTTATAAGTAAAACTGGATATTGAGCCAACTGGAATTCGGGCCCTGGGGCCCGTTGTGCCCATTAAAAAATTGTCTGCCACAGGGTATCTTTTCGTGCATTCTTAATCTAAGATTGGGATATTTTACTTAGTTTAGGTTATATGAAATAAACTGAATTGTATTTTATATATTTTGACCTCAAAGTTGTAAAAAAAAGCCCCAGGTGCCCATTTTTTTCAATTAGAGGTCCATTTCATATATTAACGTGAGATAAAAGTATTGAATTGTAAAATACGTGCAAAATGATTCTAAATGTAATCAGGGAAACATTACCTCGTTTAAAATTCACAAAATAGTTGGTACAGGTGCCCAATATTGAAAAAGGGTCTAAAACATACTTATTTGTAAAGTTTTTAAGTAAGATCTTGATTATTTTATGTGTGTGATAAAAGCAACAAATTCGGAACAAAGATGAGTATGTTATACACAAAATTTGATATTGAGCATCTGAATTTCTGCACAGGGAGCCCATGGCGATCATCTTTCAAAATGTCTGCATATTGCACTTTTCCTGTAATTAGTCCAAGTCAAGGTACAATTAAACCAGGTCCTATCAAATCTAATTTAGGCGTACTGTACTATGTTTAATTTCATTTTGAAATTGACAGGGCCTCAGGGCAGCAAGAATGAGATGTGGCTTAAGTGCCCTTTTGCGATTTTAGGGCCCATGCAAAAAAAAAAATCGAATCTTAAGTATTATAAGCTAAAATTTGAAAGGCCTAAATCCTAATAAATTTATCTCATCGTCATTTATTAAACATGTTAATTTCATGTTTAATAAATGGCGATGGATAAATTCATTAGTATGTTCATCATAGTGCAAAGCTAAAATTTTAAATGTCTAAATGGTAATGAATTTATCTCAACGCCATTTATAAACATGAAAAGGCGATGATCATACTTCATTGGATAAAATGTCAAGGTTATAGCTTATATGTTTCATATAGCATGTATAGATAGGATACATAATTATATTCAGCATTTTTCACATAAAAAGAAAGGATCTCTATGATACATTCCGTGCAAAAGTGTCTCTCCAAGATTCTTGTATTTACCTTATACCTGGGGTCTTGACTGAGTGCCTCATGGTCGCGAATAAGTGACCAAATATTATCAATGTGCGATAACCGAGCTTCATATATTGCTTTTTTTTAATGAAAATTTCTACACCTCGCACCTTCGAATTATCAAGAATTATGTAAGAAAAGGGGATGTGCTTGTTCGAGGGGGGGGGGGGGGGAGGGGGAGGGCTGTAAGCATGTAGTAAGCGCTTGAAGTAGAGTGTCTCCCCCCCCAAAAAAAAAAAAAAAAAAAAAAACCAAACAAACAACAACAACAAACAAAAAAAAAAAAAAAAAAAAGCAAAACAAAAACAAAACAAAACAACAAAAAAAAAAACAACAACAAAAAACCAACAAAAAAAAAACCAACAAAAAACAAAAAACACTGGAATCCTTCCAAGGCGCCTGGCCATGATGCATGGGGTAGCCAGATCGCCGAGGCACCGACAATCTGGTGTCGGACCTGTGGAAGAATAGCCTCGTTGTGATTAAATAAAATGGAAATGAATTGCATGGACGTTGCACAGCTTTAAGACAATTAAGTTTGTCTGGTAAAGTAACTGGAGTTTTCAACAAAAACACAACTAAATCGTTGCTTATCCGTTCGTTAAGCCGTTTCCCGACGTCAACACCAGAACGCTAATACGACAGAGGCTGAAGCCCACACCCCACACCCCACCCCGCTTCTTTGAGTTAACTATATATATATATATACATGTATATATATATATATATATATATATATATATATATATATATATATATATGTATATATATATATATATATATATATGTATATATATATATATATATATATATATATATATATATATATAACTATATATACATCTTTTGCAACATATAATATCTACAACAGTGTCTCGAATGAGAGGTTGAGCCATAGCATAGGCCAAAAGGTTAACCGAACTGTTGCTGTATGATATCCATCGAGTTACCTCTTGAAAGTGGTTTCTTGAACAAACCATTTTCAAAAGAACCATTTTTCTTGATCTCCAAACGGTCTTCAATTTTGCATTTGGGTTGGGATTGTTCCCATCTTTTATTGCCAGTGATCAAATCACGTTTTCTCTTTACCCGATGGGTTGTTGGAGCTGAGTGTTAGAAAGCCGGGAGTGAAATAGTTTGTAATATAATAGTTTCTCTTGTTGCATCACCTATAGCACCTTTTGGCATGCCGGCAATAGAATTAACCTGAGAGAACCCATTATCGGTATCCTTTGGGTCAGTGGCGGATCCAGGATTTCTTGAGGGAGGGGGCTCAATATTCACAAAATTTTCTGACAAGCAGGCAAAAGAAAAAAAAAAAGGTCCTCGGCACTTTTGGGGCCCCTTTTTAACTCAAAAATTTTCTGACAAGCAAAAAAAACAAACAAAAAACCCCCCCAAAAAAACAACGGTCCTCAGCATTTTTGGGCCCCTTTTTGGTCCTAGGGGAGCCCCCCCCCTGGATCCGCCACTGCTTTGGGTTTCTTTGAACTATACAGATAGTTTGATAATTTGTAACCTGCGACTTCTTTTCCCTTTCCCCTGCAAGTGATTTATTCTCTAATTATTTCTATCACCCGAAAATAAATGCGTAAAACAAATCTAAGGATGGACACGAATACGCTTGCCGTTTGAGTTACTCTGTAGTTCGGTCTTAAAATGCCCATAGCTGAAACTGTGCCATTTGGCTCGATGAGGGTCCAAACACAAGTTAACATGATCCATGTTTCAAATGACGCAATCCATGTAAAGATATTCAAAACCGTGGCCTTGCGGATACTTTTCCGTTGAAAATGTTTGATGGGATAGAACGTGGCTATGTAACGATCCAAGCAAATGACGACCACACCACATACAGATACACTTAAAATACTAGAGTTCTGAAATCCTAAGAACCAGATACTTGACACTTCACTGAAGTGCCACCCGTGGTAGAGATGTACCAGTGAGCGAAGTGGCATGACGACTAGTCCCAAAAGTCCCCAAAATCCGCAATGGTGCATAATTATTCAAGATATACATGTATATAGGAGTTGGTGTACGTTCGCAGTTTCTTCTTTACATATAGGGATGCCAAGATCAATGCCAAGATCAATGCGTCTGTGAAGACAGTTAGACCAGACAGAAGAAGAACGTTACACTAAACTTAGGTTCCTGTATGCTTTCCATCGTGTCGTCCAACAGGCATGACAGGCTGACAGGTTGTCAATAATCTTAATTGTTCCGTTGGCAATACTGAAGTGGCCAGGAATCATCATGTACGCGCTGCGTTCGCTGCATTTAAAATGAAAATAAGAACCATTATTAGGGGATGGCAAAGACAAAATCTGATAATGGGTTTAGGGTTAGACTTTATAGCAGTTTCCTTATTCAATATACATCTACATTCTCTAAAAACATATCAACGTGATGAAGATGAGTACAGTTTTTTAGTGTGATGCCTGTATTTGGCAGAAATTATTCCATTTACGCATTATTCCCTTGAAATAGACAGAGGAGGAGAAAGTGGATACAGTTACAGGCACTTTAAATATACAGAATAGGGCACATTCTAGGAGAGATACAGTTTCAAAACTTGTATAGTATAGATAGATGATCCGGAGATTAAACTTGGAACTATGTCAACTCCTTGGTCAGGTACAGACCTGTGCCTATGACCGATGACTATGGCGTTCTGCATGCAGTGGTCTTGCGTCTTCGCACTGTCATGAGCATGACAAGGTAATCAGAGCAATTCTGAAAGAGAACTCAAGTCGATCTAGCAAAGTAGGCGTGTTAATATGAAATGTATTCAATCTTCCTAATAAATAATAAAACTTTTCATTTATTGCCCCAATCTAAGAGTAAACATTTTGTTTAAGGACACATATGAATTATGGTCTAGCTGATGACATGCAGTGATAATGGTGGTCATTATTATCACCATCAACAATCAATACATGATGCGCTGGTCATCCATTTCAGTTTACTCAAACCTTTAGAAAATCCATATACATTTTGATGTGATGTTAATCATTGACAGAAAGTTCAAAACTTTATACTTACAAATAATCAAATTTTGCTGCCACGTACTTTTTAGTATAAACCTTTTGTACAAGAAGTTGTAGCCGAGGACCAATTGTTAATGTATTTTGCAATTTGTAGGAAGTTTCAAAATTTACTCAACACTTTATATGTATTTTTTTTTTCAAAAAGGATTTAGTATTCAACAATCTCGACTATTTCACTGTTCATTTCCTCCCGTTACTTGACATCTACGAGATCATCCGTGTCTTCGCTAGTTATTTGGATGAGACATGAATACAACTATACGTAGGTTGGTGAACATTAAACAAATTAGCTTACGGATGACATTTCTCTAAAGGCAAAATCATATCAAAATTATAAGATCTTCAGAAATTACCTGTCTATTGATTGATATTATTAATATTCTTCACATTTGGCCTTCAGTTCACATCGGCGTTTCTGTCTAGTTTTAAGTGGCAAAATCTGTCCAAGCCCTATTTCCCTATTTAGAATGCTGCAAACATAATTTAGATTGTTTTAGAAATTATCTTAAATCATCCCCCAAACTCTCCTGGACACCTGTAAAAACACGCTGTGCAAAGAAAAACTTTTCAAGCTTATACAGCCTTAAAATGATGTACCAAGTATTGCACCTTTCCAAATTTATGGAAAGTGATTATTTTTTCAATATTATGATTAGTATTTTAAAGTGTTTTTATTTTCAGTTTGAAAAGTGCTGGTAAAGGGAGGGAGAGAAGGAGGTGGAATATATATTTTGTTTAATTGAATTTTCCCCATTTTGGATCAAAAGATGTTTGAAAATGACCCTAAGTACGGCCCATTGAACGAATATGGATTGCTATATAGTAAAATGTAATTTGGGGCACTGACAATTAAGAGACTTAGACTGAAAAAGATCCGCTGCTAGCGGCGCAAGTCTCAAGCTTTTCAAACAGCGATTCAATTTTCTGTCGTGACAATCAAGATTTGAACCAAATTCTTAAGGGGAAAAAGTAGTGCATCTTACCAAGCAATCGATCATTTTCTAACATGAATACTAATAATTACCGCATATTTGAATGCTGTCAGCCTAGCCATTAGCTAAAAGTGTAGTAATTAAAACGCATTCAGCAATGGCATATAGGCCTACAGAAATGGGTAAACAATTATTAAGGGGCAGAAATCTCCTCTAGTCATGCTATTTGGGGAGATAGTCACATCATAAGACCATCCCCGGATCACCCAAGACAATAATTCTACCAGAAAATACACCCCTCCCGAACAACTACTTCCTTCAGCTAGGGTAATTACCCCCCCCCCCCGACAATTACCTAGAAGTATAAATTAGGGGTAGTTTTTTTTGTGACCACTATCGCGGCGCTAATGCACTTTCGTATCCAGCCCGCATCTATACATACAGGAGCCCTAGGAACGATTTTGTTACTGGGGGTGCTGTGAGCAAAAAAAAAAAAAAAAAAAAAAGAAGGTCCTCATCGTTTGGGGGTCTCTTTTTAAATTCACAAATCTCTGACAAGCAAAAAAAAAAACAACAAAAAAAAGGGTCCTCACCGTTCTGGGGTCTCTTTTTAAATCCAAAAATCTCTGACAAGCAAAAAAAAAAAAAGAAGGTTTTCATTATTTGGAACGGAATAAAGCAATATTAGAGGTGTGCTACAGCATATTGCTGTGTACACTTTCTAAAACTGGAGATGCGGGCTGGATATGAAAGTGCATTAGCGCCACTATCGCTGTAGGTACCCAGTCGTTAGGTAAAAACAATGCAAGACTGACCATCATTTTTCACATTAGTTAGGTCTGTTAAAAAAATTGGGGGGGACAGAATTTACAAAAGAACAATTTTTTGCTTGTGAGTCATATGTCTTATAAGCGTTAATTTTAGATAGGGTGCCACGGAATCGATGAATGGCACCCTATTTAAAAATGCTAGTTCATGCAAAAAAAACAACAACAACAACAAAAAACAAACAAACACATATTCAGTTGTTTGTCTCGAAATATATAAAGTATAGTTTCTTAAGTTTTCATATCCAGGTGAATCTGATGAAATCATCAAATTTATTTTGCTTTTTCTTAATGTTAATTTATCCTACTAGTAATTGATACATAAAACAACACATATTCTGTGATATACTCACAAAATAATTGTATTGATATTTTAATGGTAACAAATTATCATTGATTCATATATATTCCTAATGCACATTTCCAATGAAATATCAAGAAATGAATATACAAGCACCTCAAATTTGTAACATACTGATGAATAAGGTCATGTCAATGAAATGACAAGGGTAGGTGTGATATTCTGAGTATATTCCTTGACTTTTAAAACTATTTTATCATAATTTATGCATATTAATGCATAAATCAACATTTCAATGGCATATCAGTAACCGACTGTACCAGCACTTCCATTTTGATACTCACTGGTAAAGGTCAGGTAAATTTTAATGCAAATATTGTGTTATTGAAGAGCTGAAGCTCTTAACTACGTACAATATGAATGGCATTAACACTTTGGATACATGTAATTCCATAATTTGCAAAAAAAATGGAAATTTGGCATGAAGATATGAGTTATTTTGATGGGTCCTGTTGGAAAAACAAATCTGTATAGGCACCACAATATTGGTCTTATCGGAGGCCATGAACAATAATGTGTTGTGTATAAAGGGTCCATGGTATATATATATATACATATATATATATATATATATATATAGGGTCCATGGTATATATATATATAAATCTCCAACAAAATGTAAGTTATTGAGCTACCTTTGGCGACCACTCGGAGTCACCGAAGCGTGACGAGTCCGAAAACAATAGAAAATTGCAGTATGGTGTCCTCAAGAAGGATAATACAAAACGAAAAAATATTGACAACGTAAAGTGCGGTTCGGCACGGGTCGGACAATTCAGGTAGGCAATGTGGAAATGCAAAATTTGAACTCTAGCAAACAATTTTGAAAGCTTTTTTGTCAAGTATATCATAATGAGAAGCAACATTAGGCTTTCTTGAAAAAAAAAAAAAAAAAAAAAAAATATATATATATATATATATATATACAGATCCTGCGTTTTAGGATGATATTATTAATTTATACTCTAGCTCGTTACCGATTGAAGTAATCCTGTTTGGCTATTTTAATTAAGCGTATAGGCGCGATATGAATAAGGCCAAATGAAAAGTCTCTCAAAATTTCGTCAACATTTCTTATTCTTATCTGATTTGTGCTTCAAATAGAGGAGATATTCAGCTTTATCATGATATAGGTCGTTATGCTTGGCAAGTTGTGTGGCTCTTACTGTTTCAACTTCAAGACGGCACATCATAATGCTCGAGACACTCCGCATCATCAAAAGCGCCCGTATATGGAGCTTCGCTTAACTCAATAATGAAGTTCTGAATAAAAAGTGTTATGAAAGTTCGCAAGACATTTCCTATTCTTAGCTGACTATATTACAGCATGAAATAGAGGAGATATTCAGCTTTATCATGGTATAGGTCGCTATGCTTAGCAAGTTGTGTGGATCTTACTGTTTAAACTTCAAGACGGCACATCATAATGCTCGAGACACTCCGCATCATCAAAAGCGCCCGTATATGGAGCTTCGCTTAACTCAATAATGAAGTTCTGAATAAATAGTGTTATGAAAGTTCGCTAGACATTTCCTATTCTTAGCTGACTATATTACAGCATGAAATAGAGGAGATATTCAGCTTTATCATGGTATAGGTCGCTATGCTTAGCAAGTTGTGTGGATCTTACTGTTTAAACTTCAAGACGGCACATAATAATGCTCGAGACACTCCGCATCATCAAAAGCGCCCGTATATGGAGCTTCGCTTAACTCAATAATGAAGTTCTGAATAAATAGTGTTATAAAGTTCGCTAGACATATCCTATTCTTAGCTGACTATATTACAGCATGAAATAGAGGAGATATTCAGCTTTATCATGGTATAGGTCGCTATGCTTGGCAAGTTGTGTGGATCTTACTGTTTAAACTTCAAGACGGCACATCATAATGCTCGAGACACTCCGCATGCACAATAGCGCCAGTATGGAGCTTCGCTTAACTCAATAATAAGTTCTGAATAAAAAGTGTTATGAAAGTTCGCAAGACATTTCCTATTCTTAGCTGACTATATTACAGCATGAAATAGAGGAGATATTCAGCTTTATCATGGTATAGGTCGCTATGCTTGGCAAGTTGTGTGGATCTTACTGTTTAAACTTCAAGACGGCACATGTTATTCTCGAAATATTACACTTCGCATGCACAATAGCGCCAGTATGGAGCTTCGCTTAACTCAGTAATGAAGTCCTTTTTAAAAAGTGTTATGAAAGTTCGCAAGACACTTCATATTCTTAGCTGATTACAGCATGAAATAGAGGAGATATTCAGCTTTATTATGGTATAGGTCGCTATGCTTAGCAAGTTGTGTGGATCTTACTGTTTAAACTTCAAGACGGCACATGTTATTCTCGAAATATTACACTTCGCATGCACAATAGCGCCATGCATGGAGCTTCGTGTAACTCAGTAATGAAGTCCTGAATCAAAAGTGTTATGAAAGTTCGCAAGACATTTCATATTCTTAGCTGATTACAGCATGAAATAAAGGAAATCACAGTTCTCAGAGAAAAGGATAAAGTAGTGTCACAAAATATTATTTACCGAAGTCGAGTCGAAATTACAAAAAAAGAATGAACTTTATATCGCTGGGCTGGGCGTTCCCTACTAAATCTTAGCAAAGCATGAGAACAGTAGTCATGGCAGCAACGTAAAAGATGGATTAAAACGGAAAATCTGTCCACAGCCAATATATTACCTCCCTTTTTATATGTCCCGAGAGAAGCGAAATTGAAGTCTGATCACGTAATTGAAGTCTGATCGCGTAATACCTTTTGTATTTTATTGCTTGGAAGGTTTCATTTCCCGAGTTTTCCATCATTTTCCCCTATTTTATTTTTAAACTTCCGGATTAATGGGGGGGGGGGGGGGCAAAACAATATGTTTGACCCCATATTTTCTTGGGGGCAACAGCCCACCCGCCCCCCCCCCCCCCCCCCCAGGATCGACACCCTTGGTAAACAGAGTTGATAATGGAACACGTGTAAGCCCAACAGAGCTAATATGAACGCCTCTCTTAATATATTCATGCAGAGGCGGCGGACATTGGAAGTGGTGATGGGGGGGGGGGGGGGGAGGAGTAGAGCCCGCAAATGTAAAAATCTACCAAAAATGTAAGAATAACCAGAAATGTCATAACAAGTGTTAAAAAAAAATAACCACTGTAAAAAATTTCGACCACAAATGTAAAACATTTCACCTACACACTTGATGTCAACCGCAAATGTAAAGATGTATGTAAGATCGGTTATTATGATGATGATGTACATGTATGTGTGTGTGTGCGCGTGCGGTTTCCTGACCATTCAAATCCCTAAAATATCGAAAGATCCTTTACCACAAATGTAAAAACATGTCAACTGCAAATTTAAAATTCATTAATTTAGTGGTTTACTACTGTTTTCCCTTTATGATCAGTTTACCGTTTACAGGGGCGGGTGAGGGGGCGGGGGGGGGGGGGGGCGGGGTCGAGGAGCTGATCATAAACTTCAATGGCAGGAAAATTCACATACAGTCGCAATAGAACAAATTTTTTTTGCTCAGTCTCAAGAGGGTGTTTCATATACCTTAAATTTGAACGTAATTTCTACTCTTTATTTACGCGATTTTTAATGATGACATGTTAAATGGTTGCAGGAAAATTAAATGCCTGAAACCTGCGGTTAATGCACGCTTGGGCTAAAACCACTTGGTCTAATTTCCAGATGGGCTACCTTCATTCGGCCTAAACCCTTTTGGTCCACTCTTCATTTGGTCCAATTTGCACTTGGTCTAATAACCAGAAGGTCTAATAACCACTTGGGCTAATTATCACTTGGTCTAATTACCATTTGGTCTAATAACCATTTCGTCTACTTTATTTTGTTGTCACTTGGTCTACTACCAGTTCGTCTAATGTCAGTTTGTCTAATTCCCAGTCAGTCTAAAACTAGTTGGTCTACAGTCATTTCGTATAAAATCCACTTGGTCTAGTATCCATTTGGTCTACATGGCATTTATATGGTCTAATGTGCAGTTGGTCTAACTTTCATTTAGTCCCATTTTCCATTTAGTCTAATTGCCAGTTGGTCTAAATGCCAATTTGTCTAAACATCACTTTGTCTAATTATCACTAAGGCAAACTGCCTGTTGGGCTATTCCCTTTTCGTCTACGCACCTACCAACAACACTATGCATCATTTTGTTGGCCATCCCTAGATAGGGTGTGGCCAGAGCTTTTTGAAAGGGCCTAAGGGGCCCGAGGGGGGGGGGGGGCATTGTGCCCCCTGCCAAAGAGCGAGTTAATTTACGTTTTAGATGAACAAATAATAATAATAATAATAATAATAATAATAATAATAATAATAATAATAATAGTAATAATAATCCTTACTATAATTTGGCTAAGCTCAGATCTTGTCTGTCCTTCCGTTTGTTTGACGGCGCTTTTCTCGGCGATTTTGCACTCAATCGAGCTGGGGTTTTTTGTAAACGTGGTTATATTGTTCCCAGATTGTCATGAAAGGGGTTGTTTGTGGTATTTTGGTCGCATTATTCAAAAGGTTTTTACAATTCGTAACTTTCTTTGGCAGGCCCCGAGTAAAGCTTCGAAGTTCCCAGTCCTTTCGACCTTTTTCGGCTCAGCGAAATTACATAGGCATACATTACACGTACGGTATGCTTAAGGCTATGCTGATGAATGAACCGTCGCGTTGCGCGTAGATCTACACTGCATGCACTCGGCCTTCATTCAGTGTGTTTCCGTCGAGTGAATCCATGGCTTGTTTGTATATGTAATGTTAGACTTAATCTGAAAATTGTTCAACAGTCAGAAATTGCAGGCGCTAACCCAGCAAACACAAAACGTTTTCAGAACGTTCATAAAACGTTTTTATTAGGTCCGCTACGTCTTCGTCTTAATAAACGTTTACAAAACGTTTTTATTAGGTCCGCTACGTCTTCGTCTTTAATGAACGTTCACAAAACGTTTTTATTAGGTCCGCTACGACTTCGTCTTTATTAAACGTTTAAAAAACGTTTACAAAACGTTTTACCAAGACGTATTTTGCTGAACGTTTAACTGCAGTAGATGTTTATTATCATTACTATTATATGATTCTTACTGTAACTGTTGATGTTATTATCATCATCTTTATTATTATTATTATTATTTTTATTATTATTATCATTATTATCATTATTATTATTGTTATTATTGTTATCATCAATATTATTATTATCATCATAATTATTGTTATTATTATTATTATTATTATTATTATTATTATTGAAAGTAAACACCAAACGTTTTTAAAACGTCCAAAAGAAAACGTTTTTTAATCGTTTAAAATTGGACCATGTACATGATATAATCGATCATGATTCATGAAAATTCACAAAAAACCACGATTGACCAAAATCATATTTTAAAAAGGATAAACGGCAATCTATTTTGACAATTAAATTTGTGCTATAATGCAAAATGTATTTACATTAATTTTTATGCCCGATGCAATTCGAAGAGGTATTTATAGGTCACAATTGAAAAAATGTAATCTTCAACTATTTTTTACGGTCATTGCCATCTGGTCCCTATATATAGAAAAACCTGCCAAGAGAACTGTAAGTAAGTTTAGTTTAGTGTATAATAGAATAGGATAAAGGATTAGAGTTATCAGAATTATAGGAAGCTAGGATTATAGACCATTACAATGAAAATGAATGGAGCAGAAACACCTGCACTCCAAGCTAACATTCTTGTTTTTATTTTTATGTCTGCCAGGTTTTATAAACGTTCTTTGAAGGTTTTCTGGACGTTTTTAAAAAGTCTGCCGCGTTTCAAAACGTTCTAGAAAGGTTTTATGTACGTTCTGGAAGGATTTTTTTTGGATGTACTTAAAACGTCCGCCAGGTTTTATGAAGGTTCTTTAAAGGTTTTTTGGACGTTTTTAAAACGTCTGCCAGGTTTCAAAACATTCTAGAAAGGTTTTTGAGAAACGTTTTATAAACGTTCATAAAACGTTTGCTGGAGGTTTTTTAAAGGTTCTTCAAACGTTTTTTAAACGTCCGTAGGTTTTCTGCAGGTCCTTCATTTAGAAGCAAATTTTCAAAGGTTTTTATTTGGTTTTTTAAACGTTTAAAAAACGTTTTTTAAACGTATAAAAAAACGTTTTTAAAACGTCCAAAACCTTCCACAAAAAAACGTCCAAAAAACGTTTTTACGAAACGTCCAGAGAACCAACTTGGAACGTTTTTAGAACGTTTTAAAAACGTCCGATTGTTAGCTGGGAATGCACATCCCGCCTGAATCTAGAACTACAAGTACAACTAGCACCTGAATTTCAGTCACATCGGACATCGGGAACAGCTGTAAATATTTCGGCTTCGATGTCGATGTCGTCGATCTGACTCTCGATCTAGATTCGTCTTCGCAGTGTATCTGTAACATACAAATTCATAGTCCTTTGTTTTCACATAACATGCCATCTCATATATTCTGATGACACGTTTATATTTTGTTTGACATGTGTTTTAGGACACTCTGTTGTATATATATGAATGTTTATTAAGAATATAGACATGAATATAACAGAGTAAAAATAGTTTATCGCTTAAACAACCAATACAGTGTATCTATAACAGACGTACAGAGTACTGTATACGCCATATATTTCGCGGGGGTTTTCTTTTCGCGAATTTCACGCATCATGAGTGGGTCCCAAATTTAACAACACTCCAAAATATTGCCAACATTAGAAGTCGGTTGAATTTGTTGTCTCCTGGTCAGAAATTCACCACTTCGCTTTGCAAAAGTACATCATCACCGCTATTTGTAGATTTGAGAATTTTCCGACCGCGAATTCAACTACTCGCGAAATAGTCTGGTTAGTCCTACTTGCGAAAATTTATGGCCACGAAATTTATGGCTTATACAGTAGTTTCTTTTTACATTAATGATAACATGCCATCTCAAAATCATGATCTTTTCATCCGTATACTGTAGCATATCTTGCCTTTAGTTGACGTGTTTATATTTTGTACATTGTGCTTTACATTTCTATATAAAAAAAGACATAATCTAACATACACATGTCGATATTGTTATTTATTTGAATGAAACTGAATTTTGTATTCTAATAGCCCATATAACGTTTAAAAGATGCACGAGTTCCATAAGATATGCATTTTCAGTGCATGTTCTAACATTTTTATCAATTCCTTCAATGCATAACTACTTAACCTACCAGGAAAAAAATATATCAGAAACCTAAACATGCCAGTGGAAGCACTACACAAATCTTATCACTTTTCATCACAACAGCCCCCCCCCCCCCTCTCTCTCTCTCCTGTATTCTTTATAATTTCTATCTATCCCCCTGCATGTCTATTTTTTTCTCTCTCTCTCGCTGTCATTTTTCCCACTGTGGCTGTATCTCTCTCTCTCTCTCTCTCTCTCTCTCTTCTCTCTCTATCATTTTCTGACTGTCTATGAGTCTCTCTCTCTCATTTTTCCCACCGGCTGTTTCACTGGCTGTTTCACTGGCTGTTTCTCCCTCTCTCTCTCATTTTTCCACTGTTTCTCTCTCTCTCTCATTTTCCCCAGGCAATGTTTCCCGCTGTATCCTTCTCTCTCTCTCTCGCTTCTTTCAACATTCCACTATACATGATTGAGCAACCTTTAATTGAAGAACTACAAACAAATGCAATCTGTTGTACATTGTAGGGTACATGTACTTACACATTTATTTTGGACTTAATACATGTAATGATAATATTTCTATATTACCATAATTGCCTCTTGACTGCTTACTAAATACACCATGTTACAATACATTTTGTTTTCCATTGTATACGGTTAGATTTTGATTTCACTCCGTAATGATATTCAAGTTCTCCCCCCCCCCCCCTCAATTTCATCAATAAACTACTTGCCTTTTACTGTGAATGGGTACTTGGGCTGTACACAGGAGAAGACCCCCCCCCCCCACCAGGTGCAACGGGTAATTTATGCTAGCAATAATAATAATGATAATGATAATAATAGTTGCATACTCTTCTTTCTTCTTCTTCTCCTTCTTTTTTCGTTTTTCTTCTCTCACTCTCTATCTCTCTCTTTTTGTTCACTTGAAAAATCATAGGGGCAACCACCCCCTGCCCCCCCCCCTGTAGCGCCGCCCCTGAAAATAGCATTTTGCATAGCTCAAAAGAATCAGAGAAGCTTAATGGCAGAACATTTAGTTCTTGATATGACAACAGTGTGACACCTTTGAGCAGGAACTTAGCGAGAGCTGGGGACACAGTGCCCAAAAGTTTAATAACTTATTGCAGCAATTGAGATATCTCCCGCCCGAAGCTTGCTCGCTACGCTCGCTCGCATTTACTTATTGTAACTCATGGCAGTAACATAAAGTCCTATCTATCTCTTTTATTGAAAGATTGTGCTTGAAATTAAACGCTTTTGCGGCATCTTCGTCATGAAATCACTGTATAATGCAAGCACCATGCATGACCTTCAACAAGAACATAGTATTTTTGGTCGCTCGCTTGCAAGTTAGGAGTAGAGCAGATTGCATATTATGCAAATATTCGAAAATATATCCTTAAAATTTAATGTGTGTTAAATACAATGTAGGGGTATAGCAACGTATCAAAACGCCATTTTCCATTCTTGTCTTCACCCTTTATAATTAAGTTCCCCTTTTGCCAAAAAAAAGGTACCCAGTTCGTTGAAACCCCAAGTCTGTGGGTCGTCTTGCCCCTCCTATGAAAATACCCTGGCACCGCTCCTATAGCTTTTATTGACTGCTTGCACAAACATTTGTACATCGGATATCAAATAAGAAACATGAATAACAGATTATCAACCCAACAAACATAATTTGAAGTGCAATACAAAATCAGGTTCTTCTACTTAACTCATGAAAGGAAGAGGAGACCTGTGAATGTTTTAATTACTAAAAATAATACTAAATAATTGATTTTAATAAATTGAATAATTAATATATAAGATGTAGGGATATTGACTCATCTAGATATAAGCAGCAGCAAGGTGAATAACTCTTTTAATGCACATTTACGTAGATGACTTCTTTGAAGTTTCATTTTTTTAAAGTTTCATTTCCCTGTCCTTTCTCAACTTGCTACTAAATGGCCAGAAGAATAAATAGTAATTAGACCAAATGGTCATTAGACTATATGAAAATTAGACCAAATGATAAGTAGCCTAATTGGTTATTAGACGAATTGGATATTAGACCATATGACAGTTACCCAAATGATAATAATAATAATAATACTAATAATAAACTATTCTTGTATAGCGCATAACACATTACGTAAGAATGTCTCTATGCGCTTTAGGAAGATTTTTTTTTTTTTTTTTTTACTGAGTTCCTTTATCTGCTTAACAATTGGAACTAGAAATTTAATTCGTCACTGAAGACGAATTAGGTGGTCTGTCCCTGTGGCAAATTGCTTTGTCAGACGTGATAATATTTCTGCAAGATAATAATCATGATAATGTTGACGACAATGATGATAACATGGCCATATAAGTGATGAGAATGACGATAATGATATATTGATAATGATGATCAGAATGGCCACAATAATGACAATAACGATAATCGAAGTCGCATAGCGCCCCTTCAGGTACAATTTTATGGGCGATTTTTTGAAAAGTGCTTGAAATGGCATAAAACTTCTACAAAATGAATTTGGGAGGATTTGAATCATTTCTAAATTTTGCGCGTGCACGGACGCGCGGACGTACGCGTACGCGCGCGTTTAACGAATTGACCTTGACTGAAATGACAGTGACCTTAACCATGCCAAATATGAAAGAGAAATGACATTTCATTATGAAGATATAACCATAAGTTGATTTTCACAAAATGGCGCCTGGATGACGTCACAATAACCTGATGACCTTGAAAAAGATGTGGGAACTTGACCTTATTAGGACTGATGACTGACGAAAATATGAAGAAAATTGACTGAGCCGATTTTGAGAAATCGTGATAACGATCTGGACGATTTGATATTGCAGGACATGTGGGAGATTATCCCCTTAGCTTTAATACACGATTGGGAATGAGATTGTACACAAACTACTGCACACTACTTTCCAATAGACATAACACGCAAAATTAGGCAGTTTATGACATTGTCTGTGATGGTATATGTTATAATAGTCGAAAAAGATAGTAAAATGAAAGGAAAAAAAAAAAAAAAAAAAATGGACCCACCGGGATTCGAACCTGGGTCGGCGGCATGGGAGGCAAGTACTTTACCAATAGACCAAAAGTTTTGCAATAGACATAACACGTAGACGAAAAACGGGTTTCTGAAATCATATTTTGTAGTTAAAAAATAGGCATGATCCCGACATCTGATCAAAAATTGGAGGGCACATTTGTGAAAGCTTATAGTCTCAGCTATAACATATTAAAATTTGGAAGAAAATCGAGCAGAAATTACAAAGATACTGCTCAAAGAAGACGGGAATGTAGAATCAAGATTTGAGAAAAAGTCATGTCCCATAGAGAATACACGCAAAATGAGAAAAATTGACATACCTCCTTTAATCGCAAAAATACGCCATGATGCCTTTGTCAAAATGAAAAATTGTGGGAACTGATCTTGTAGAGAATTGTCTCAGCTACATCATATCCAAATTTGGGCGAAAAATGACCAATATTAAAGGAGTTATAGTCAAATTTGCATAAATTTGATGACGTCATTTTTGAAAAAATGAAATTTTGAGTTTAGACGCCATTTTGATGACTTTGCAATATAATTGAGGCTCAAATTACCCATGAAATTATATCTATGATTCCTCCTCTACCCAAATATGAAAAAAAATTGGGGGGTTTATGGACTATTTAAAGAGCTAGAGTTAATTTTGTAGAGGCATGTTTTTGCACGTTTTTACGTTATTTTCGCCATAGACGCGCGCACGGATTTTAAAGTTTGACGCACGCGTGCGGCATTATTAGATCGATACCATGCAAAAAAAACGGCATTTCTACCTTCCGTACGTGCTGCGCACGCGCAAAACGCGCGCGCGGACGCGTGCGCGCGCAAAATTTTGAAATGCTTAAAATGACCTGAACTGTACTCTACTTTGATCAAAAAGTGATTTTAAGCATTTCTAAATTTTGACGCACGCGTACGTGCGCGTCATGACGCGTGCGCGCGTTTTGATGTCATGTGATGTTGACCCTTGACCTGAAGTTAATGTGTACCAAATGTGGTTCATTTTTGACGGCTCGTTTTGAAGATATGATCAATAATGTGATTTCATAAAATGGCGCCTGGATGACGTCACAATGACCTGATGACCTTGAAAAAGATGCGGGAGCTTGCTCAATGATGGCCTGATAACTGACGAAAATTTGAAAAAATTTGACTTGGACGATCTTGAGATATCATGGAAACAAGAAAGTGGGAGAAAAATAAAAATAAAGAATAAATAAAGAAAATTCTGACGAAATTAAAAGGTGATCTGTCTATGACAGACCACCTAATAAGTATATTTTAAGGGCAGACTTAAACGTATCTATGGTATTAATGTTTCTAAGAGAGTCGGGAAGGCTATTCCATAAAACCTGGGCAGCATGTGCAAATGAACGTTCACCATATTTCTTGGTATGAACAGGAGGAACAATAAATAAATTCTTCTTACGTGATCGGAGATTTCTTGTTGGTGTGTATGTAGTGAGTAAGTCATTTAGATAAGAGGGAGCTAATCCATGAAAACATTCATAAGCTAATAACAGTATCTTGAACTTGATGCGTGACTGGACTGGTAACCAATGTAAATTGTGTAAGACAGGGGATATTGAATCATGTTTCTTTGTACGTGTGACTAGTCGCGCGGCTGAATTCTGGATAGTTTGTAGTCTTTGAATTTGGCGAAGTGGTAACTGAAAAAGGAGACTATTACAAAAATCAAAATGACACATTACAAAAGCATGAACCAAACGTTCTGTTGTCCTTCTGTCAATAAAATCACGAATTTTACCAATTTTGTGTAGTGCAAATGAAGCTGCACGACATTTTTGTGTCACAAAAGTTTCAAAAGTAAGCTTGTTGTCAAATGTTACTCCAAGATTCCTGCATGTTTTGGTAGCTTCAACTTGCTTTCCATCTAGATCCAAATGAAAGATAGGGGTCTTACTGCAATTTAACTTGAGACAGTTTTGTTGAGACCATTCTTTGACTGCTTGAACACAATTTGCTATCTGAGAGGTTACATTAACAAGTCTTGACCGTTTGAATGCAATATACAGTTGAGTATCGTCAGCGTAAAACATCTTGAATATGTTATATTTATCAATCAAAGATTCTAGTGGAGAGGTATATATGTAAATAAGTAGCCCAACTGGTTATTAGACTTAATGGAATTGGACCAAATGATAGGTAGACCATATGGTATTAGCCAAAGTAGATGTAGCCCAAATGGATATTAGACTATGTGGCTTGTAGACAAAATGACTGTTAGACTATTTGGAAATAGGCGAAGTGAAAATTAGCATAAGTGAAAATTAGCCCAAATGGGTTTTAGACTAAATGGGGTTAGCCAAACTGGGTATTAGATTGGTTATTAGGCCAAATGGAAATTAGACGAAATGGTAAGTAGACAAACTGGTTGTAGACAAAATGAAGTTAGACCACGTGGAGTTCGACGAACTGATAATTAGACCAAGTGGTGGTAGACCAAGCGACAGTGTACCAAACCTGCATGTTATCGTTTCAATCTAGTGATAATCAAAGTTATAAAACGGGTTCAAGAATGTAGCCATCCTGATTGGTCAAATAACACCACGTGACCGTGCAAAAAAAAAGTACTAACGCACGGAGAGGGGACTAACGCACGGCTAATCCGGATCAAACACTAAGATTGTAAGAAAACACTAAGATTGTAGACCCGTTTTATAAAACTTTTAATACATGGTTGTGAGTTCGTGCGTTACAAAGACGATACACAGACATCATTTATAACTGAACAAACATGACACTTTTTTCTTTTTTTTATAGTTACAAATTTTGTAATAGGATTTCATTTGTAATAGGATTTCAGAGAGAGAGAGGGGGGGGGGGGAGGAGGTGGGTTGGAAAAGGGGTTGGAGAGATAACAGGTGGGAAAATTAACAGGAAGTTAGACCCCGTTCTCACTCACTTTTGAAAGTAGTTAGACCCTCCAGAGGAACGGGTCTTGAGGAACGGTTTGCTAGCGTTCACACTCCGAGCAGTTTTTCTCGCTCAAACCGCTCCACGATTCAAAGTGGCCTTGTTGCTATGGCAGCTCAGTTCAGCGGGTCAAATTTTTCGCGCGGAATACAAACTGATGTACCGTAGCGTGCCTGCCGGCTGCCCGATCAATTGCTTTTGCTTTGTTTTGTGCGCGGAACGTCACTGGCTCACTTCCGGTTGAAGTACGCTTTCGTTCACATTGCACGTTTAGAGCGGTCCATACCGCTCTTAATAAGACCCGTTCCTCAAGACCACCTCCCCGAGGTGGTCTTCTGGAGCGGTCCAGAAGACCACTTCCTGGACCACTTTGACCGTTCACACTCACCTAAGAACCGTTCCTGAGGAACGGGTCTTAGATAGACCGCTCCAAAAGTCCACTTTCAAAGTGAGTGAGAACGGGGTCTTAGAGAGATGGAAAGATAAAATAGAGTGTCTATGGATGTGAGACTTTTCATTGAAACCTTATAAGTGCTATCTTGGAAGTTTTAAATGGTCGACTGAAAGCACCGCGTGCGGATTGGTGTTTTTTTGTTTTTGTTTAGATGGATGCACGTAACTGTCAATCTTTTGTTCAAATGGCACACCCTTATATTATTATAAACAAAATCATGTTTATATACACACAGGCATTCACTCAGAGAAACATGCATACACATATTTACAAAAAAATACGTGCGTACTCATGGTCACAATTACTTACCCACATACCCACATACTCAGTTAAAAATATTGTACATATAATGTTATGTAATGTACATAATTTATGTTAGATATCATTATGACATAAAGGGGAAGGGAGAGAGAGAGAGAGAGAGAGAGAGAGAGAGAGAGAGTGGGGGTAGACAGATAGGAAGAGAGAGGAATGGATGTTGAGAATATAAACAACAGAAAGAGAGAGAGAGTGGAATAAAGATAAAAGAGTTTCTTTTGATGTTAGTGTTTCCATTTAGCTTATTGTTTTTATTATTAGAACTTAAATATAGTTGTAAAATTAATTACTATGGCCTAGTTACGTATATTTTGTGTATGGAATATTGTCATCATAGAGGTAGCTCATTACTTATTCTATAGCAAGAAATTGGTAGTAGTTATATATTTTCTATAAGTAATCGAGTGAAGATTCACCTACACATATTATAATTCTCAAATTCAATCAGACACTTACAAGTCATGTATGAGCAATAGTGCAATACATGCGTTCAATCACATCCTACAATACACATGAGAAGTATTCAAAAAACAGAATTATGAATTTTCCCAATATTGGGCCCCGGGCCCTCCCATCACAAAATCATTGATCCGGCGCTGGCCCCCTCCCTCACAAAATCCTGGATCCGCCGTTGGACATGGTGGATGGTGAAGGCAGGCCCTATCATGCCCCTGCCCTCACTCTCTGCAGCCAGTGGCATAGAAAGGTCCCAAATACAATGAAAATAAAAATGATTGATGCATTCACATAATCCCGCATCACCCATCCAATCCTACAGCCCTGCTAGTGCTATCTATACTGTGAGTTTATTTTTCTACAATGGAAAAAAAAAAAAATGAATGATGCATTCACATAGTTGTAAAATTAATTACTATGGCCTAGTTATGTATATTTTGTGAATGGAATATTGTTGTCATCATAGAGGTCGCTCATTACTTAGTCTATAGCAAGAAATACAATTTTAGTTAGAAATTGGTAGTAGTTATATATTTTCTATAAGTAATCGAGTGAAGATTCACCTACACATATCATAATTCTCAAATTCAATCAGACACTTACATGTATGAGCAATACATGCGTACGATCACATCCTACAATACACATGAAAAGTATTCAAAAAACAGAAGTATGAATTTTCCGAATATTGGCCCCCCTCCCGGCCATCACAAAATCATTGATCCGGCGCTGGCCCCTCCCTCACAAAATCCTGGATCCGCCGTTGGACATGGTGGATGGTGAAGGCAGGCCCTATCATGCCCCTGCCCTCACTCTCCTGCATCCAGTGGCATAGAAAGGTCCCAAATACAATGAAAATAAAAATGATTGATGCATTCACATAATCCCGCATCACCCATCCAATCCGTCACCCCTGCTAGTGCTATCTATGCTGTGAGTTTATTTTTCTACAATGGAAAAAAAAAAAATGAATGATGCATTCACATAGTTGTAAAATTAATTACTATGGCCTAGTTATGTATATTTTGTGAATGGAATATTGTTGTCATCATAGAGGTCGCTCATTACTTAGTCTATAGCAAGAAATACAATTTTAGTTAGAAATTGGTAGTAGTTATATATTTTCTATAAGTAATCGAGTGAAGATTCACCTACACATATCATAATTCTCAAATTCAATCAGACACTTACATGTATGAGCAATACATGCGTACGATCACATCCTACAATACACATGAAAAGTATTCAAAAAACAGAAGTATGAATTTTCCGAATATTGGCCCCCCTCCCGGCCATCACAAAATCATTGATCCGGCGCTGGCCCCTCCCTCACAAAATCCTGGATCCGCCGTTGGACATGGTGGATGGTGAAGGCAGGCCCTATCATGCCCCTGCCCTCACTCTCCTGCATCCAGTGGCATAGAAAGGTCCCAAATACAATGAAAATAAAAATGATTGATGCATTCACATAATCCCGCATCACCCATCCCATCCGTCACCCCTGCTAGTGCTATCTATGCTGTGAGTTTATTTTTCTACAATGGGGGGGGGGGGGATGAATGATGCATTCAAATACCCCCCCCCCCCTCCCGCCCGCTATATCTACGCCCATGACTTCAATGGAATAACGCTCCTATCATAATGTTTGCCCCTCAAACGGATAATATTCATGGAACGATTTTTTTTAAAAAGAAACAAAGTAGATGTAGAATATACTCAAATAAGATGAATCTACCATCGAATTAAAAAATGAGTACAGGTGTGTTCGGCCTAACCTTTTTCCAATTTTGAAATCAGAAACGTCGTGAGGCATTTACGGCAGTGCGGGTTTTAAAATTCAAGTATTGTAGAATCTACTCTGAACATGCGCGTACCAAGGTGGCGTTTTGGGTGTTCAAACACCCCCCCCCCCCCCCCGTTTTGGTGTTATTTGAAGTTAAAACACTCCTTCCTTTAGAATTCCTGAAACATTTTTTTTTTTTTTGCTTGACAGAGAATTTTAGAGTAAAAAGACCCCCCCCCCCCAAAAAAAAAAAAAAAATACTGATAACCATTTTTTTAAAATTTTACTTGTCAGAGAATTAAAAACCACCCCCTTCAAAAAATCCTGGGTACGCCACTGCTCTGACATACGGTAGGATGAATTCACTGTAGTTTTAAAAGATGGTAAGTATACTATTTTCAATCTTTTTTATATTTTTTAATCTTGAAATAAGCAGCGCTCGGTAAGGTATTTACTGCTAGACTCTTCGCTGGGAGTTCAACCAGCCAAGCCTTACTACAGCTCAGCCTCAGACTGTGGGCGCTGCTGTGACAGATTACCAGCGTTGTAAAGAAGAATGTCATCATTTTTAAACTAAATACAGATCGAATAGGCAAAAACAGAGCCCACAAATACTATACTCAAACATTTTTTTTTTCTCAACAACGTCACTCACATCCAAAGTTAACCTTAAAAATCTCGAAATAAACAGCTTTTACTGCAGGTTTCTTCCCCGTAGTTATTTCAAGCAGCCAAGGCTGCAGTGCATGCTGGTACCGCTCAGAGCAGAGTGCAACGACGCCGCGACAGAGTCCGGCTAAAAAGAGAAGAATTTCATCAGTTAACTATACAGAGAACATGTTATAGAGACAAACAAAGTCTATAAATACAGTTTCTAACATTATTTAGTTCTAAATAATATAACTCACGTCCAAATTCATCTGTAGAATGTATGAGTTCGCTCGGGAATTCGCGGTCATCTCATGTTGAGTGCTGTGCAGTGTATTGTTGTATTGTTTGCCTTGTATAGGGTTGTGTGTATAAGTCGCGTCGCACTGAGCTTGCATTGAGATTGCACCGCAGTCTGGTGGGTGCTACTCCTACATGGTATACTAATCACAAAGCGGACTATGACACAAATCCTACGTACATACCACGGACCTCTACTGAACATACCCATGGCATAATTATTTTCTTACGTGGGTTCCCCCGGTGAGAGATACAGAGTCTGCACTACGTACCGTTCGCCGGACGCACGCGCAATCGTCGTCTGATTCGGTCGACGGCGAGGCAAAGCACGCGGGCCAATGGGGTTTGGTCGTTCAGGAGATCGCTCACCTGCTGCCAACGCGACGTCGTCGTGCAACGCGAAGGGGGCGACAACCATGCGGACGGCCAGGCCGACCGGTCAGGACGGAAGGCGGCTCGCGGCGGGCAGCGGGAAAAAATTCTATAGGGTCCAACGGACCCCCTCCTGCAGCGCGTGCAAAGTCAATCGGGGCGGGCGCGGGACCTCCCGCGTCGCCTTAGCGTATTAATTATTATAGATAACACATAACTACACTATACGGTGCACGTATAAAATAAAAGAAATTAAAATGGAATAAAAAATAAAATGAAATAAAATGATATAAAATAAAATAAAGCAAAATCTGAAGTCCGATACACTACATGAGGGGTATTGATTGCAAATATATTTTCAGCAGAACAGACAAACAAAATTAATTTTAAAACACTTTTTAAACATGACCCAGAACAAAATTAACAATGTTCGTCATTTTTGTGACTGTAATTTTTTGTGACTGTGGTGTGGGTCAATTTTAGCGGATTTATCAGTCACAAAAGTGACAGAGGTGTGCCTTGAATTTGATTTCAATTTGACAAATGACACACAAATATATGGGGATATAGGGTGCGTCATTGGCACATCGCACGTGCATAATTTTCTTGTAACAAAGGGTGCCCCCCCCCTCCCCACTTCCATTGTCCGAACCCGACGTTCCGCTGCCTTCGTATGCATGAAAAATAAAATCTGAAATATCTTGAAATATACAAATCAATATAGATTATATGCATGAATTATAAAGAAATAACCTGTCCAAACACTTTCAGTCAAAACGCAAAGAGGTAAAAAACACTTCCGACGCAAAGATGGACCTGCAAAAGGATTTTTTTCTGGATATCCCCATAGGTTCGAAAGCCTTTGCCCCTCCCTCCTCCCCCCGAAGCAAAGGTCAAGATACATCACTGTGTGTGTGTGTGTGTGTGTGTGTGTGTGCGCGTGTGTGGTTGTGTGTTGTGTGTGTGTGTGTGAGTGGGGGGTGTAACTAGACTATGTGATCCTGTGATTTTGTGTGTCATCCCCCCTGTGCCGCCTTGTTCAACAAGCCTGGCTACGCCAGTTGCAGTAAGGCGCTACGTATCTCACGATTGTACAAATCCTGTCTACCTGTGGCGCTAAAAGCGTATAGGGAAATTTTTCCCTTTATAAACGAAGGGGGGAGGGGGAGCAAAATCGTTTTGCTGCCCCCCCCCCCCCACACCCCCTTTGCAAAAACATAACTAATAGATTTCTAGTGACGTGAAATGCAAATTTTCAAAACGCAAAATCTAAATTTTCTTGCTTACAATACTAGAGTAGCGTTTGAGGGCGGGACCCCTATAGGCTATCTGTTTGAGGAGAGGGCCCTCTGTAAAAAAAAAAAAAGCCCTTTCAGCGCGCCTGACTCCGCACTTTTTTTCTTCTTTTTTTTCATTCAGGACTTCATTTAATTTTTGAGTTACGCGAAGCTAGATACTGAGATACTGGCGCTATTGTTCATGCGAAGCAGGGACTGCGGAACGTTTTGGAAAGTGGGAGGGGGGGGGGGGGGCTGATCTGATTTCACTCATTAATGACACTTTTGGAGCCTTTTTTCTGATATTTTTTTTAACGTGTCTACTCAAAACAGTGGGGGGCTGCAGCCCCCCAGCCCCCGGCTCCGCGGCCCATGCGAAGTGTAATATTTCGCGGAATATATGCCGTTTTGAAGTTTAAACAGTAAGGTCCACAAAACTTGCCAAGCATAGTGACCTATACCAAAGAGTTTAAATACGAAGAGTGCTCAGTCCCGAAATAAAGCACGCGTATATATTGTGGTACATGTCGATCGGCCGAGAGGGAAGATTATAGTCTTTATCAAGATGTTTGTATTTTTTATTTCCTTTATTTTTTCTTCTTGTTCTGTACATCGCTTTTGGTAAAGCCGTAAAGGGCATAATCTTGATATTGTCCCTTCAAATACAAACTTATGTCCCAAAACAGATAGGAATCAACATACTCTAACACCATGGAGGAGAGGGAGAGAGTTAGGAGGGGGAGCTAGGACTGAGAGATGTTTGTATTTTTGTTAAAGTTATTTGCTGTGAAATTTCTATTAATATTTATGTCATGGGGGGGGGGATGGTCCAAACATGTTCCCTGATATTAAGCTCTATATGAGCAAACACTGCGATATCTGACGGGAATGTCGAGAAAAGTAAAAAAAAAAAAAATAAATAAATAAATAAAATGCTATCTTTATTTTTCTAAATCAGAATATTTCATTTGATATCATGATTTATGTAAATTTTAGGGATTATAGACGTATAATGTAAATCTATGGCCTTATGTTAAAAGTCAAGACAGAAAAGGCTTTATTAAAATGAGATTGCGTGCGAGCAATTCCTTAAATACAAAGATTAATTAAGAGTGGCGTATCCAAGATTCTCTTTTTTTTTATTGGTGGCGTATCCAGGAATGCACGTGCCCTACGTGCCAGCCAAAACCAAATCTGACATATCTTATAGTTACACATCGAATGAAAGGAATTGTGCCCCCCCCCCCCCGCACAGAAGGAACATGACAAATGTGACTTTTTTCCCTTGCTTGTCTGAAAATTCAGAATAGACAGCATCTGATGATTTTTTGTTCGTCAGGTGTGAGCCCCCCCCCCCTCCCCTGCATTTCTGGATACTCCACCAATATAAATAACTTACAGTAAGTTATTTGTAACATTCTGCTGTAGCAGTTTGAGACGACAGGCGAAGAAAACAGTATAGGGCTATTTTGAATTGAATTAACTAGTAACCAACAATAGCAGCTAATGATATTTATTTATTACCAGACAGTCCTATTCTGTCTTTGTAGAAATATCCCATTCCTTTTGCCCCAGCCCCCTTTGTCTCTCTCTCTCTCTTTCTCCCTTCCTTCCCCCTCTCACAGGCTTTCATTTTCTAATAATCTCTTATTCTCTTATTCTCTCTTACAACCGATCTATAAAAATGACTCCAATAGAAATGAGGGCAAAATAATGATCTCTTATTGTTTTTTTTTTTTTTCCTTCAATGGTTCAATTTAATGAGATCGACCACCAACACCATGCAATCCCATTCTTCACATCCATGACAGAATAGCAGGCGCTGATCCAGGGGGGGGGGGGCGAATCGACCGCGCCCCCTTTTTGGAACCCAACTGGCATACCTTAAGTACACAATAAAAAAAAAATTGCCTCTTTAATTGTGTACTTTTCGGCTCTGTGCCCTATCCTCTACAAAATCCTGGATCCGCCCCTGGAATAGGAATTACATTCTTTTGAACTACAAACTACAGGTATACACGGACTCTGGTCTAAAATGTAAATAAAACCGGATCGAGCACCATTAGTTTGGGAGCCTACGAGGCTAACAATGTTGGTATATTAACCCTCCGAGAAAACTTGTAAAAAAGCCCACCCCGCAAGACTGACGTGACAGTCCGGGCATGGACGAGTGGCGGATTTAGAGGGGGGGGGGGCGCAATCCCGGCCCATGCCCCCTCCCCCTTTTTAAAGAAAGTCATACATCATTGTCCCCGGGCCCTTTTTTTGTTTTTGTTTTGTTTTGGAGGGCCGGCGAGAAGAAGAAAAAAATTCTTTTCACCCCTCCCCCCCCCCCCCCCCCCAACTGAGCAGCTTTTCGAGGACTGGCGAAAAAAATTCTCCCCTCCCCCACACGGAGCAACTTTTGGAGGAATGGTGAGAAGAAAAAAATACGAATCTCCCTTCCAGCAGTTCCAAAAAGTTGACAGCCCTGCATTTGTGCCCCCCCCCCCTTTTTTTTTTTTTTTTTTACTATACATCCTGCATTCGCCCCTGTCATGGACTGTCAGTGTGTCAGACTCATATCCATAATAGGGTTCAGAAGCCCCCTCCCACTACATTGTCGGTCTCGTTCGCTGAAGCCAAAGTAAACGACGATCAGCAAGTAAAAAACTTTGATGAGCGAAGTTTGAGGAGAACACCTTTGGCAAACTGAAAGAGTTCTATCGGCAACGTCACCACCTCGATCGGGATCGCAGAGGGGTAGACCTATAGCCTATAGCTAGAGCTAGACACCTTGTCGGTCGCTATTCAGCTCAGCTATTTCACGATTGCATGATCTCACATCAGTCATTTTGGCTAAGCGTAATTCGGTGGTAGAACATTGATTATATGAATTTATGAATTTAATACATTGAATTTTGCCTCTGGTACATTAGAAATATAATAGTGAACTGGAATTTAGTGAGAGTTTCTTCTAATACCGGCTAGGCTGGGCCCCTGGGCGGGCGGACATACGTCTGCTACATGGTCGTCTGCTAGCGCACGATCTCATTTGATGTCGTGATCTCACGTGATCGATACTACACGCCCACATTACGTCATCAATAACAACAAACGGTTTCACGTGTTATATGACAAATTATTTTTTTTGGTCAAAAGCATGCATATTCCCGGGGATTTGTGCGGGGTTTAAATGACTCATCGAGCCTTAATTATACACTTTCAGAGCTTTAAATTTCATGTAAATTACATTTTTCATAATTTCAAATAAATACTAGGGGAATTAAAGTCATTTCAAAATCCCTCTTTTCATGTGTTAACCTATGGGAGCTGGAAGGCCAAAAGCATGCATATTCCCGGGGATTTATGGGGGGTTTACTGGACTCATTGAGCCTTAATTATACACTTTCAGAGCTTTAAATTTCATGTAAATTACATTTTTCATAATTTCAAATAAATACTAGGGGAATTAAAATCATTTCAAAATCCCTCTTTTCATGTGTTAACCTAGCTATGGGAGCTGGAAGGCCAAAAGCATGCATATTCCCGGGGATTTATGGGGGGTTTACTAGACTCATTGAGCCTTAATTATACATTTTCAGAGCTTTAAATTTCATGTAAATCACAGTTTTTATATTTTCAAATAAAAACTATGGGAATTATAATCATCCTATTCCTTGTTTTCGCGTGTAAACCTATGGCAGGCGAGACTGTTTTGGTCAAAAGCATGCATATTCCCCGGGATTTATGTGGGGTCTTTTCAATTTTTTGAGCCTTCAGTAAGCTTGTTCAAAGCCTCAAATTACATGTAAATAACAGTTTTTATATTTTCAAATAAAAACTATGGGAATTATAATCATCCTAAAATTCCTTGTTTTCGCGTGTAAACCTATGGCAAGCGAGACTTTTTGGGGGTCAAAAGCATGCATATTCCCTGGGATTTATGCGGGGTCTGTTCGACTAGTTGAGACTTAATCATACATTTTCAGAGCTTTAAATTTTATTTAAGTCACATTTTTCAAAATTTTAATCTAATTCTGGGGGAATTATAATCATTCGAAAATCCCTGTTTTTGCGTGTTAACCTATGGGAGCTGGAAGGCCAAAAGCATGCATATTCCCGGGGATTTATGTGGGGTCCCTTCCACTTTTTGAGCCATCATTAATCTTGTTCAGAGTCTCAAATTACATGTAAGCCACATTTACATGAAATTCAAGGAAATACCAGAGGAACTATAATCATTCTTAAAATCCATGTTTTCACGTGTTAACCCTATGGCAGATGATTATGTCAAAAAGCAGGCATGATCCCGGGGATTCATAGTGGCATTTATTGATAATAAAGGTTCAATAAATGTTTTTTGAACTATCCATCCTTTCTCTCATGCAAAAATCAGACTTGAAAAAGATAGAGTAAGATATGAAATGATCAAGAAAAAATGAGACAGCTTTTCACGTGTTATACCTATGGCGAACGTATTTTTCCGAGTCTATTTTAACACAGCAATTTGCGTCTGCCGAATGTACTACGGAAGTAGGTGAGAGTAATCTGTCTTGATACTATTAAAAGTCTTTGACTATACCATTATAAAGCTGAATATCTCCTCTGTTTCATGCTATAATTAGCTAAGAATATGAAATGTCTTACGAATCTTTTATAAAACTGTTTCTTCAGAACTTCATAATACCATAACGGCGCTGTTGTTGATGCGGATTTTAATATTTCGAGGATATATGTGCTGTCTTGAAGTTTAAACAGTAAGATCCACACAATTTGCTAAGTATAGTGATCTATACCATGATAAAGCTGAATATCTCCTCTATTTCATGGTTTAATCAGCTAAGAATATGCAATGTCTTGCGAACATTTATAACACTTTTTCTTTAGAACTTCATTATTGAGTTACGCGAAGCTCCATAATATCGTAGTGGCGCAACGTATTGTTCACGCGAAGTGTAATATTTCCAGAATATGGGCCGTCTTGAAGTTTAAATAGTAAGATCCACACAACTTGCTAAGCATAGCGACCTATACCATGATAAAGCTGAATATCTCCTCTATTTCATGGTGTAATCAGCTAAGAATATGAAGTGTCTCACGAACATTTATAACACTTCGTCTTTAGAATTATTGAGTTACGCGAAGCTGGTGTAATCAGCTAAGAATATGAAGTGTCTCACGAACATTTATAACACTTCGTCTTTAGAACTTCATTATTGAGTTACGCGAAGCTCCATAATACACCATACGGGCGCTTTAATGCGGAGTGCAATATAAAGATATGAGCTGTCTTGAATTTTAACAGTAATATCCACACAACTTGCTAAGCATAGTGACCTTTACCATGATAAAGCTGAATATCTCCTCTATTTCATGGTGTAATCAGCTAAGAATATGAAATGTCTTGCGAACAGATTTATAACACTTTTTCTTCAGAACTTCATAATACCATACTGGCGCTATTGCTGATGCGAAATTTAATATTTTGAGGATATTTATGTGCCGTCTTGAAGTTTAAACAGTAAGATCCAGACAACTTGCTAAGCATAGCGACCTATACCATGATACAGCTGAATATCTCCTTTATTTCATGATGTAATCAGCTAAGAATATGAAATGTCTTGCGAACATTTATAACACTTTTTCTTCAGAACTTCATAATATCATACACTGGCGCTATTTTGCACGCGAAGTGTAATATTTCGAGAATATGTGCCGTCTTGAAGTTTAAACAGTAAGATCCACACAACTTGCTGAGCATAGTGACCTATACCATGATTAAGCTGAATATCTCTTCTATTTCATGATGTAATCAGCGAAGAATATGAAATGTCTTGCGAACATTTATAACACTTTTTCTTTAGAACTTTATTATTGAGTTACGCGAAACTCCATAACACCGTAGTCATGGTAGTGGCGCTATATATTGTTCACGCGAAGTGTAATATTTCGAGAAAATGTGCCGTAGTCAAGTTTAAACAGTAAGATCCACAAAACTTGCTAAGCATAACGACCTATACCGTGATAAAGCTGGATATCTCCTCTATTTCATGGTGTAATCAGCTAAGAATATGAAGTGTCTCACGAACATTTATAATACTGTTTCTTTAGAACTTCATTCTTGAGTTACGCGTAGCTCAAAATAATACCGTACTGGCGCTACATTGTCAATAATTGTGCACGCGAAGTGTAATATTTCGAGAATATGTGCCGTCTTGAAGTTTAAACAGTAAGATCCACACAACTTACTAAGCATAGCGACCTATACCATGATAAAGCTGAATATCTCCTTTATTTCATGCTGTAATCAGCTACTATATGAAATGTCTTGCGAACATTTATAACACTTTTTCTTCAGAACTTCATTGTTGAGTTACGCGAAGGTCCATAATACCGTAGTTGACGCTATTGTGCACGCGAAGTGTAATATTTCGAGAATATGAGCTGTCTTGAAGTTTAAACAGTAAGATCCACACAACTTGCTAAGCATGCGACCTATACCATGATAAAGCTGAATATCTCCTCTATTTCATGGTGTAATCAGCTAAGAATATGCAATGTCTTGCGAACATTTATAACACTTTTTCTTTAGAACTTCATTATTGAATTACGCGAAGTTCCATACCGTAGTGGCGCTATGTATTGTTCACGCGAAGTGTAATATTTTGAGAATATGTGCCGTCTTGAAGTCAACAGTAAGATCCACACAACTTGCTAAGCATAGCGACCTATACCATGATAAAGCTGAATATCTCCTCTATTTCATGCTGTAAACAGCTGAAAATATGAAATGTCTTGCGAACTTCTGTAACACTTGTCATAACTAGCTTGATACATTTTGAATTTAGCGATGTTCTTTGTCGGAAGTACGGTATTCGAATTCTCTCATGAAAGCCCATGAAAGCAATAAAATTTCGCATTATTACTTTGAAATTTCAATAGTTTTGCCTATTTTTAGACCAATTTTGCTCCTCCATAGATTCCAAATTTAGTAAATGAATGGTATTACATGACTTTTTTAAATTTAGAAATATTTTTCTGTTTTCAGTTGGACGTTTCGGCGACACCCTAATTGGTGCAGTGCAATCTTATAACACCAAACAGATGAAAGCTGTCTCACAGATCCAAACTATAGGTAATAAATATACCTGTAAGCAGTGGCGGATCCAGGGGGGGGGGCAATCCCGGCCCGTGCCCCCCCCCTTTTGAAGGAAAACAATGCAATGTGCCCCCCCCCCCCTATTTGCGATTGTGCCCCCCCCCCCCCCCCCTTTTCGAGCAGAAAACCTTTTTTTTTTTTTTTTTTTTTTTTTTTTTTTTTTTTTGCTTGGAGGGGAACTGGACCCCATCACCTCCCCCCCCCCCCACTGAGCGACTTTTGGAGGGCTGGCGAGAGACCAAAAAAATATTGGTCTCCCTCCAAGCAGTTTCCCAAAGTTGACAATCCTGCATTTGTGTGCCCCCCCCCCCTTATACGAAATTCTGGATCCGCCCCTGCCTGTAAGGGCCACAGAAAGTAAAAGGGGAACAAAAGGGGTGATATATGGGGTCCCTACTGAAATGTCAGAAGAAGAGATACTTGAAGAATTAAAGAGCTCAGAATGTAACGGCAGTGAAAAGAATAGTGAAAAAAGACCGGAGGAACAAGAATGACAATGAAACAGAGGGGGCGGGAGTGAGCCAGCCGTCACACATTCCAATGAGAAGTGTCATACTTACCTTCAATACAGATCTCCCTGAAAATGTAATCCTCTGCTACCAGTTCTTTGCAGTAAAGCAGTATATTCCTCAGGTAACAAGATGCTACAAATGCCAAAGGTTTGGCCATACTGCAGATATATGCAGATCAAAGCTCAGATGCGTCAGATGTGGAGAGCAGCACACATTCGACCAATGTAAAAAGAAATTAACACCAATATGTGCAAACTGTGGAGGGGAGCATTCGGCGGCATTCCATGGATGTGAACAAGCAAAGAAGGCAAAACAAGTTTAGGAAATCAAAATTACTAAAGAGCTAACATATGCAGAAGCTTCTCAAATCTGGAAAACACAACAAACTCAGAAACAGGCCATGCAGACTGAAGATACCATGGAGATTTCCCAACCTAAACCAAATTTAAAAGTACAAGATGGCCAAAAGCCTGATGATCAGAACAAAGCCCAAAATACATGTACTTCAAATGTATGGCCTCAGGTACGTGTAGCAACCAGGCGCGCCGGAAGCAATTCTGGATTGGGGGGGCAAACAACCCAGGGGGCTCACTATTTTGGATGGGGAGGGGGCTCATGTCAAAAATTTTCGGAGGTGACCAGAGGTGTACGCAGAATTTTTTTTTGGGGGGGACAAGACGCGTAAAAATTTTCGAAGAAACTCGAAAGCGAGATAGCGAAGCAAACAGAGCTGGTTACGAGCACTGGCGTAAATCACACATATAATCTTTTATTTTGCGAGCGAGCGAAGCGAGCGAGCGAAAAATAACCACTTTTCTAAGTTATATACAATATTTTCATTCCAACTCTTCTTCTTTTTCTTCTTCTTCTTCTTCCTCTCCCTTTTTTTTTTTTTTTTTTTTTTTGGGGGGGGGCTTTTGGGGGGGGGGGCGAAAATGCATTTTGCCCCCCCACTTTTTCGTTTGGGGGGCGACTGCCCCCCCTGCCCCCCCCCCCCCCCGCTTCCGGCGCCTATGGTAGCAACACCTTCAAATGTGGCACCTACCATCTTAACCGCCGACTGCCCAAACCATATTGCACAACCACTGTCTGAATTACCTAGTCAGGCTACCACTTCAATTAGAAGTAAAACAGAAATAAGCCAAAAACCCACAACAAACACAAACTTTATAGCTACAGCAAACGATGAACAAATTATTGATTTCATATGTAACCTAATCCTTTCTTTTACAGAGGGGAAAACAGAGGAAGATATTAATGCCTTGATTTTGGCAGCAGCAAAAAGATCACTGCAACAAAAAAGAGAGCACTTAGTACAACATGGCAGGGATTAAATTCATTGTGGCCCTACTTTCCATTCTTCAATGGAATTCCAAATTACTAAGACACGGCAATGAACTCCTCAATCATTTGAATATATATAAAGAATATGATATGTTAT
>CM046838.1:11693549-11773465 GCA_025618425.1 Heliocidaris tuberculata | reverse complement strand
CCTCTTTTTATGTGTTAACCTAGCTATGGGAGCTGGAAGGCCAAAAGCATGCATATTCCGGGGATTTATGGGGGGTTTACTCGACTATTGAGCCTTAATTATACATTTTAGAGCTTTAAATTTCAGTAAATCACAGTTTTTATATTTTCAAATAAAAACTATGGGAATTATAATCATCCTAATATTCCTTGTTTTCGCGTGTAAACCTATGGCAGGCGAGACTGTTTTGGTCAAAAGCATGCATATTCCCCGGGATTTATGTGGGGTCTTTTCAATTTTTTTGAGCCTTCAGTAAGCTTGTTCAAAGCCTCAAATTACATGTAAATAACAGTTTTTATATTTTCAAATAAAAACTATGGGAATTATAATCATCCTAAAATTCCTTGTTTTCGCGTGTAAACCTATGGCAAGCGAGACTTTTTGGGGGTCAAAAGCATGCATATTCCCTGGGATTTATGCGGGGTCTGTTCGACTAGTTGAGACTTAATCATACATTTTCAGAGCTTTAAATTTTATTTAAGTCACATTTTTCAAAATTTTAATCTAATTCTGGGGGAATTATAATCATTCGAAAATCCCTGTTTTTGCGTGTTAACCTATGGGAGCTGGAAGGCCAAAAGCATGCATATTCCCGGGGATTTATGTGGGGTCCCTTCCACTTTTTGAGCCATCATTAATCTTGTTCAGAGTCTCAATTACATGTAAGCCACATTTACATGTAATTCAAGGAAATACCAGAGGAACTATATCATTCTTAAAATCCATGTTTTCACGTGTTAACCCTATGGCAGATGATTATGTCAAAAAGCAGGCATGATCCCGGGGATTCATAGTGGCATTTATTGATAATAAAGGTTCAATAAATGTTTTTTGAACTATCCATCCTTTCTCTCATGCAAAAATCAGACTTGAAAAAGATAGAGTAAGATATGAAATGATCAAGAAAAAATGAGACAGCTTTTCACGTGTTATACCTATGGCGAACGTATTTTTCCGAGTCTATTTTAACACAGCAATTTGCGTCTGCCGAATGTACTACGGAAGTAGGTGAGAGTAATCTGTCTTGATACTATTAAAAGTCTTTGCCTATACCATTATAAAGCTGAATATCTCCTCTGTTTCATGCTATAATTAGCTAAGAATATGAAATGTCTTACGAATCTTTTATAAAACTGTTTCTTCAGAACTTCATAATACCATAACGGCGCTGTTGTTGATGCGGATTTTAATATTTCGAGGATATATGTGCTGTCTTGAAGTTTAAACAGTAAGATCCACACAATTTGCTAAGTATAGTGATCTATACCATGATAAAGCTGAATATCTCCTCTATTTCATGGTTTAATCAGCTAAGAATATGCAATGTCTTGCGAACATTTATAACACTTTTTCTTTAGAACTTCATTATTGAGTTACGCGAAGCTCCATAATATCGTAGTGGCGCAACGTATTGTTCACGCGAAGTGTAATATTTCCAGAATATGGGCCGTCTTGAAGTTTAAATAGTAAGATCCACACAACTTGCTAAGCATAGCGACCTATACCATGATAAAGCTGAATATCTCCTCTATTTCATGGTGTAATCAGCTAAGAATATGAAGTGTCTCACGAACATTTATAACACTTCGTCTTTAGAACTTCATTATTGAGTTACGCGAAGCTGGTGTAATCAGCTAAGAATATGAAGTGTCTCACGAACATTAATTTTATAACACTTCGTCTTTAGAATTATGAGTTACGCGAAGCTCCATAATACACCATACGGGCGCTCTAATGCGGAGTGCAATATAAAGATATGAGCTGTCATGAATTTAAACAGTAATATCCACACAACTTGATAAGCATAGTGACCTATACCATGATAAAGCTGAATATCTCCTCTATTTCATGGTGTAATCAGCTAAGAATATGAAATGTCTTGCGAACAGATTTATAACACTTTTTCTTCAGAACTTCATAATACCATACTGGCGCTATTGCTGATGCGAAATTTAATATTTTGAGGATATTTATGTGCCGTCTTGAAGTTTAAACAGTAAGATCCAGACAACTTGCTAAGCATAGCGACCTATACCATGATACAGCTGAATATCTCCTTTATTTCATGATGTAATCAGCTAAGAATATGAAATGTCTTGCGAACATTTATAACACTTTTTCTTCAGAACTTCATAATATCATACACTGGCGCTATTTTGCACGCGAAGTGTAATATTTCGAGAATATGTGCCGTCTTGAAGTTTAAACAGTAAGATCCACACAACTTGCTGAGCATAGTGACCTATACCATGATTAAGCTGAATATCTCTTCTATTTCATGATGTAATCAGCGAAGAATATGAAATGTCTTGCGAACATTTATAACACTTTTTCTTTAGAACTTTATTATTGAGTTACGCGAAACTCCATAATACCGTAGTCATGGTAGTGGCGCTATGTATTGTTCACGCGAAGTGTAATATTTCGAGAATATGTGCCGTATTCAAGTTTAAACAGTAAGATCCACAAAACTTGCTAAGCATAACGACCTATACCGTGATAAAGCTGGATATCTCCTCTATTTCATGGTGTAATCAGCTAAGAATATGAAGTGTCTTACGAACATTTATAATACTCTTTCTTTAGAACTTCATTCTTGAGTAACGCGTAGCTCAAAATAATACCGTACTGGCGCTACATTGTCAATAATTGTGCACGCGAAGTGTAATATTTCGAGAATATGTGCCGTCTTGAAGTTTAAACAGTAAGATCCACACAACTTACTAAGCATAGCGACCTATACCATGATAAAGCTGAATATCTCCTTTATTTCATGGTGTAATCAGCTAAGAATATGAAGTGTCTTGCGAACATTTATAACACTTTTTCTTCAGAACTTCATTGTTGAGTTACGCGAAGGTCCATAATACCGTACTTGACGCTATTGTGCACGCGAAGTGTAATATTTCGAGAATATGAGCTGTCTTGAAGTTTAAACAGTAAGATCCACACAACTTGCTAAGCATGCGACCTATACCATGATAAAGCTGAATATCTCCTCTATTTCATGGTGTAATCAGCTAAGAATATGCAATGTCTTGCGAACATTTATAACACTTTTTCTTTAGAACTTCATTATTGAATTACGCGAAGTTCCATACCGTAGTGGCGCTATGTATTGTTCACGCGAAGTGTAATATTTTGAGAATATGTGCCGTCTTGAAGTCAACAGTAAGATCCACACAACTTGCTAAGCATAGCGACCTATACCATGATAAAGCTGAATATCTCCTCTATTTCATGCTGTAAACAGCTGAAAATATGAAATGTCTTGCGAACTTCTGTAACACTTGTCATAACTAGCTTGATACATTTTGAATTTAGCGATGTTCTTTGTCGGAAGTACGGTATTCGAATTCTCTCATGAAAGCCCATGAAAGCAATAAAATTTCGCATTATTACTTTGAAATTTCAATAGTTTTGCCTATTTTTAGACCAATTTTGCTCCTCCATAGATTCCAAATTTAGTAAATGAATGGTATTACATGACTTTTTTAAATTTAGAAATATTTTTTCTGTTTTCAGTTGGACGTTTCGGCGACACCCTAATTGGTGCAGTGCAATCTTATAACACCAAACAGATGAAAGCTGTCTCACAGATCCGAACTATAGGTAATATACCTGTAAGCAGTGGCGGATCCGGGGGGGGGGGGGGGGCAATCCCGGCCCGTGCCCCCCCCCCCCTTTTGAGGGAAAACAATGCAATGTGCCCCCCCCCCCTATTTGCGATTGTGCCCCCCCCCCCCTTTTCGAGCAGAAAAACCTTTTTTTTTTTTTTTTTTTTTTTTTTTTTTTTTTTTTTTTTTTGCTTGTCAGAGAATTATGGAGGGGAACTGGACCCCATCACCTCCCTCCCCCCCACTGAGCGACTTTTGGAGGGCTGGCGAGAGACCAAAAAAATATTGGTCTCCCTCCAAGCAGTTTCCCAAAGTTGACAATCCTGCATTTGTGTGCCCCCCCCCCTTATACGAAATTCTGGATCCGCCCTGCCTGTAAGGGCCACAGAAAGTAAAAGGGGAACAAAAGGGGTGATATATGGGGTCCCTACTGAAATGTCAGAAGAAGAGATACTTGAAGAATTAAGAGCTCAGAATGTAACGGCAGTGAAAAGAATAGTGAAAAAAGACCGGAGGAACAAGAATGACAATGAAACAGAGGGGGCGGGAGTGAGCCAGCCGTCACACATTCCAATGAGAAGTGTCATACTTACCTTCAATACAGATCTCCCTGAAAATGTAATCCTCTGCTACCAGTTCTTTGCAGTAAAGCAGTATATTCCTCAGGTAACAAGATGCTACAAATGCCAAAGGTTTGGCCATACTGCAGATATATGCAGATCAAAGCTCAGATGCGTCAGATGTGGAGAGCAGCACACATTCGACCAATGTAAAAAGAAATTAACACCAATATGTGCAAACTGTGGAGGGGAGCATTCGGCGGCATTCCATGGATGTGAACAAGCAAAGAAGGCAAAACAAGTTCAGGAAATCAAAATTACTAAAAAGCTAACATATGCAGAAGCTTCTCAAATCTGGAAAACACAACAAACTCAGAAACAGGCCATGCAGACTGAAGATACCATGGAGATTTCCCAACCTAAACCAAATTTAAAAGTACAAGATGGCCAAAAGCCTGATGATCAGAACAAAGCCCAAAATACATGTACTTCAAATGTATGGCCTCAGGTACGTGTAGCAACACCTTCAAATGTGGCACCTACCATCTTAACCGCCGACTGCCCAAACCATATTGCACAACCACTGTCTGAATTACCTAGTCAGGCTACCACTTCAATTAGAAGTAAAACAGAAATAAGCCAAAAACCCACAACAAACACGAACTTTATAGCTACAGCAAACGATGAACAAATTATTGATTTCATATGTAACCTAATCCTTTCTTTTACAGAGGGGAAAACAGAGGAAGATATTAATGCCTTGATTTTGGCAGCAGCAAAAAGATCACTGCAACAAAAAAGAGAGCACTTAGTACAACATGGCAGGGATTAAATTCATTATGGCCCTACTTTCCATTCTTCAATGGAATTCCCAAGGTTTACTAGGACACGGCAATGAACTCCTCAATCATTTGAATATATATAAAGAATATGATATGTTATGTGTTCAGGAAACATGGTTTTCTGAATATAGTACTCTATGTATTCCTGAATATACATGTCTTTCAAGAAATAGAGAAGGTCAACGTCGAGGTGGTTGTGCCATATATGTGCACGATAATATTAATTACGAAGGTCCAATTAACGATTTGAACTTAGAATTACAACAAGTGAACATTTATGTGGCTAATGAAAAAGTGTCCATTATAAACTTTTACAATCCTTGTAAGAGATTGAATGAATCAATTTTAAATGAATTACTGAAGAATGTAAATAAAAAGGATAAAGTGATAATTATAGGAGATTTCAATGCACATAGTACCCTGTGGGGCAGCGAGAAAACAGACAGAAATGGACAGGCCACTGAGCAATTTGTAAATGAGAACAATTTGATAGTTTTGAATGATAAAACAGGAACCAGACTGGACCCATGCACTGGAAAATTATCGTGCTTAGATTTATGTATTTCCTCCCCATCACTGGCCAGTAAGGCGATGTGGAAGGTTATGGAAAATTCTTTCGGAAGTGATCACTTTCCAATCAGTATTCAAATAGCACTGGGAAATAATGGAAAACAAGGTAAAAATCATATTAATGTGGAAAATATATCAGATGATCATTTGTCTTTTAAGAATATAAACTGGTCTAAATTTGCATATAATTATCATGAAAGACCAACTAATTCATACAGAGAATGATGTAAAAAAAATCTTATGATTTATTTATGAAATATTTGAAAACATGTATCAATGAAACGATTCCGAAAAAAAGAAACTTGGAACGGAGTCCAGTTCCCTGGTGGAACAAAGAATGTTCTGAAAAAATAAAAGAAAGAAATAGATTAAGTAATAACCTATCAAGAAATATTACGTTTGACAGAATTGATGAATTTAAGAAAAAGAAGGCAGAAGCCCAACGAGTTCTTCAGTAAGCAAGAAGACAGATGTTATAAAGCAAGTAAAGACAAAACATTGAAAGACACATCAATCATCCATTGATAAAACATATTAAACCATGCTGGCAATTTGAATATCTTAAAGGTAAGAATGTAAGTAAACCGTTCGGATATAGGCTCCAGTGCAAGATAGGGAAAGAAAGCATGGAAAAGACAAGCCCTCCAGCTTTTCCCCCATGGTTATTCTGCCCACCAATGGTATCTACCGAATTAAGCTCACAAATAAAGAAATCAGACCACCCAATTCAATTACAACAATATAGTTTAGAATTGATACACACAAAGTGGTTAAACCAATTTCACATATACACTGATGGATCCAAAGTACCCGAAAAGGGGATCAGTTCAGCTGCTTTCTATGTACCTTATTTCTCAATATACCAAGGGAAAAGATTATCTAACTTCACCTCTTCTTATAGGGCAGAATTGGCAGCGATTATTCTTGCACTGGAATGGGTAGAAGATATAAACATATACACAGGTGTTGTTATATTCAGTGACTCACTTAGTGCACTTTTATCCTTACAGCGACAAAATGACGAACCCATTATTACAGAAATTCTGACTATTATTACTAGGCTTAAATATAAAGGAATTGACATATATTTTGAATGGATCCCAGGACACTGTGGAATAATAGGAAATGAAATAGCAGACTCCTGTGCAAAAGCGTCTTTATCAAATAGAATAGAAATATATAATAAATTAATATTATCAGAAATTAAGCAATTAATATTACAAAGTTCCAAGATACTTTGGCAAGAAAGATGGAATCAAACACGGCCTTGAAAGAGCTACAGCCATCGGTGACATCTCCATATATATGTAATCTAGGAAGACAAGAAACTACACTTCATTCGTCTCCCCGTAGGAGTTATTGGTCTTAATCAAGATCTCTTAAGACTGGGTATTCATCCAACAGGTTTCTGTGACAGATGCCCTGAGGTAGAAACTGTCAGACATTACCTTATAGTTTGTCCGAAATATATTATTGAGAGAGCGATGCTTCTATCAGAATTAAATGAATCTCAACCAGGGCAAATAATGGAGTATTTAAAAAAAAGAGATCCAGGTATACAAAAAGCTATACTACTTTTCGTTTTGAGAACGAAACGTTTCAGTAAAGAATAGTTCAATTACCATTATGTGTATGTGTAGGTATGTGCATTAGATACGTTAAATAAAAAAAAGTTTGTGTGAGTTAATTTAGATTAAATTTCTATAATAATTATTTATCCTTATAATGCATATACATGAATACGTATGTAAACAGGCTATATATAGCTATATCCTACTGAAGAGGTTAAAGAGAGATTCATTTATAGCTATAAGATGCACATGTTGTTTTACTAACCAAGTCCACAAATGTTTTTCGCCTTGTTTGATAAAATATTGTTAAACTAAAAAAAAAAAGATATTGTAAAAACCCATCTATACGGACAGGTACACGAGCGCCCCTTCGCCCATTCTTGAGTTACCTAGGCTCGACCGAAAAATCGGCACAACGTACCGCGCTGACTGGTAAGATTGCATCTTGGAAAGGGCAGGGCAAGCGCAGTTGGAACTGTGCTGAAGATAGCGGTGTCGTTTTTTTTTTCGGGAATTTTAGTGTAAATCTAGTGAAAAATTAATTTGTATTTTTTCCCCCTTTTAATTTTAGCAACAAAAAAAAAAAAAAAAAAATTAATTGGCCTTTTGGTTATTAAATGATTAAACTGTGAAAAAAGTATTGCTTTCTCAAAAGTAGCCCCTAAATATCGTCAGGATTATGTAAACACACCCATTGTCTATCTTCACCTGTTTTACAAGGCATAATAGAAGAGCTTTTCAGGTATCTGTGGTATGTGACTGCCAGGCTGAAATGTACTATTCATGTGTTAATTGCACAGATACCAAGCAAGCTTTTCTATTATGCCTTGTCAGATGGTCAATGGCTGTGTTTACATAATCCTGACAATATTTTTTGGCTACTTTTGAGAAAGCAATACATTTTTCACAATGTAATAACTTATTAACCAAAATACCAATTAACACCAAATTGCACCTCAAGAAGATTATTATACTCAAAATTATGTTATGAAAATTTAAAGTGAATTGAATGAAACGCTTTTGAATTATCATAGTCAGAAGGTAAGAAAATGGTTTTTCTTTCCATACAGAGCATTTTGGGGGGCAAAGCATTGTCAAAGGGCACTTTGGGGTTTTCATTTTAGGGGGTCTGACACCCCCTTCCCGATGGACAATTTTGTCAGTTTTTATATTTTTGGAATGTACATCCATAGCTCTTCCTTCTGACAAAATTTGGTCTCTGGGCTTTAAGGGGAAAAATTTACCCCAATTTTTAGGGGCTGTCTGACACCCCATCCCGACGGAAATTTTTGTCAGTTTTTTGTGTTTTGTAATGTCCAGTCATACTACTTCCTACTGACAAAGTTTAGTGCATGGGTGAGATGGGGTGAAATCGACCCGACTTTGGGGTCCCTTTTGGGGGCTCTGGGGGCTTAACCCGGCGGCTGCGGTCAGGCTGACAACCTTTTTGTCAATGACTCAGATGGTCTAAGTAACTTTATGGGGTCAAATCTTATGGGTAAAATGGGGTGACTATTTCGGGACAGGCTCCCAGCCCGGGGGGCACTCACGTATATTGGTGGTACGGGGACGTGCCGCTTTGATGACCCCCTTTTTCAGACCCCGATTTCCGTTCTCTAGATACTCAGTTCCGCTCAGGAGCCGCTCAGCCCCGCTCTGAAGACCCCCGTTATGAAACATATCCGTTCGCATGCGGCCGGGAGCGTGGCGGAGGCAGTGGTCGCTCGACCTGGTCTCGCGCCCTAGGCCCTTTCGTCGCGCGAGCCTTGAAAACTGCTCCAGCTAGCTAGCTAGCTACTAGTGCTACACGGCGCGGGCGCGGCCCCCGGCGCGGCCCCCCGGCCCCCCGGTTAGTTTTGTAGTTCCCTAGACCCTGTTTTTTCACTCTGCCCAATAGATCATAGTTCCCAAGACCCCGTATTTTACACCTTGAAGTCAGTTCCTTAGACCCCCTTTTCGGGGATTCGTGAGGCACACCCCCGTCAAAATATAATTCGAGTGCCCCCCCCCCGCCCCCGGGGCTCCCAGACTATAAAGACTGTGCGCTGAACTTGTGGTCGCCAGGTTTAAGGAGCGATTAATTAGTGAGAGTCTTGAGTAAGACTACTTCCCGCACGTCTGACGAAATCTCACTGGATGGAACTTGGCCGGAATCCAGCCGGAAAGCCAATTTGAGGAGTGTCAAAAATTGTATGATCAAAAAGAAAAAGATGTAAAATAGCGATATAAAAAATCATAAACTAACATGAGACGAGCAACAAGGAATAAATTTATAATTGTTAATATCTAAACATTATTTAGTACATTACCGAGTATATTAAGGTACCAAAAATGACGTCATCGTTCTTTAAGATTGATTTTCGTTAATTCAGTTTATAAAGGGGATATTTAGTACCGGTCCGCTAGCGCTCAGGGAAAATATCGAAAGAAGCAACTAGGTGGAGGTTGAAGAGGAAGGTCTACTCTATCGAAAAAATAATATTTCATCAAAAGTTATATGTCTTTGACCATAGCGGACTAGTCTTTTTGCAGACGGACATTTTCCATACTGTATACTTGTAATACATATGGGAGGAGGGCGGACAACTTACTTTGAATCGGTCCCCTAGTGCTCAGGGAAAATACTGAAAGAAACGACTAGGTGGAAGTTGAAGAGCAACGTCTACTCTATCGAAAAAATAATATTTCATCAAAAGTTATATGTCTTTGACCATAGCGGACTAGTCTTTTTGCAGACGGACATTTTCCATACTGTATGTTACGTGTAAAACATATGGGAGGGGGGCGGACAACTTACTTTGAAGCGGTCCGCTAGCGCTCAGAGAAAATACCGAAAGAAACAACTAGGTGGAGGTTGAAGAGGAAGGTCTACTCTATCGAAAAAATAATATTTCATCAAAAGTTATATGTCTTTGACCATAGCAGACTAGTCTTTTTGCAGACGGACATTTTCCATACTGAATGTTACGTGTAATACATATGGGAGGGGGCGGACAACTTACTTTGAATCGGTCCGCTAGCGCTCAGAGAAAATACCGAAGGAAGCGACTAGGTGGAGGTTGAAGAGCAAGGTCTACTCTATCGAAAAAATAATATTTCATCAAAAGTTATATGTCTTTGACCGTAGCGGACTAGTCTTTTTGCAGACGGACATATTTTCCCTACTATACGTGTAATATATATAGGGGAGGGGCCGGACAACTTACTTTGAATCGGTCCGCTAGCGCTCAGAGAAAATACCGAAAGAAACAACTAGGTGGAGGTTGAAGAGGAAGGTCTACTCTATCGAAAAAATAATATTTCATCAAAAGTTATATGTCTTTGACCATAGCGGACTAGTCTTTTTGCAGACGGACATTTTCCATACTGTATGTTACGTGTAATACATATGGGAGGGGGGCGGACAACTTACTTTGAAGCGGTCCGCTAGCGCTCACAGAAAATACCGAAGGAAGCGACTAGGTGGAGGTTGAAGAGCAACGTCTACTCTATCGAAAAAATAATATTTCATCAAAAGTTATATGTCTTTGACCATAGCGGACTAGTCTTTTTGCAGACGGACATTTTCCATACTGTATGTTACGTGTAATACATATGGGAGGGGGGCGGACAACTTACTTTGAAGCGGTCCGCTAGCGCTCAGAGAAAATACCGAAAGAAACAACTAGGTGGAGGTTGAAGAGGAAGGTCTACTCTATCGAAAAAATAATATTTCACCAAAAGTTATATGTCTTTGACCATAGCGGACTAGTCTTTTTGCAGACGGACATTTTCCATACTGTATGTTACGTGTAATACATATGGGAGGGGGGCGGACAACTTACTTTGAATCGGTCCGCTAGCGCTCACAGAAAATACCGAAGGAAGCGACTAGGTGGAGGTTGAAGAGCAAGGTCTACTCTATCGAAAAAATAATATTTCATCAAAAGTTATATGTCTTTGACCGTAGCGGACTAGTCTTTTTGCAGACGGACATATTTTCCCTACTATACGTGTAATATATATAGGGGAGGGGCCGGACAACTTACTTTGAATCGGTCCGCTAGCGCTCAGAGAAAATACCGAAGGAAGCGACTAGGTGGAGGTTGAAGAGCAAGGTCTACTCTATCGAAAAAATAATATTTCATCAAAAGTTATATGTCTTTGACCGTAGCGGACTAGTCTTTTTGCAGACGGACATATTTTCCCTACTATACGTGTAATATATATAGGGGAGGGGCCGGACAACTTACTTTGAATCGGTCCGCTAGCGCTCAGAGAAAATACCGAAGGAAGCGACTAGGTGGAGGTTGAAGAGCAAGGTCTACTCTATCGAAAAAATAATATTTCATCAAAAGTTATATGTCTTTGACCGTAGCGGACTAGTCTTTTTGCAGACGGACATATTTTCCCTAATATACGTGTAATATATATAGGGGAGGGGCCGGATAACTTACTTTGAATCGGTCCGCTATCGCTCAGAGAAAATACCGAAAGAAACAACTAGGTGGAGGTTGAAGAGCAAGGTCTACTCTATCGAAAAAATAATATTTCATCAAAAGTTATATGTCTTTGACCATAGCGGACTAGTCTTTCTGCAGACGGACTTATTTCCATACTGTATACGTGTAATATATATAGGGGAGGGGCCGGACAACTTACTTTGAATCGGTCCGCTAGCGCTCAGAGAAAATACCGAAGGAAGCGACTAGGTGGAGGTTGAAGAGCAAGGTCTACTCTATCGAAAAAATAATATTTCATCAAAAGTTATATGTCTTTGACCATAGCGGACTAGTCTTTTTGCAGACGGACATTTTCCATACTGTATGTTACGTGTAATACATATGGGAGGGGGGCGGACAACTTACTTTGAAGCTGTCCGCTAGCGCTCAGAGAAAATACCGAAGGAAGCGACTAGGTGGAGGTTGAAGAGCAAGGTCTACTCTATCGAAAAAATAACATTTCATCAAAAGTTATATGTCTTTGACCATAGCGGACTAGTCTTTCTGCAGACGGACTTATTTCCATACTGTATACGTGTAATACATATGGGAGGGGGGCGGACAACTTACTTTGAATCGGTCCGCTAGCGCTCAGAGAAAATACCGAAAGAAACAACTAGGTGGAGGTTGAAGAGCAAGGTCTACTCTATCGAAAAAATAATATTTCATCAAAAGTTATATGTCTTTGACCATAGCGGACTAGTCTTTTTGCAGACGGACATTTTTCATACTGTATGTTACGTGTAATACATATGGGAGGGGGCGGACAACTTACTTTGAAGCGGTCCGCTAGCGCTCAGAGAAAATACCGAAAGAAACAACTAGGTGGAGGTTGAAGAGGAAGGTCTACTCTATCGAAAAAATAATATTTCATCAAAAGTTATATGTCTTTGACCATAGCGGACTAGTCTTTTTGCAGACGGACATATTTTCCCTACTATACGTGTAATATATATAGGGGAGGGGCCGGACAACTTACTTTGAATCGGTCCGCTAGCGCTCAGAGAAAATACCGAAAGAAACAACTAGGTGGAGGTTGAAGAGCAAGGTCTACTCTATCGAAAAAATAATATTTCATCAAAAGTTATATGTCTTTGACCATAGCGGACTAGTCTTTTTGCAGACGGACATATTTTCCCTACTATACGTGTAATATATATAGGGGAGGGGCCGGACAACTTACTTTGAAGCGGTCCGCTAGCGCTCAGAGAAAATACCGAAAGAAACAACTAGGTGGAGGTTGAAGAGCAAGGTCTACTCTATCGAAAAAATAATATTTCATCAAAAGTTATATGTCTTTGACCATAGCGGACTAGTCTTTTTGCAGACGGACATATTTTCCCTACTATACGTGTAATATATATAGGGGAGGGGCCGGACAACTTACTTTGAATCGGTCCGCTAACGCTCAGAGAAAATACCGAAAGAAACAACTAGGTGGAGGTTGAAGAGGAAGGTCTACTCTATCGAAAAAATAATATTTCATCAAAAGTTATATGTCTTTGACCATAGCGGACTAGTCTTTCTGCAGACGGACATATTTTCCCTACTATACGTGTAATATATATATAGGGGAGGGGCCGGACAACTTACTTTGAATCGGTCCGCTAGCGCTCAGAGAAAATACCGAAAGAAACAACTAGGTGGAGGTTGAAGAGCAAGGTCTACTCTATCGAAAAAATAATATTTCATCAAAAGTTATATGTCTTTGACCGTAGCGGACTAGTCTTTTTGCAGACGGACATATTTTCCCTACTATACGTGTAATATACATAGGGGAGGGGCCGGACAACTTACTTTGAATCGGTCCGCTAGCGCTCAGAGAAAATACCGAAAGAAACAACTAGGTGGAGGTTGAAGAGAAAGGTCTACTCTATCGAAAAAATAATATTTCATCAAAAGTTATATGTCTTTGACCATAGCGGACTAGTCTTTTTGCAGACGGACATTTTCCATACTGTATGTTACGTGTAATACATATGGGAGGGGGCGGACAACTTACTTTGAATCGGTCCGCTAGCGCTCAGAGAAAATACCGAAGGAAGCGACTAGGTGGAGGTTGAAGAGCAAGGTCTACTCTATCGAAAAAATAATATTTCATCAAAAGTTATATGTCTTTGACCATAGCGGACTAGTCTTTTTGCAGACGGACTATTTCCATACTGTATACGTGTAATATATATAGGGGAGGGGCCGGACAACTTACTTTGAATCGGTCCGCTAGCGCTCAGAGAAAATACCGAAGGAAGCAACTAGGTGGAGGTTGAAGAGCAAGGTCTACTCTATCGAAAAAATAATATTTCATCAAAAGTTATATGTCTTTGACCATAGCGGACTAGTCTTTTTGCAGACGGACATTTTCCATACTGTATGTTACGTGTAATACATTTGGGAGGGGGCGGACAACTTACTTTGAAGGTCCGCTAGCGCTCAGAGAAAATACCGAAGGAAGCGACTAGGTGGAGGTTGAAGAGCAAGGTCTACTCTATCGAAAAAATAATATTTCATCAAAAGTTATATGTCTTTGACCATAGCGGACTAGTCTTTTTGCAGACGGACTTATTTCCATACTGTATGTTACGTGTAATACATATGGAAGGGGGGCGGACAACTTACTTTGAATCGGTCCGCTAGCGCTCAGAGAAAATACCGAAGGAAGCGACTAGGTGGAGGTTGAAGAGCAAGGTCTACTCTATCGAAAAAATAATATTTCATCAAAAGTTATATGTCTTTAACCGTAGCGGACTAGTCTTTTTGCAGACGGACATATTTTCCCTACTATACGTGTAATATATATATAGGAGGGGCCGGACAACTTACTTTGAATCGGTCCGCTAGCGCTCAGAGAAAATACCGAAAGAAACAACTAGGTGGAGGTTGAAGAGCAAGGTCTACTCTATCGAAAAAATAATATTTCATCAAAATTTATATGTCTTTGACCATAGCGGACTAGTCTTTTTGCAGACGGACATTTTCCATACTGTATGTTACGTGTAATACATATGGGAGGGGGGCGGACAACTTACTTTGAATCGGTCCGCTAGCGCTCAGAGAAAATACCGAAGGAAACAACTAGGTGGAGGTTGAAGAGGAAGGTCTACTCTATCGAAAAAATAATATTTCATCAAAAGTTATATGTCTTTGACCATAGCGGACTAGTCTTTTTGCAGACGGACATATTTTCCATACTGTATACGTGTAATATATATAGGGGAGGGGCCGGACAACTTACTTTGAATCGGTCCGCTAGCGCTCAGAGAAAATACCGAAAGAAACAACTAGGTGGAGGTTGAAGAGCAAGGTCTACTCTATCGAAAAAATAATATTTCATCAAAAGTTATATGTCTTTGACCATAGCGGACTAGTCTTTTTGCAGACGGACATTTTCCATACTGTATGTTACGTGTAATACATATGGAAGGGGGGCGGACAACTTACTTTGAATCGGTCCGCTAGCGCTCAGAGAAAATACCGAAAGAAACAACTAGGTGGAGGTTGAAGAGCAAGGTCTACTCTATCGAAAAAATAATATTTCATCAAAAGTTATATGTCTTTGACCGTAGCGGACTAGTCTTTTTGCAGACGGACATTTTCCATACTGTATGTTACGTGTAATACATATGGGAGGGGGGCGGACAACTTACTTTGAATCGGTCCGCTAGCGCTCAGAGAAAATACCGAAGGAAACAACTAGGTGGAGGTTGAAGAGGAAGGTCTACTCTATCGAAAAAATAATATTTCATCAAAAGTTATATGTCTTTAACCGTAGCGGACTAGTCTTTTTGCAGACGGACATATTTTCCCTACTATACGTGTAATATATATAGGGGAGGGGCCGGACAACTTACTTTGAATCGGTCCGCTAGCGCTCAGAGAAAATACCGAAGGAAGCGACTAGGTGGAGGTTGAAGAGCAAGGTCTACTCTATCGAAAAAATAATATTTCATCAAAAGTTATATGTCTTTGACCGTAGCGGACTAGTCTTTTTGCAGACGGACATATTTTCCATACTGTATACGTGTAATATATATAGGGGAGGGGCCGGACAACTTACTTTGAATCGGTCCGCTAGCGCTCAGAGAAAATACCGAAAGAAACAACTAGGTGGAGGTTGAAGAGGAAGGTCTACTCTATCGAAAAAATAATATTTCATCAAAAGTTATATGTCTTTGACCGTAGCGGACTAGTCTTTTTGCAGACGGACATTTTCCATACTGTATGTTACGTGTAATACATATGGGAGGGGGGCGGACAACTTACTTTGAATCGGTCCGCTAGCGCTCACAGAAAATACCGAAGGAAGCGACTAGGTGGAGGTTGAAGAGCAAGGTCTACTCTATCGAAAAAATAATATTTCATCAAAAGTTATATGTCTTTGACCATAGCGGACTAGTCTTTCTGCAGACGGACATATTTTCCATATACTGTATACGTGTAATATATATAGGGGAGGGGCCGGACAACTTACTTTGAATCGGTCCGCTAGCGCTCAGAGAAAATACCTAAGGAAGCGACTAGGTGGAGGTTGAAGAGCAAGGTCTACTCTATCGAAAAAATAATATTTCATCAAAAGTTATATGTCTTTGACCGTAGCGGACTAGTCTTTTTGCAGACGGACATATTTTCCCTACTATACGTGTAATATATATAGGGGAGGGGCCGGACAACTTACTTTGAATCGGTCCGCTAGCGCTCAGAGAAAATACCGAAAGAAACAACTAGGTGGAGGTTGAAGAGCAAGGTCTACTCTATCGAAAAAATAATATTTCATCAAAAGTTATATGTCTTTGACCATAGCGGACTAGTCTTTTTGCAGACGGACATTTTCCATACTGTATGTTACGTGTAATACATATGGGAGGGGGGCGGACAACTTACTTTGAATCGGTCCGCTAGCGCTCAGAGAAAATACCGAAGGAAGCGACTAGGTGGAGGTTGAAGAGCAAGGTCTACTCTATCGAAAAAATAATATTTCATCAAAAGTTATATGTCTTTGACCATAGCGGACTAGTCTTTCTGCAGACGGACATATTTTCCATACTGTATACGTGTAATATATATAGGGGAGGGGCCGGACAACTTACTTTGAATCGGTCCGCTAGCGCTCAGAGAAAATACCGAAGGAAGCGACTAGGTGGAGGTTGAAGAGCAAGGTCTCTCTATCGAAAAAATAATATTTCATCAAAAGTTATATGTCTTTGACCATAGCGGACTAGTCTTTTTGCAGACGGACATATTTTCCATACTGTATACGTGTAATATATATAGGGGAGGGGCCGGACAACTTACTTTGAATCGGTCCGCTAGCGCTCAGAGAAAATACCGAAGGAAGCGACTAGGTGGAGGTTGAAGAGCAAGGTCTACTCTATCGAAAAAATAATATTTCATCAAAAGTTATATGTCTTTGACCATAGCGGACTAGTCTTTCTGCAGACGGACATGTTTTCCATACTGTATACGTGTAATATACATAGGGGAGGGGCCGGACAACTTACTTTGAATCGGTCCGCTAGCGCTCAGAGAAAATACCGAAGGAAGCGACTAGGTGGAGGTTGAAGAGCAAGGTCTCTTCTATCGAAGAAATAATATTTCATCAAAAGTTATATGTCTTTGACCGTAGCGGACTAGTCTTTTTGCAGACGGACATATTTTCCCTACTATACGTGTAATATATATAGGGGAGGGGCCGGACAACTTACTTTGAATCGGTCCGCTAGCGCTCAGAGAAAATACCGAAAGAAACAACTAGGTGGAGGTTGAAGAGGAAGGTCTACTCTATCGAAAAAATAATATTTCATTAAAATAAAAGTGGCTTTGACCATAGCAGAATAGTCTTTTTTGCAGACGGTCATTTTCCATACTTTACGTGTAATATATATGGGACTAAGGGGAGGGGGAGAGGTAGGTTTGAATCATTCCGCTAGCGCTCAGAAAAAAATTCGGAAAAAGCGACTAGGTGGAGATTGTAGAGCAAGCTCCACACTATCGAAAAAAATGTAATTTCATTAAAATAAAAGTGGCTTTGACCATAGCGGAATAGTCTTTTTTGCAGACGGTCATTTTCCATACTTTATGTGTAATATATATGGGACTAAGGGGAGGGGGTGAGGTAAATTAGAATCATTCCGCTAGCTCTCAAAGAAAAATTCGGAAAAAGCGACTAGGTGGAGATTGTAGAGCAAGGTCCAAACTATCGACAAAATGTAATTTCATTAAAATAAAAGTGGCTTTGACCATAGCCGAATAGTCTTTTTGCAGACGGTCATTTTCCATATACTTTACGTGTAATATATATGGGACTAAGGGGAGGGACTTTGAATCATTCCGTCAGCGCTCAGAGAAAAATTCGGAAAAAGCAACTAGATGGAGATTGTAGAGCAAGGTCAAAACTATCGAAAAATGTAATTTCATTAAAATAAAAGTGGCTTTGACTATATAGCGGACTAGTCTTTTTGCAGACGGAAATTTACCTTTTAATATACATATAGATGGGAGTGTAGAGCCCACAGTATAAACATCTACCACAAAATAATGAAGTATTAATCACAAATGTCATAACATGTCAACCACTAGTGTTTAAATAAGCACAAATGTCATAACATGTCAACCACTAGTGTTCAAATAACCACAAACTTAAATCAATTCACCCACAAATGTAAAAAAAAAAATTAACCACAAATGCAAAAACATTTTGCCAACAAAATGTAAAAATCTTCAGGATCTATCTAGTCTCTTCTTTCGGTATTTTTCTGAGAGGGAGCGGACCGATTCGAAGTAAGTTGTCCCCCCCCCCCCCCCCCCGCCTATGTATTACACGTATACAGTATGGAAAATGCTAGCGGACTGATTCAAAGTAAGTTGTCCGGCCCTTTCCATATATATTACACGTAGACAGTGGCGTATCTACCGGAGGCAGAGGGGGCACGTGCCCCGCGCGGCTCTTGAAGGGGGGTGCAAAAACGCAAAAGGGAGAAGGAAAAAAGGAAGAAAAGGAAGAAAAATTGGGGCCTTACAGTTAAAATGCGCCCACAATCCAGGATAGAGTACATAGAAAATAGCATGCCAAAAATTTAAAATGCCAAAATTTTCTAAAGCTCCCTCGCATAGTTATGTTTCTTCAGGATCTCGTAATTTTGCGCCCCCACTATATGATATTGTGCATAAGTAGCGTTTTAAAGGATTCACATTCGCGCTAGTTGCTTTGCTCCCTATCGTATAATTTTCATAAGAATCTTATTCAATTTTGCGCTCCCCCCCCCCATAACATACGATAAGGTGCATAAAATAGCCATTTCACAGGTTCAACTTTCATCCACCCCCCCCCCCCATACACACACACAAAAAAAAAATTTCGATAACATTGCTAAATACCTTAAATATATTTTGTCAGGTATTTCGTTGATTTTGCGCCCCAAATAATATAGGAAGAAGTGAATAGAACACGATTTTCGGTGTGGGAAATTGAAATATCCCTCTAAAGCTAGGCTGCTGTGCTTCCTTTGTTCTTCTTCAAAGGGTGACATAAATTCGAAATTGCATTTCTGAGGGGTAAAATTGCACCAAAAACAAAAATGACCACTCATTCACTTTGCTCCACCACTTGAAGCTGATAAGTTTGTGCAGCGCGGGGGGGGGGGGGGGGGCGCAATTTTGTTGTTTGCCTTGGGCGCCATAATTCCTAGATACGCCACTGCACGTATATAGAGTAGGGAAAATATGTCCGTCTGCAAAAAGACCAGTCCGCTTTGGTCAAAGACATATAATGAAATATCATTTTTTCGATAGAGTAGACCTTGCTTTGCCACCTCTACCTATAGTCGTTTCTTTTGGTATTTTCCCAGAGCGCTAGCAGACCGATTCAAATTATGTTGTCCACCCCGCACCCCCATTGGCATGCGAGGCGGGGGGGGGGGGGGGCTTCAGCCCTCTTGAGGATTTTGAAAGTGCCGATATTAGGCAACTAACACCTCATATTCGGGTACATCTCGCTGCCCTAATATATTTGGGTAGTTTACGCCCGATTTTTTTTACATTTTTTCTCTCGCTCGAAAATTTTTGAAGCTAGTTAATTCGGGCAAAAAGCGTCAGCCCCTTCCTCAAAATGTGCCCTTACGCCTATGCCACAGAAATACATATTACACGTATAGTATGGAAAATGGCCGTCTGCAAGAAGACTAGTCCGCTGTGGTCAAAAAATATAACTTTTAATGATTTTAATAATTTTCTGATAGAATAATAATAATAGTTTTGTTTAACCAGGGAAGCCTCGTCAACATCAGATGCTGTTCTTCCTGAGGGCCCTGCAATTATTATTACCCCAGCAATTTCCAGGTCCCCATTTACAACTGGGTCGAGAGGGACAAATATGGGTAAAACATCTTGTCCAATGATGTAAGCACCCAGCTAGGATCGAACCAAGAACCTCTCGTATAAGAGGCAAGAGCCTTCACCAATATGCCGCAGACCTTGCTCTTAATCTAACCTACACCTAGTCGCTTCTTTCGATATTTTCTCTGAGCGCTAATGGACTGATTCAAAGTAAGACTAGTACGCTATGGTTAAGGACATATAACTTTTAATGAAATATCATTTTCTGATAGATTAGACCTTGCTCTTAATTTAACCTACACCTAGTCGCTTCTTTCGGTATTTTCTCTGAGCGCTAGTGGACCGAATCAAAGTAAGTTGCAAGACGTTACACTCAGATGGTTCCAATACTGCTTAATCAATTGTATTACTCCAACAAATTTGTAGTTATGTAAAATTCAGGTTAAATCAAGCAGTACATGTGCATTCTGTTTATTGCATAATGAAACTATTGAACACTTGTTGGAAATACCCTGAAAAGAGATTGTACGAAAGATGCAGATGCAAATTTGTAATAAAATTAACTATCGAAAATGTTCTTTTTGGAATCACACCCACTAAATTCAATAAAGCCTTAAATTCACTTATCATTTGGCTCAAATGGATAATTTATAAAAAATTAAATTGACTGGAATACGCCTCATACCACAGAAAGTTCTTAACGAGGTAAAGAGTTACTTCGTTTATGAAAAAGATATTTTCTGTGAAAATATGAAGCAAGATTTATTTGAAAGATGTTGGTTAAATTTTAATAATCTTTTTGACTAATGTCGAAAAGATTTTTTAATCGACAGTGTATTATTTTATAGTTTTGCATCTTAAGCTCTGGTCCTCTTTAATCTTTCAATTATGTTTGTGTACTGTCAGTGCCATACATGTGTTACACTATTACAATATTGTGATCAGTTATTGTATTTTTTTTTTTAAACACTTATTAGCTGTTTTTGCACATTATGAAAATGTATACTGCTATTATTCAATAAAACGACCTACTTGGGGGGGGGGGGGCGAGGGGGGGGGGGGGGGGAAAGCAAATTGAAAAAAAAAAGTTGGCCGCATTCTCTCCCCCCCCCCCTCGCTTTCATTTTAAAAGTAGAGTATGGAAAATTACTTTCTCAAAGGAGACAAGTCCGCTAATGTATTATAATTTCATTTTTTTTCTCGATAGATTGCATTGAGCTTTCTCTTTACCCTCCAACCAGTCGCATCTACTGATTATTTTTCTGTACTAGCATGTCGACCGCTCCAAATTTATCACCCCCCCCCCCTTTCTTGACATTGTCATATCACGCGGAAAGTTGAAAATTACTGTCTGCAAGAAGAATAGTAGTAGTACGCTTTTGCCAAATTTTTAACGAAATATCTTGATTGACCTTGCTCCTCAACCTCCAGGCCACGTACGAAACTTTTAATCGTTAATATCAGACTGTAGTTTTCACCTATTAAAGATAATGCCAAATTTATTGGGAGCAAGTTTTATGCGCGCCCGGACAATAACCCCCCGGAATATCACCCCCGGAAAATTACCCCCCCCCCCCCGGAGAATTACCACCCGGAAAACTACCCGCCAAGAACAATGACCCCCGGAATATTACTCCCCGGAAAATTACCCCCCCCCGGAAAATTACCCCCCAAGGACAACCACCCCCCCCCCGAGGACAATTACCCCCCGGAAAATTACCTCCCCCCCCCCCAAGGACAACCCCCCCCCCCCCCCCCCCCGAGGACAATTACCCCCGGAAAATTACACCCCAAAGACAACCACCCCCGAGGACAATTACCCCCGGAAAATGACCCTCAAAGACAACCAACCCTGAGGACAATAACCCCTCGGATAGTTACCCCCCCCCCCAGGACAATTACCTCACCCCCGGATAATTATCCCCCAGAAAATTACCACCATAGGACAATCTACCCCCAGCTATCCTCGAAAAATTACTCCCCAAGGACAAGCACACCCCCCCCCCTCCCCGCCGAGAAATTACCCCAACCCCTCTAGGACAAGCTACCCCCCCCCCCCACACCCCGAAAATTACCCCAAAGACAACCACCCCGAGAACCCCCCCCCCCCTCATTCACACTCAAAGCTCTCGTAACCATCATCTGCCAAGTCTTTTTGTTTCCTTCTAGGAGAAGCTTGATCGCCTACCCCTCTCGCTCCTTAAGGCCACCACACACCTTACGATCGGTCTGCGATCCGATTTGTGAAAAAAATGGCTATGGCGTTAAATATTGGCATTTTAACAAATGAAATCTACCCTATTCAGGTTCTGAAAAGTAATATGAATACTAAACATAGGGTTTTGGTGAGCTGTCAGCTTTCTACAGGGAATAAGGGCAAAATTAGTTTCAAATCGTAGGCGGTCGTACGATTTTTGTGACGTCACTACGACTCGGAGCCGATTTGGCAAATCCACCGACTAGAAAACTATCTGAATGTCTATTCAGACCCTCAATCAAAAATATTTTTCGTTTTTAAATAATTTTTCAAATGATATTACATTTTCTTCAGAAATCGGATCGCAGACCGATCGTAAGGTGTGCGGTGGCCTTTACCCACTCCATCCTTGTGGAGTTTGACTTTATGCCACGTGTATTAAATTAAATTTCATGGCAAGACATGCGAAAAGACGAATGTTTCAAAACGATGGCGTACCGTTGATCGAATGACGTTTTGGGCATATTTAGGATGGATGTAGGGAGATTTTTAATAACAATATCTCCAAAATTACAGTTTAGAGCATTCGGATTATTGCTTTGTTTATTTATTTTCTTCTATCTCGCTCTCAAGTTCATTTCAATATTTTCTAATTATTCAATTAGATAGGGGAGGGGGATGAAGGTTTCCCCGATCCCTCGTAGTTTTGCCACCGCGTAAGATTAAATTTCCTAGAAATTTAACAATACATTGCGCGCAGATCTATGAGTAAGTATACACGTTATAGCCCGCCTCCAAAAGAAAAGGGGGCCCTACAAACATAATAGGGTACAAGTTTTCATTATTTATACATCCGCTGTAACTTTGCTAATCAATTGATAGTGTATTTGCCTTTGTATGATCTATTTCATGATCTATCTCATGATACATTTCATGTTAAATTATGTTTTCTGATTCATTCATTATTTCGCAATGAAATTTGCCTTCAAGACTTATCAGTATGTAGTATGTACGGTGCTTAAAATAAACTAAATAATCTGCTTTCTGGGCTCTCTTGCATAAAAAGTTGCGTTTAATCGCAACTCAAAAAATTAAACGCAAGTCCCAAATACGCGATCCTGATTGGTTGAAATTCAAGTTGGGTTTAATTTCTGGAGTTGCGTTTAATAGCAACTTTTTTTTTTATGCAAGAGGGTCTTGATAAATTAATCTCATTTGATTTTGTTATTCTATAGCATGATTTTTAACCGGCGTGCAGGAAGGGGATTTTAGTTACATGAAACATATTTTCGAAAAACACTGATTTTGTGAAAAACAATTATCAAAAACGATTAGAGTATGTAATTTCATGAGGAAATAACATTTTAAATATAATCAAGTGTCTTTCTTCCTGGGGGTAGTTGTCGCGGAAGGGGGGGGGGGGGTAATTGTCCTCGGGTTTAGTTGTCCGGGCGGAGGGGGGGGGGTAATTGTTCTCGGGAGTTGGTTGTCCTTGGGGTAATTTTCCAGGGGGTAATTTCCCGGGGGTAATTGTCCTCGGGGAGTGTTCTCCATGGGTAATTTTCCCCGGAATAATTGTCCTCGGGGGTAGTTGTCCCTGAGGGGTTATCTTCCAGGCTAATTTTCAAGGGGGTAATTGTCCAGGGGGTAATTGTATAGGGGGGGGGGTAGTTGTCCCTGGGGGTAATTTTCCAGGGTTAATTGTCCTTGGGGTTAGTTGTCCCTGGGGGGTTATTTTTCCGGAGGGGGGGGGGGGGTAATTTTCCAGGGGATAATCGTCATTGGGCGGTAGTTGTACCTGGGGAGTTATTTTCCGGGGGGGGGGGGGTGATTGCCCAGGGGGTAATTGTCCTAGAACCACCTTTATGACATTAAGAAAAAAAATATATTGCTCTGAATATTTAATTAGATTTTCACTTTTTGACAAATCAAGGCCACAAAAAGTATGTATTAGTAATTAATTCAGAACAAAACAATAATACTATTGCATGGGCTGCGGAACCGGGGGGCAGCTTGGGCTGCACCCCCACTTTTTTTAGTAAACACGTTTCATAAAATCTCGGGAAAAAAAGGTTCGAAAATTGTCAGGCGCATCGCCCGGGGGGGGGGGGGAGGGCGATAGGGGTGGTCGCCCCCCCCCAAAAAAAAAAAAAAGCAAGAGCGAAAAAGCGGAGGGTAAGTGAGAGAAAAAAAAGCATAAAATTTAATGTTGCTACGAGCCGTTATCTTGCTCTCAAAATTTGCTAAAACGGCAAAGTTTTCGCGCTTCGCGCGGGAAGAGGAACCCCCCTCCTTCCTGCGCGCCCACTGCTGTCACATACAGTGCAGCAGTGCGTCCAAATAATTGAAAAGCAGTCAGGGCATCGAACTAACTTTTCGCCTGAAAAAAAGGTGCTACACGAGCCGTTATCTTTCTCTTAAAATTTGCTAAAACGGCAAAGTTTTCGCGCTTCGCGCGGGAAGGGGAAACTCCCCTTTATCTTTCTCTCAAATTTGCCAGAACGTCAAAGCTTTCGCACTTCGCGTGGGAAGGGGAACCCCCTCCCCCTTCCTGCGCGCCCACCACTGTCACATACAGTGCAGCAATGCGTCAAAAAAATTGAAAAGCAGTCAGGGCATCGAACTAACTTTTCGCCTGAAAAAAAAGGTACTACACAAGCCATTATCTTTCTCTCAAATTTGCCAGAACGTCAAAGCTTTCGCGCTTCGCTCGGGAAGGGGACCCCCCCCCCCCTCCCTGCGTGCCTACCACTGTTACATACTGTGCAGTATTGCGTCCAGATAATTGAAAAGCAGTCAGGGCGTCGAACTAATTTTCAGCCTAAAAAAGGTGCTACGAGCAATGTGCCCAGCGTTAAAAATGGAATTAACACGATAAGAACTACTTTCGAAAAATAAACTCAAGGGTAATTTCAAAGGCCTATTGTACTGCCCATAGAAATCAGGTTCGTATTACGTAATACGCCATTGTAATGTTCGCACATTTCTAAAGGTGATAGACAGGGCTATTGGAATTGCCTTCAGTTGATTTTTCGAAAGTAGTTTTTATCGTGTTAATTATGCTAGGGAGCAGCGAAAAATTCTGCTAAATCAAAAACAGGAAGAAAAAAAAACTGCCCCCCAAAAAGAGGGTTTTTCAGCATTTTTGGGGTGTATTTAAAAAAAAAAGAAGAAAAGCTTATAAGCATTTTGGGGGTGTATATTTACGCCACAATTCTCTGACAAGCAAAAACATACAAAAACACCAGAATTATGCTAAAATTATGCTAACTTTTGTCAAATTATGCTAAGTATAATGCTAGATGCTAAAGCTATCCAAATTCTGCCAGAAAGCCGAAATCTGCCAACTCTGGCAACGTTGGCTACGAGCCTTTATCTTTCTCTCGAATTTGCTCAAACGTCAAAGCTTTCGCGCTTCGCGCGGGAGGGGGGAAACTCCCCCCTCCCTGCACCCACCCACATGGGGACCACGCTTCGCGTGCTCATCAGCAATTTCGCACTCTTCGCGTGGTCACAACCGCCCCCTAAAAATAAAATCCTGGCTACGCGGCTGAAAATTGTCATTAATGAGTAAAAATCAGATCAGCCCCCACTTTCAAAAACGCTCCGCGGCACCTGCATTTTGTATCGTTTCCGTCATTTCTGGGTACATTTTTCTGTCCAGCGTCATTAATGACTCTGGGTTGAAAAAGAAGTTCTTGAATTCCAGCTGCAATACAAAATACATTGGCATTGCTCCCCCCCCCCTCTTTCTCTGTCCCTTAATTTCTCATTTCCCATTTCCTATATTTTTTTCATTTTCCTCCCCAAGAGTTTATTCATTTATCTATTTTTTATCTATTTATTTTTTAAAATTCTTTTTAATTTTATTTATTCATTTATTCATTTATTTATTTTTATTTTTATTTATTTTTTTTTTTTTTGGGGTATGCAAATATCTGCGATTGCGAGAAGGCAATGAGATTCCTGAGACCTTTTTCCTGGACGTAATACATGGGGTGCTCTATTCACAACCCGATAAATAATATAATTATATCTTCATGAAATATTTTTAACTCGAACATGAATAATACCAGAGATGGTTGGGGATAGGTACTGATGCAGTTTTGAAGTTGGATTTGGTTAGGGGCATAAGCAATGAAACAAATCTCTGCCGGAGCCCCCCCCCCCCAAAAAAAAAAAAAATAAAATAAAAAAAATAAAAAAAATAAATAAAAAATGAATAAATAATAATAATGATTTTAAAAAATGAGGTTTCACATTTTGTAGGTGCTTTTCTTAATTAAAAAAAAGGAAAGAAAATCATAACAAAACAAACAACGACAAAAAACTCTGACATAAACCCCCTAGATATCTAGTCCACAATGATCTCTGACAGACAACAACATCACTAAATTCATGAATATGGCCTCCATAATAGTAACCCGTTTATAGTTGTTTTTTGTTGTTTTTGTTTTTGTTTTTGTTTGTTTGTTTGTTTTTTACCTATTATGTGTATGGTCATAAATAGGCTAGTACAATAAACGATCAGGAGCAAATCTATTAAATAAATTTAACAATGGGTACCCAGGAGGGCTACACATTTATAGAATTAAAAAAATATATATCAGGAAACAAAACAAAACCCCCCAAATACAGGATAGATTTAAAACTCTGAAGCAAACAAAATAGGAAAAAACCCAGAAAAACCCAGAAAAGATCTCTGAATCATTACACTAGGGGTGCGCCGTAAGTGCTCAAAGTACAGCAGATTCGAGGAGCATGTTCACTTTGTACACTCCCCCCCCCCCCCCCCCCCCCCCCCCCCCATCCGCCCCCGAATCCGCCGTTGAATCACGAATAATCACGTTTGTTACACATGGAAGTAATGAGCCTGGATCTGAGGCTATGATAATCATCCTTGAAAAAAAGGGTGATATATATCTGATACGATATCCGTATACACGCCGACAAAAGACAGCGCGGTCCGCATTCAGCGACACTCTCCATGCCTTTTGCACTACGTCTAATCACTACTTTCGTAAATTCATCCTCAAATTCGCAACGCAGAATCTGTATTTTTCGGATACCGTATTTCGACGTGATTCCGGCCAGGATCAGCGCACGCGAAATCTCAGATCCTGAAGCGAACCGTATGTTGATTTTAGCGTTTAATATTTACATTACATTAATGAATGCATGTAAGATAAAACGAAAGAAGGTGTCTGAGTATGAATATAATGCTTCTTCTTATATTATTAACGAGATAAAGATACTCTGGTAGGCTTCCAGGCCGTACTCACTTCATAACGGTCCCGTTCGTTTCTTTGTGTGTATACATGTACATGCATCAAGGACCCACTTATACATGTACAAGCTTATCTGAAGATCTGAGATAACCCACTCATAGGCCCTTGCCTATGTGGGACTGTGTCCAACATTCACTGTTGCAGCAGTCAAAAACAGACAACAAAATTGCTCTGAGCAAGACATAATTTTCTTAAATTTGCTAGATTACCTGATTCAGGGACTCTTCAACTCTTACTATGCCACAAATTTGGGGATTCAGAATTGAAAGTGAAATTTTAAATAATTATTTTCCTCTCCTGTATGAATGATCTAGCCTGGAAAAGGGCCTGCTGATACACACAATAGCTATTGAAGCCTATTCACCCATAAAAGAGCTAGTCTGAGTACAAGGTTATCTTCAGATAAGCTTGTACATGTATAAGTGGAGATAACCTTGTTTGTTGTGTTGTTGATTAGTGTTTTATGGCAATCAGTCAATTTTGACTATTATCACCAACTATATATATATATATATATTTTTTAAACAAAATTTAAAATAATATAATTGACTTCTCTCTTCTTTTTTTGTATTTTTTAAAAAGTTATTATATTATATATATTTATATATATATATATATATATATTTTCTTTAAAGATAAAATAGTATCATGCCAGGTTACCAAGTCCTGTCGGTTCTAAATTGGCACCGTCCTGACAAACCTGCTCGTGTTTTGTACTCAGACTAGCTCTTTTATGTGTGAATAGGCCTCAATAGCTATTGTGTGTATCAGCAGGCCCTTTTCCAGGCTAGATCATTCATACTTGAGAGGAAAATAATTATTTAAAATTTCACTTTCAATTCTGAATCCCCTAATTTGTGGCACAGTAACTGAGTAAGAGTGGAAGAGTCCATGAATCAGGTAATCTAGCAAATTAAAAATAATTAAATCTTGCTTAGAGCAATTTTGTTGTCTGTTTTTGACTGCTGCAACAGTGAATGTTGGACACAGTCCCACATAGGCAAGGGCCCATGAGTGTCAAGGACCCAATCCATGTCTCATTGGGAAAGAGGGAGGGGGGGGGGGGGGGGGGGGGGGGGAGGGGTGGGGAGTTTGGTGCACACCAAGTAATAGTGGTCGTATTGGCCACTAAGAATGAACAATGCCACTAATAGTAATACTACAGGCATTATCGTGAAATCTGTCACCGGTCCATTCACTGCCGTTTATTTCGTCAGTGCTGGTGACAGCATTCCACTCCCATAGACTTTGTACACAATGCGAACGCACAAGCGGGAAGAGAGGTGACAGATTTCACGATTAGGCCATACTACATATTTTCTATTGCACGTACTAAATGTATGGGGGAAATAAGATGGACATTTATATTATTATAATTTTCTCCCCCCCCCCCCCCCCCAATCTCAATCTTAATCACTCATAAAGTCATAGTGACTTTACTATACTTTGTGTGTAGACTCTAGGCAGTCATCACTCACACTTATACGAGGTTATTAGAGATTGGGCAGTCATACACCTCAACACTTTCAAAACACCACTGCACAAAAGTCACCAACATTCACTCAAAATCGGCATTTAATTTACAAAAACTGACACCAACATAGACCTATCCATGAAATCTAAAAATTCCACTCACCGATGTTGGAAAAGATAATTCCAAATATGAAATCCGTAATTTACTGTCACTTCTGGCGAAACGGGGTATCGCAAGTCATTGTGTACATTTCCTGATCCCCGCGAGCGCTGACATCTCCCCCCAAAAAATTTGGTCGTTAAAAATTCAGTCCCTATGGCGCAAACGTAAAAGTCCCAATTTTCCGTGTGCGCGATCGTAGAGATTGATGTGCACGCGCGATACAGAGTTTCTTTGTGGACAAAATTTTATTGGCCGAGTTTAGTGTAAAACATCGGCGGCATGAAAACAACATGCAATCACGAAAAGAATTGGCAGGGATTTCTTAGGTTTTGGACATGATTTTGACTTTGGATTTTGCTGGAAATATCAGAAGTTCTTCCTAACAGCCATTTAAGGTAGGAATGAGATTTTAAAGAGCTGCATTTGAAAAGAAGTATTTGAAATATTTATCTCATTTTTCCCCCCATACCTTAAGTACATGCGCTAGAAAATTACTAATATTTTTGCATTCGTCCCGCGTAGTGGTCAATATGACCACTTTTGTATTACGTGGTGTGATCTTAATCCAGATCTAGATCCACTTATACATCATGATGGGGAGCCGTATGTCTGTGCACCTAAGATATTGACCTGAAAATGAACAAGAATTTCTTTAATATTCCTCTAAAGCTTGATTTTGTATCATTCCTGATATTCTAAAGAGCAAGTTTGCAAAACATCTCATGAAAATTAGAGCAAAAACAATGCTATTTTCACAAGAAACGGCAGCCGTGTCATTTCAACTTAAAAAAAAAAAAATAGTTCCCATGTCTGCGCACTCATTCATTTCATACGCAGTTCGAGAGTTTTGACGTAAAACTAAAAGAACATTTTGAGGCTTGAGACTAAAATATCTGAAATAAGTCCTTTTTTCAATATTTTGACTCGTTTGACTTTATGTGCTGGTATGTCTGTCTTTTTTTTCCTTCTCTTTCTCATATTTCATTTTTCCTCCTTTTTTTTTTTTTCTTTCTTTTCTTCTACTTTTTATCTTTGTACATTTTTCTTTCAGTGAAAAAAAAACATATAAAAGGAATAGTTATATTTAAGGTGTACAGTATTTTCAGTTTTATAAATTCTTTGTTCTTCCATGAATGTATACATTTTTCCATATATATATTTGTAATTAATTGTACAAGTTTCTGTTTATACTTTATTCGTGATTGTAATGTTTCTATTTTTGTCCCCGCCGAACGAAGTTCGCGAGGGGACTATGAAACGGGCTCCGTTTGTGTGTGCGTGTGTGTGTGTGTGTTTGTGTGTCCGTCCGTCCGTCTGTCCGTGTGTGCTCAAATGTTAGAAAATGCTACTTCTCCGTCATTTCTTGGCCGATTTTGATTCTGATTGTTTTATCTGATAGGGCTTGGTGAGGGCTTCCAAACTTCTACACAGAATCGTGAAATTCATTAATTATGCAAATTTATGCAAATTTATTCAAAAGTGACGAAAAATGCTACTTCTCTATTTCACATCGGATTTCGATTCCGATTGTTTTATCTGATAGGGCTGGGTGGGGGCTTCCAAACTTCTACACAGAATTTTGAAATTCATTAATTATGCAAATTTATGCAAATTTATTCAAAATTGACGAAAAATGCTACTTCTCCTCTATTTCACATCGGATTTTGATTCCGATTGTTTTATCTGATAGGGCTGGGTGGGGGCTTCCAAACTTCTACACAGAATTTTGAAATTCATTATTCATGCAAATTTATGCAAATTTATTCAAAATGGCTGAAGGTTCATAATGTTTTCATGTTTTATATTTCAGTTGTATACATGCATTGTTGGTATTCTCTTCTTTTGCATGCAGTAACATTATTATTTTATTCACTAAAGTTTTTCACTGAAGTTTTAAGGTTCAGGCTAGTTAATTTGCACAGATCTGCCCTTCCGGCGGGGACATTTATTACGCATTGCGTAATTTACTCATTCACTTGTTGTATATCTGTTGATTTCACTGAAAAGAAATGAATAAAATAATACTTAAAAAAAAAAAAAAACTACGCTAGTGAGTACCACCCTATCCTGATTCAAAATGCTTTGTTGTTATGATTTTCTGCTGTCACTTAAATAATGATCATAAATAACTTGTGCAATATTTTATTGCAACTTTTCATTTCTCTTCTCTTTTCTCTCTCTCTCTCTCTCTCTCTCTCACTCTCTTTCTCTATTACTGTCATGTATTTGTGTATTGTGCCAGATATGTGTGCGTGGGTGTGTGTGCATGTGACACATTTAACATATAATTCTGTATGTAATATGTAGTATATAGTGTATTCTGTTTATTTTCTTTGTTCACTCGTAAAGGGAACCCCCTCTTACAAGCTTACGCTTCTTTGGAGTACCTTAACCATTTTTCTTCATGTCTGGTGTGTTTTGATAGGTTATCAGTGAACAACAATGTATGTACTTTTGAATGTTTTTTTTTACTGATTGAATAAATGAAATGAAATGAGATCTGTTTCTCTCATTTTTCTTCATTTATTCAAATCATCTTAATACCAGAGTGGACTTTCCCTTTAAATGGTCGTTAGGAAGAACTTCTGATATTTTCAGCAAAATCCAAAGTCAAAATCAAGTCCAAAACTGAAGAAATCCCAACCGATTTTTTCCCAATTGCATGTTGTTTTCATTCTGCAGATGGTTAGACCATGGACACTACTACAGTTGGACACTGATCTGTACCATAATGAATTCATGCACCTGACTCTGTCAAAAGTATCACAATGACATTCCAAACATGCTTCCCAACTTTGATCTCATCACGACCACCGCCTTTTAGCCATAAAAGAACCGGAACTGTGCCTTGAGAAATCTACATAATGCATGCGCAGAAGAAAATAAATCGCTAAAAATCATGTAAATGCATGTGCAGTTGTGGTGTACAAATGAAAATTATCGTGTATGCATTTTTCAATAGGAAATCAGAAGTAGTTTACAAGAGAGACCTGTAAATTTGGCTGTAACATGATAATTTTAAAATTCATTTTGAAAGTTATCCAGTCCATTTTCCAGCAGTATGAGGTAATACGACAGTAGAGGATATGTATTTTTTTCAAAGTTAGGCAAGGTCAGATGCATGTCCACAAGTGTCCACTTCTGTAATAATCTCATATCATACAAATTGTCACAATTTGGGGTTCGCTGCTCCTCTAACTGGTGTTAAATCATGATACATTTCCTGAAATTACACTTCAGCAAAATGAATTCACAGAAAGGTAAAAGGTTGTTTTGTCTGTGACGATTCGTGATAACATAATCAACATTGTCGCGACAAATGAATGTGCTCATCAGCATTCACATTATCAGGTGGCAGCGGTCATGATGTGATCAAAGAAAGACTCCCGTTATTAGTCCATCTGTAGTAGGGTCCATGGTTAGACTAAACTCCGCCAATAAAATTTTTGGCCACAATGAAACTCGGTATCGAGCGCGCCCATCGATCTCTACGATCATGCACACGGAAAATCAGGACTTTTACATGCGCGCGATAAGGACTGAATTTTTGACAACCATTGCAGCGAATCTGTGCCTGTGGTGACCAAGAAATGTACACAATGACTCCGTTAAACCACTTCTCCAGAGCTGACAGTAAATTACAGATTTTATTTTTGGAATTATCTTTTCCAACATCAGTGAGTTGAATGAATTGTATTTTATGGACATGATGATGTCTCTATTAAAATCAAGTGCAGAATTGGAGTGAATGTTGGTGACTTTTGTGCAGTGGGGTTTGAAAGTGTTGAGGTGTACGACTATGTCCGAGTATACACACAAAGTATAGAAAAGTCGCTATGTGTGAGGGGTTGTCAGTGCGTGTGTGTGTGTGTGTGTAATAGCATTTTTACAGGCTTGTCAATCAGATATGATTATATATGTCAGCAGTTTTATTAAAATGTTATTCTATTCTACTGCAGGAATGATTAGCTGAATTTGAAAACAGAAGTGGTCGAGTTATTGATCATGCCTGGAGACAATAAAGCTCAGCTACCAGCTAACCTAACTGAACAGATAGATGCCTTCATTGCTGATCTCAAACAAGGGTAAGATAATCCTACTCCTCTTCTGTCATAGATGTGATAAGGTTGAACAGGGCCCCGTTTCATAACACTTGTTATCAGTAACAACTGCCACATTTCTATGACAAATTTGGTCTCAGCCAGTCAGAATCAAGGATTTCAGAAGCTTATAACAATTATTGTAAATTGTTATTGATAACAAGTTTTATGACACGGGGCCCTGGCATTGTATCCTATCCAAGTGAGTAAGTAACTTGGGATCAAAAAAAATTTATTTCAAAGTAAACTGAGTGCATGGTCTAGTTTTGTACTTGGATTCTTGGATCCCAGTTAATACAACTATATACACTCAAGCTGCCAATCAGATGCAAGGATTTCAGTAGCTTATAACAGTCATTGCAACTTGTTATTGTTTTTACGAAACAGCTAGGGCCCTGGTTCCTAATCCCAGTGTGTCATGCTCTCTTGATTTCTCTATGATTTGAATTGTGTAAGATAGTCTTTTTTTTCCTCTCCTCACATCTTCTAGTTTTGATATTCGTTTAATACCATCACTTTTGTCTTTTCCCTTCTCCTATCTCAATTAAAGGAGGTTTTTCATGTGAGTTATTGTTTCCAACTGCACTTCACACATCCTATACAATGTTCTCATAATACCCCAGTTACACCAGTGAGACCGACACCAGGGTCCCGTTTCATAAAACTTGTTATCAGTAACAACTGCTACATTTCTATGACAAATTTGCTCTCAGCCAATCAGATGCAAGGATTTCAATAGCTTATAACAGTCATTGCAACTTGTTATTGATAACCAGTTTTATGAAACAGGGCCCTGGATTGACAGTAGACTGAACAAAAATTACATTATCCCGAATGGGCCAGAATCGGTTGGTTTGGAGTCGGTTTGTTGGTGTAACTGATGCATTAAGTGTGAGGTGATTGTATGCAAACCACAACTTGGTCCATTGTCTGTATACTGAACTTTAATCAAGATATTCAAGAATGTGCATGGGGTCAGTGGGGTAACCCACCCTGGTATAATCCCTTTCCCATCAAGTTATGACTCTCTCTGTCTTGTCTGTCTCTCTTTCTCTCTCTTTCTCTCTCATTCACCTGTATTTTATTTTTTGCTTATCCCTTTCTCATACTGTTTAACTGTTTATGCACATCTTGCAAATTACTAATATGGAAAGGTCAATGGATGCAGCTTGAATTACCCCTTGATGATACAATTAATAAGTTATCGCTCCCAACTGTACCTGTGCAGGAGCGTGAAGGGGTCCTATGATGTCGCTCATAGCACCCTATCCCTGATCAGGAAGCTCATCTCAGGTAGTCGATGGGCGCATGCTGGTGAGCTGATGGGCTTGATCAGACAGGAGGGTAAGAGGATGATGAGCTCTCAGCCGGCTGAGTCGTCCGTGGGTAACATGGTGAGGAGGGTACTCAAGATCATCAGGGAGGAGTATGCAAGGTGGGTTTGAAATGTTTAGACTGTCAAACAGTGTGGATATATAGACGCCAGAATTCCTACTTGCAAATGTGACCAGGCACCACAAAACCGCCAAAAAATCGCACTGTGTGATAACTGTGATTAGAGCTCAATAAAGGTGTTTTTGTTGGCACAGTCAAATTTCAGTTTTAGGTATTTTTGAAAGAGTATACCTTTTTCTAAGTAATCTAAAAATTTGGAGACACCAAACAATCCAAAGTGGTATTTTTGACAGTTGAGCCTGATCGGTTAGTCACGGACGGACATTTGACAAATTTTGAAAGTTTGAAGGCCTGTAAAAAATAAGTTATGAGATGTGTTGAGCTGTTTTATGTTTCATTGTGAAGGGTACCACTGAAGGTGCTAAATGATGATAAAATTTGGTTGCCATGGTTACCTACTAAAAATAGAATCCATTAAATATTCAATGTCACGGACGGACAAGATAGAAATGGGTTTCTTGACTTATCGGTAATCTTTTGTCTTTTCTATCTAAACAAACTGTCACTGACAAATTTTTTTGATTGCAAATGTTAGTCAAGTAAATTGACTTCCCTGTCACATACATAGAATTTGAAAGCAAGCTGTAACTTTTGCTAGAGGTCCGAAAACTTTTTGTCACGGACGGACATTTGGGTGTCACGGACGGACATTTTGAGTGTCACGGACGGACATTAGATTAAAAACTGCATGTGTTCCTATCTAAAATCGCACATACATACTTCTTGCTTTCAACTTTTTGTTTGAAATTAATTTTATTCCACTATTAAGCAAAACTTAGCTCGAAAAACTTAGTTTTTAAGTGGAATCTGTGTCAAAAGTGGATGCCTGTATTGTAGTGTATATACAATGTACAAGTGCATGTACTCATGTAGTGTACAATATATGCTACAGACCAAAATGAACATGTTGAGAAGAATGTGATGTCAGCTTTCAAAATATAACCCTTTACATTACAGTAATGTAGGTGAACTGAAATCAAGCATCATTATTTAGTATTTTAATTTACTTTACAGCTCAAAGTCATATATTTTGTTTCAAACATAGAGGTAATATAGAAATAGAATTATGTGTGATTGATCATTTTCATATATAGGAAGTAACATTTCTCATTTGGTTTACAACATCACATACCAGTACTCTTTATAACATCTCATATTTTTCAGTAGTTCCGTTTAAGAGGGTGAAAACCAAATCATGAAATGCAGATCATTGTCTAAATCTTTCTCATATAGTTTACTTTTTCAGTAATGTCTCTATCACTTTAAGAATTGGCTTTCTGGACAAAGACCCTAATAGCAACAGTTGAGTGTATAAAGCCCATAGAGCCTAATTATGTCCTGTTAGTTGAGGGATTGCCCAACACGACTAGTGTAAGTCATATATTATAACTTTCTGACCCCCTTCCCCATAAAAAAACTGTTTCAGGGTTGATGCAACTAATGCAGTTATAAGCATTTGAAATTATATACATGTATAGTATCTAAAAAGGTTTCTTCTTATGTTATGTGATCACATTTTTTTTTGAATTGTCGGCTGTGTAAAATCCTGAACTACAAAGAATCTGTATCTGTCTCAAACGTTACAACTAATTCAAAGCATTCTTACAATATAGAGTCCAAACATGGCTCCTGTGGTCTGATACCACATCTGACCTGCAATGTTTATAATTTTCAAGCACAACTTGTAATTTAATTTGAATATTGATCAAGCTTCAGTATTAATGTTGAATCTAACACTTTTACACGTTGCTGATGACCAAAAATATCAGCTACAATAATAGCAATAATAATATTAATAAATAAATAAGTAAGAAAATAAGTATTCATCTTCTGTAAACACCTGTAATAGATGTCTTTTGCAGACTGACAATGCACGCTGGCTCCCATTAGAGCCATAGCAAAATCATTAGGTTTTTATGACATTTATTAGCTTGAAAAAGAAAAAAATTGGGGCGGGGTGGGGGGTAATTTTTGTTATATGGGGGATCACAATACCATATACAGTCCAACCTACTTTAGCAACCACCTGTATAGAAAGACTACCTGTCTATAAAGACCACAATTTTTGTTTCCCTTTAAAACTGTTTCTCATTAAATCATGTATCAAAGGAACCTGTATGTAAAGACAGCTTTTCTTGTCTGTCTTGAGCGGTCTTTATAGACAGGTTTCACTGTACGTGATATTTTGGATGAAATATGTTCCATGAACCAATATACAATTAAATAATTCATTGAATTTGAAATCTCACAGCATTTACCATTTCAGTATATTGCATTGTCCGTCTGTGACAAAATTAGTGTCCGTCTGTGACAATTTTCAAATTCGTTTTTAGTATATGTATATTTAATTGATCAAGGTTTTATTCATACATGGTATAGGTCTCTAGCTAGTGAGATAGCTCAGTATGGTTTTTATTTTCACTTTTGCCTAACCAATGGAAAAAAAAACTTTTACAAATTTTTTCTGTCACGGACGGACAAATTTGCATCAAGATGTGAATGACCCTGCGGCACAGCCATTTCTGTACAAATATTTTCAAATATTTTTGGGTTTTCAATGGAATGGTGTTTGATCTATAATTATTTGCTAACAAAACTTAAGAAAGTTTAGAGAGTGTTAAACTAGGACCAAATCAATCTTTCTAGAAAATGTCCGTCCGTGACATTAGTTTTCATCACCCCTGTTGAAAAATGGGCCAATCCAATGACTTTCCGGACCTTGTCAATTAAACAAACATGAATTTTAGTAACTTTAGATATTAATGAAAAACCTGAAAGTGATTTCATCATAAAAATCTGAAAATTAAATTATTACCCCAATGCTCACTCTTAACCGATCAGGCTCAGTTTTTAGTAGACCTATGTTTGTCTTCTCTGGATTTTGTTGTATTAGTTTACTTATTTACGACCCTGATTGCTTGTCTCATTTTTTATCTCCCATAACTTTAAGAGTAAGTTCTGGTATTGATACCTGTATACTACATGGTTAATTAGTATGCCAAGTTTTAGGACAATCTGAAAATCCCTTCATAGAAATTTCTTTTGAGTTCTAATCCTCTTTTAGTCACCTTTGCACAATACCTCGCAAGTCAGACTGCTTCAATAGACTGCAAACTTTAAACTCTTATTTCTCAGTAGTAACATTCTGCCAGACTGGGCATTCCACTCTTTATAAAGTGGGTTAGGAACAGCCAGTGCTAATGAGTTATATATCATTTTAAAGCTGAGAATCTCCTCTTTCAGAATCAAACCGTAACTAAAAATTCATTTCTGGCGACGTTTTGGTGATTTTGTGGTGCCTGGTCACAAATAGCCTTGTATTGATTTTTCAAAGAAACAAGAAGGAGAAAAAACAATGTATTCCCCTATAGAGTAATGAGGGTAGACACCCAAGAAGATGTTTTTAGTTTGAGCTATTATCCATTTGAAGTACCTATTATTTAATAAAATAACAAGGAAGGTCATTATGTAGTGATTGATACTCTTTCTACTCATTTCTTTCGTAACAGTATTATCAAGGGCCAAGGAGTTGATTCATCAGGAGATCCACAAGAATCACTTCATGTAAGTAGAAGGATTTTCGAAAATAAAGTATAGTGACTTCAACGATCACAGTTAAGAGAAAATACAGTGTGATTCTGTTTGATCTTTTGACTGCAAAATAAGTTCCACAAAGCTCTTTGTTTTAAATATTTTTCTAATGTACTGGTTTAGCAGGAATTACAAACAAAAGAAAGCAATGAATACCACATGTTGTATTGCAGCCATGCGGTCTAAATTACTCTTGCCTCTTATCTTATTATTTCCGTGCAGATTGTATGTTCCACCTGATTTTATCTGAATGCAATTCACTCTTCCCCTTCCCCTCATCTTTTTCTATCTGTCCTTTCCTTTCATTATTTGCTCATCTTCTACTTCCTTCTATCATTGAATGCATTATAAGCAACTATTATGTGGACATACACCCAAGCCATGTTTATGACGACCTTGTTTTCCATTTAAACTTTCATGTGATCATATAGTTGTTAAAAGATTGAAAATATATGGTGTAATGTATGGAAATAATTAAACGTTGAAATAGATTTAGAAAATTGATGGAAATATTAATGTCATCTGTCAATGCTTTGAACTGTCGTTGTTGTACGAGATTAACTTAATGCAGGACATTCATGGGATACTCTCAAAAATAATGTTTTATTTTCTCCACAGAAAAAGCTCCTTGCAGAAGGGCAGGTGGAGGACTTCAGTAAACCATGTGTTAATTTGAAAGTAGGTGTATCAGATCATGTTCGTAATTTGTCTGTTTTAGTGCTGATAACTTGATCCCAAATGATATGATGGATGTCCAATTGATTAATGCCTTTTTGTTTTGTTTGAACTTAATAGCAGCTTATGCTATAATATCTACATGTAGTAATGTAACCCTTCAAGTTTCAACTTGACAAATATTAGGTCTTTAAAAAAAGGGAAGTAGAAATAGATTTTTTTATTTGAAACCAAGTTATCATTTTTTGAAGCTATATAGGGGAAGAGCATGCACCACCCCCATCAAAGGGCAAAAAGAAAAGGAGAAAAGGGAGAAGTAGAAAGGGATGAGAAAAGAAGACGATCAGACCCCCTTCCGCACCTTCTCACTAATGGGAAAATAAGCATTTCATTCACTGAGTAACACTGGTTCCCCCCCCCCCCCCCTTGATGCCAGTGCCCCCTCAATGACTGAACCCATGCTACACACTGCATGAGCTTCTATCTGAGATAGTTTATGTTGTTTCTTCTATTTCTATTATAGGGTAGAGTGATAGAGAGTATAAATGAGCTGTTATCAGAACTAGAGGGCAGTGCTGAAGCCATTGCTAGCCAGTCATTAGAACATATCCACTCCAATGAGGTCATCATGACATTAGGAAAGTCAAGAACTCTGGAGGCATTCCTACTTGTAAGTATGTCACTGATGCTTTGAACTCCAGCTGCTATATTTGATTAATTCCTCAACCAGATAATGTTCAGTGATACCTTAAAAATTAGGTGGCTTAGCAGTTTTCCTTGTTTTAGCCACAGACATTTATAACATTAAGATAGCTTAGCAAAATATGGTGGCACATAAAGACACATCTGGATTTCAAGAAAATAATTGCTGGTGATATTTGTGAATTAAAGAGTGTAATTTGCATATCTGAATTTGGTAATTTCACATATCTGAGTTTTAACTCTAAACAAGGTAGTGGAGTTATTACTAAGTTCTGTCCTAATGACATGGTTGTACCTCTATGGATTTAAATTATGCTTGTCAACAATTATGCATTTTACGTTTTGGATGCGTCTTTATGCAACATTACGTTGTGCTAAGCTATCTTCTGTTGTTTTAAAGTTTTAATGGCAACTCTAAATAAAATGAAAAAAACTTTGCAATTTAAAAACAATGTGTTCGTTCAGAATAGTAATTTTTCCCCTGGTGTTTGTTTCTGCAGAATGCAGCTCGAAAAAGAAAATTCCATGTCATTGTTGCAGAGTGTTCACCTTTATATAAGGTAAGATGTATGAAAAGTCTTTCGATGTTTTTTGTTATTTTTACAACTTTTTTAGTTACAGTCGTAATAATACTGAGGGTTGGGTGTAAGATGGATAAAAAAGCAGATCATCCTCTTTTCCTCATCTGTATGAATTTATTGTGGTAAATTATCTAAACATAGTAATTATACTCATGCATTTTCAATTTGCTATGTTTATTTTTGACCCTTGTACTTCTTTCCACTTCTTTTTCACAGAATTATCTGCGCTCATTATTTGTTTCCACTATTAAGTTGGGTCAGAAATGAATCCAACTTTATTAAAGGTTATATGTAAATTTTTCAGATATAGTGAATATAGATAGTTTGGATGAAAAATACTTGTTAAATCTGTCATTCTATATTCATAATGACCATTCATAAGGGACCATTACCTTACATGTGGCATGTTTGCTTAGATGTGACTCTGACATTCTTCTGTTCATTACTCAGGGGCATGATTTAGCCACTACACTAGCTAAGCATGATATAGAGACCACTGTCATCACCGACTCAGCCGTCTTTGCTATGATGTCAAGGGTCAACAAGGTCATCATTGGCACACATACTGTCATGGCAAATGGAGGGTATGTTTTATTTGGTTTTGAATTCATTGTAGCTCTTGCACATGCTTTTCTCAGGTAGCAGTATTAATGCTGATACTTGTCCACTAGATTAATGCTCACCCTCTATAGCATAGGGAATGTGCAGGGTGACTGACACTTGAAAGTTGCAAATCAACATTCTCCAAATAAGCCAGTTCATAGTTACAATTTGCGCATGGGCAGATAATACTCATTTGCACTCAGTACCAATGACTCTTCTAAGCTGTCATAGTATGATTTCAGTTGTTCAGCAAGTAACGCGTCCACCAAAACAGATGCACGTGCGCGTACAATGTGGGTCTCATTTTGACCATCTACTAATTATGAACTGGCTTATTCAATAAGCTCCATTCTTAGGTACATGTAGCATGGCAAAATGTAGTGACATGTGAAAAAGGAAGAGAAAAGTAAAGTGCTGCTTTTTGACATAGGACTGCATTTTGTCAATAAACTATCCTATTAAACCTATTCAGGATCTGCATATAGCTAGCAAGAGTAAACCTGCACCAGAGTAGTAATTCTGACCCCTACGCATGCCTGCCCCTAGTTAAAAAAATCTAGTGCTGTAGCTCGGAACCTGAACAGGTCTCAAATTTGCCAATCTGATTTGAGCCAAGCCAGACAAGAACCAGACTCGGTAACAAATATCCGGTGGAAAAGAGTTGTGAAAGAGCTCACTTTTTGTCATAATTTATCACTCAGAAAGTGTTTTTTCTAATATATTTTTGTGTATATGTACATGTCTGCCTAGATTGTATTGTAATATGTGTTATAAAGCCCTCTAAGGAAAAGAACAGACATCTGTTGGTGTCAACATTTTGGTGATAGGTTTAACCCCAGAACTCAGTAAGAATTTTCAAAAGTTAACGAGCCAGAACTGACCAGGATTTTGGGTTGGGAGATACAGCACTAGAAAAATACCAGTTATGTTGATTGGCCAGATGTGTGCCTTTGTTCATAATTCCAAAATTCACAGTTTTAGGTGCCAATACATTTTGCTAAGCTACACTTGAAGCTGTACTAAAGTAAAACTTGATTATATCTTTGTGTAAAGCAGTCAACCTCCTTTTATTTTGCAATATGTAAAACAAGATTCTTTTTCTCTTATATACAGTCTATTCTTTATTTTATTTGTCTATTTTTCACATGTTCATACTGACGTGTTAAATCATTCAACCTGTGATGCAACATAGTGCTGATGCCAGAAGTGTGTCAATCCAAGATTTGTACTGATTTACATGGACCCCTTACTTATTTTATATCATATGCTATATTTGATGTGAAAACTTTGCGTGATAGGACAGTTGGCCTTGCCTAAAAGTTATGAGGACAATCAACCTTTCCTATAGGACACTATACATGGAGTATAAAGCATATTAAAAATGTATACTGCTATAGGCCTATTTGTGGGGATATTATAAATTCAATGACCTCTACAGACTTTGGTGACCTGTGAGGACTGCAGGATTAAAAAAAATATATAATTGTCTAATGTATTCTAATAGGATTACTATAAACCACAATAAATGGTATATATATATTTTTTTTAAGTTTTACTTTAATATTGATAATAATACTTTGTGAATGTAAATTCCTCTATTTTTTGTTCATTTCAGACTGAAGGCAATCTGTGGAACCCATGCATTAGCTCTAGCAGCCAAACATCATTCTGTTCCTGTAAGTTTCTTCCTGTCTCTTCCTCTCTTTGTCTATCTGTCTGTCCATCTGTTCACCCCCCCCCCCCCCCCATCTCTCTCCCCCCTATTTCTCTCTTTTTCTCTTCACATTCTTTCCCACTTTCTCTGTTTTTTAAGAGTGTAGGTCAATTGCTCTTGTTCATCTTGTATTTGCTGATATTAATACCCAAAGTCTGTAAAAAAATGATGTTTGCTATTTTCCTTCCACTCTCTATCTTGATATCTTTCCTTTTCATTCCTCCATTTATATAATATATATTGTAAATTTCATTTGTGTTTTGTTTTGTTTTGTTTTTGTTGTTGATTAAAAGTAGCAAGATCAAATATTAAAAGTTTGACTTGTGATAAGATTTCATTTGTTCACATCAGTCACTCCTGTGCAACACAAGATACACATCTTGTTGGGCACTCTGCTTCCCCCTTTTAAAAATTATTTATTAAAGAAGCTTAAACCAAGTATTGCACGTGTAATATCACTATTCTTAATTTTGGCATGGTGTTTTAAGATGAGATCTTTTCACTTTAGATATCATTAGTGTATGATAAAGTTGATTATGGGATTACATTTTTTTTTTACAGCTGATAGTATGCACACCAATGTTCAAACTTTCACCAGAGTACTTATGCAGTATCGACCAGGTAAGCAAGTAACACTCAGAATTTTTTTCAAGGCTACCCTAATAAAGATGCAAAAGAGAATTGATTCACATATCGTCGATGGGGCGATAAAACATCTTCGCTCATTTTTTGTGATTTTTTTTCTTCATAATTTTGTAGCTAAGAACTAATTTGATGTTTTGATAAACCCATGTAATACATATATGAAAAATATAATGCCACAAGAGATCTGTAAAAGGAAGGTTGTCAATGCATTTCCTAAATTGTGAAAGTTTCTTTGCTCTCCTGAAAATCTAACAATTTCTGTCACGAGGTTTTATCACCCTACCAGCGATATGTTTTGGATTATCTTGCATTATAATCTTCATAGAGGAGTATCTAATGATATATGTGTAAAGCTGTCTAAACATTAAAATAATGAAAATCAGTTTGTACGAATGTGTTGGATATTTTAACAGGACATCAGTAATTGCCTGTTTGTCATACACCGAAGATTTCCTTCCAATTTGTTTATATAGAATTTTTTGAGAAGGAAATGGATAGAAAGGATATTTAGGATATTTACTATTAAAATTCTTTTTATGGACATATTTGGTGCAGACATCCTTGAATTTAATGGGCTTATATTGATAGAGGCAAAGAAAAAAAAAACTACTAAATACATATATATTTTTTACTATCAACACCTTTGTGTAATCTTATAAAGTATTGAAAGCCAGAGGGTAATAGTTTTGTTTGATTTGTTTCTCTTTATGTTGGGTTTTGTTACTTAAATCCTCTTAGACTCTATACATGTCCTTGGCTTTCTTTGTCTTGGTCCTAATATGTCTGTTTCCTGTCATTTCTATCATTTTTGTTTGGCATTATTTCTCTCTTTGTCTCCTACTTGCTCTGTATTTGTATTGGCATATCTCTATTTTATATTCCATTTTCATTTGTGTTCTTTCTTCTCTGTCTATATTTAGGATGCGTTCAACAAATTTGAGTCCCCTCAAGAGATCCTGGATTATTCTGATGGGGAGTTACTCTCTAAGGTTCACATCTACAACCCGGTCTTTGACTATGTACCTCCGGAGCTTGTAACACTCTTCATATCCAACATGTAAGTCTCAAAAGGCATCATAATGAAACCTTTGGTGTGTACTTCCCACAGCTTAGGATGAAAGTAATGCATTTGGAAAATTAAACATTGTCTCCCCCCCCCCCCCCCCCCCCCCCCCCCCCCCCGTTAGTGCAAATGTTTTATATGTGACAGTTGTAGTAACTTTTCAGACATTGCTTTGTATTGAATTCTAAATGTAATTTGATTAGATGTAGATTGCTTCTGTTTTCACTAATGTTGTGTTGGCAGCCTCACTGCTAATCAGTCAAAATCAGCATTTTCATACATTTATTAATGAACCCAAGATTATTTCTATTTGAACATTTTGAGAATCCATTGTAATTAAACATTTATACTCTCTTCAAATGTTTTGAAATAAGTGTACTTCTCTAAAAATGAAAGTTATGATATTGTTTTGTTTCACTTACCAATCTTTGTTTTCTTTCTCTACAGCGGAGGGAATGCCCCATCCTATGTGTACAGACTGCTAAGCGAGTTGTACCATCCAGATGATCAAGACCTTTGACCTTTGAAACATTCGAGGGATGGATGGACATTTGAGTCTTCTCCTACTTTGGCCATAACAAAGACTTAATGAACATTGTAAAGTGCGGCCATTCAGTGCTGTTTGCTTTCTGCCTGATCTAGTCATGCACTTTTGATACAGCAGGATCTGACAGTTTGTATCTCACTTTTCCATCGTAATGGAGGTCCATACTTGCAGGAGAACTGATCTGATGAATTCTATTTTTTTAAAGAATAGACGGCACAGACAGATGACTTTGAACAAATATCATGATTTGAATGCATGGCTCAGTCAAAAAGGTGTTTTGTCTCCAGTGTACATATATGAACACTTTCTATAAATCCCTTAATTTACTATAATTTCCAGGGGTGTTTGTGAGGCTGATGTCTACCTTTGGCCTCTGAAATGCTATCAGGCATACAGAATTCATTGACTAGCATCTATCGAAATGGAAATGGTTTTATCATGAAGCAGTAAGCAATATTGCAACTGTGCTAACACACGTTTTGGATGGTGAACTTGCTCTGATGTCTACCTTTGGCCTCTGAAATGCTATGAGGCTGATGTCTACCTTTGGCCTCTGAAATGCTATCAGGCATACAGAATTCATTGACTAGCATCTATTGAAATGGAAATGGTTTTATCATGAAGCAGTAAGCAATATTGCAACTGTGCTAAGACACGTTTTTGATGGTGAACTTGCTCTACGGTGTAGGACTGGCAGACCTTTGATTAGTGAACTGATATATACATGTAGATCAAAGTTTTAAAATATTCAACATGTAGGTGTTATTTCACACACAACACTGTAGAGGTGATGTTGTTTCTATTATGCATTTCCTGTTGTATTGGATTTTGATCTTCACCAAGTTATTCTTAGGATGCCCAGCTGTTAGAGCAAGATGGAATTGAGATATTTATGAGTATGAGTGGAGTCAGAGCAAGGTGTCATTGAGTAAGAAATTGATCCTCAATTATCTTCATTCATGTAGTCCTCTGGATAGGACTTGAAGCCATACATCCAGGTTCCTTGGTTAATATTTTACAAAAGTGTATTTGTTTTGAATACCATCACAGGTCTTAAAACTAAACTGCATCTAGTTATTAATGCATGTAGTCTACAGCGGTCTCTTAAAGCTCATAGACAGTGTCGGTAGCAAAAATCATACTGGCAAGAAACTTATCTAACATAGTCACATACTATTCTCCTTTTATCATAAGGCACATGTACGAGATTATTTAACATTCCATTCACGATTTCGAACAAATTTTAGTGTAAATATCTGTAAGAAACGCTTGGTAACGGTTTTTCACTGCCTCACGCTGAGACCATATCCACCCGAAGGTTCCCCACACAATAAACCCAGCGCTTCGCACTACATATGTGTAGCGTATTCTATAACACACAGCAATCCTCGTGTGAGTAATGTGTGTGGCCGTTGTTCGAATTTACATCCCCTCTTTTTTGGGCCAGGGATTTTTATTCTTTTCACCTCTAATTCGATAAATATTTCACTTGAGGAGGAAAAAACTTCACAGCATCTTAGTTATGTTAGTACCCTGCTATTTATTTAGTAAAATCAAAGAAATCTCTCGAAAAGTTTTTGAGGGCTTCCCAAAACTATCTAATACCTTTAACCTCTTTCACTACTGAATTCTCTAACTCCCTTAGGCTTAATACAGGGGGGTATTTCATCAAGTGTCTTGTCAGTGATTTTTACCAACAAATTTGCTCTCAGCCAATCAGATGCAAGGATTTCAGTAGCTTATAACAGTTATTGCAACTTGTCATTCATGACAAGTTTTATGAAACAGGATCCTGGAGCCACCCGGTTCCCTTAGGCAATGGGTTAATTTTCTTATCAAATCTGACACCATGTCTTATTCTCTTTACCTCTGGGATGCAGATGTTTTTGAGCTAATCCTTGACAGTAATGATTCTATTGTTCTGAGTACTTTGTATCTCCAAACATGCGCTAAGAAAACTATATTCTTACCTGGGTGCCATTGCATAAAGACTTACTATATTATAGTAACTTTGCCATCAATGGTAACTACCATGGTAACGTTGCTCAAGAGCCAATCAAAATCCAGTATTCCATGAAAAGTTACTATAATAGCAAAGTTACTATAATAGCAAGTTTTATGCAACGGCACCCACATCTATGACTGTAACCGTTGGAGGTTTATAGTTGAATATTTCTTTGAAGCTGAATTAAATACATGCGTTATGAGTTCATTATCTTTAATTTTCAGATGCTTTTGAACCATCATTTTGTCTTATTTTATATTTATTACTAGTAAATGTTATTTACTAATTATTGATTAATTATTAGTAATAATTTACTAATTATTTATAGTAAATGTGATGTCGGCAAAGAGTTTAGGGTATTTGGAAGGAAAGCACTCAGAGAGAGAGGGAAAGTAGAGGGCAAAGGGTAAGTCTAAGTCTAAGATAATATCATGTACATGACAAATTGAATCAATATTTGTTGTAGCCCTAGTCGTGCTTTGAAATGCTCAAATATCAAAAGTGATACATTCAAGGTCAATTTTTTGTTTACTATCTACTAAAATTTGTTGTTTTGAGAAAAAAATGTCAATATTTATGTTGGACTTGCCTCTGAGACATGGTAAGCTGTTGAGCGGGGGTCTGAGTTTTTAAGAAAGCTGTCAGTATTGTATTGAATTGTATTGAATTTGTTTTATTGTCATAAATATAGATCAAACAAGCAGCTAAAAGGCTGAAATTGTTCAATTTACAAGGTAAACTTCCATATAATAAAATACAATAGTAATACATTAAAAATAAGAGAATATGTTTGAACTATAACGGTTTAAAGATAAAGTTCAGTTCTAGTCATGTGATTACATTGTGAAAGAAACTGTCTTAAAGCAATTGGGAATGGTTGAGCATGTCTGCATAAGAGTTGGTGTATACTGGGAGGTTTTAGAATCATCAAAATGATAAGAAATGGACTCAATCTTTGCTGCAAACCAATGCACTGCACACAGAAATGAGTGTATGGGACTGTACACACATGTCATGAATGTTCAGCCCGAACACTTCAGCTCTTCCTTGTCATAAGTTGAATATGAGGGTATTTGAAGAGCAATCCTTTTCAGTGAACATTTCTACTATGATGTTCTTCCAAACTGTCATAAAATGAATGAGAAAGCTCACAAATTATTTTTTTTACCTTTCCCAGAACTCCACCTTCTCTTTAAATCATCCATTTAAAAAAAAAATCATTAGAAATATCAAGAGTAATATTCTAAATGTATAGATTAATACAGCATACTGATTTAAGAAAACAAACAAACAAAAAAAGAACTTAATATGTCATGCATCACATTACTGATGAAGTAGATGCCCTATGAAACTGTTGTTTAATAGATACATGATTGATACAAATATAGTGTCGATCCTTATATCCTTATAAAAAAAGAAGAAAAAGAAGAAGAAGAAGAAATACAAAGGAGTGGGCCCAGCAGATTCACCATTGTTATAAGGAGTTTGTTATAATAGTGTTCTTTATAACGAGGTACTGTTGCACCCAAGAAAACTAAGTCTACAAATTTAATTATGGTTTTGAAATTTTCCTCGATGCAGTAGTTCCGAAGATTTTAAGTAAAATGTGCATGTCATTGCTGCATGTCTGTTTACAGTATGATATTGAGTAAAGATATTACATTCTGAAATCTCTTTGAGTTTTCGTTTTCCCAATCTTGTTTGATCTGATTGTAAGTTAGCAGCAGTGTGTGTATGCCATTTAAATGGGTGATGGGCGAGGGTGCAGGACCTACCTTGCGAACAGAAAAGCAAAGATTTACAATACGACAAATAAAAGGTCCTCAGATTTTATTATTAGGCAAAGTTTAAACAAGACCTAAAATAGACAAAGTTGTCCTCATGTCCTCATAGACTTGCTGATGGATTTTGTGATTCGGGTGCCTGCCCCCCCCCCCCTCACAATTCCTCCAGCGATACTCCTCAAAGGCCAAAGATGAAACAAAAGTTATGGGGTGGAAAAGAGAATGTCATGAAAGGAAAAACAGATAAATGTAAATTTATGCTAGAGAGATGTTGTGAATGAAAATAACAAAAAGGAGATGATGGAACTTTGTTGTCAGTCAACTTTTGATGAAGAGTATATATGTTGCGTGAATGGAACTGGAAGATATAAAATGATTTACAAAGACACATGATTTTCTGTCGCAGAGCATTGATTTACAGCAGAAAATATATACCATGAGGCTCGATGTAAAAAGAGCACTCAAAGATAATAGAATAATGAAAAACAAATTTTGAAAGCTGTCCGTTGGGGCTTCTTATTAGTTCTTGATCCAATTAAATTTAACGCAATTCATTCCTTTCTCAAAATGGGTCATGATGTCTGGATAGCTGCCACCTGACAATTCGGCCACCTGATAATTCGACCCTCCCACAATCTCCCCGCCCACTTCCCTGAGACACAACTGTTTGCCCATTACAATGATTCACAGGAAAGGCATGCGATACATTAACTTCAACAACCCAAGGACACTTTAATGATGAACAGGTGAAATGGAGCGATGTCCCCAGACAGACACAAAGCAGGACCGGACGAATTGGTACTCTCTACGGTACTAGATACCTGGGACCAAATGCCTGGGACGACCTCATTTCATATGATTCTGAATTCTGTCATTTGATTCACACAACTCCACCCCTTCCACAAAGAGCACCTCCCCCTTAAGACTAGTTGAGAAAAAGGGTAGCTCACAGAAAGCTTAGTAATCATTTAATCTATCATGAGAATAGTGTATATAGATCCACAATTCCTTTTATTGGTTTATTTGTTTTATTAGAATTATGTTTACATTCGTTTCGGGTGACCTATTGTGGAAAGCCACAAGTTTACTTTCATTTGAGTTAACGCCCTTTTGGCTTTCAACAGAGCTATATCCGTCATGTCTCTGTGTTTAATAACTTTTGCTATCAGTATTATAATATCTTTTCTTTTCATTTATTTTAAAATTTGATTTTCGTCTTACAGGTACATGTACCTTCTCATGTTTTATGATACCAATTTCAGAGTTTTATCTTTCTGAAAGAGACGAGTATGGAGGAGAATACAACTGAACAAGTAAAGAAAGATGAAGATGTGAATTTATATTTTTTTAAAAATCATACTCATCGGCAACTCCTTTTTAAAAAAAACAAAAAATCATGCAAATAGTAGGTGATTCCATTACTTTAGGTACATGTAGTGGGTAGGAATGCAGTATTATTTTCTTCCAGCAGTCTTATCCAGAAGTTGACGGGGTGGGGGGGGGGGATCCTCCCTAGACGGTTGGAATTTTGCAGCTCTGCTGGCTGTAGACCCACTGCAAGTTGTTAATTCATTTCTAGGCCTTCAAACGGGGAGGGGGCTTAAGCTGGATACGCCACTTTCAAAAGACTGGCATGTACAGATGGATCACAACATGCTTTGATTAGTCAACAAAATCCTATGTTGTTTGACAGGCCAAGTCTTTTTGACCGTTGCCTGTTCATTTCACTGTTGAGGCCCGTCAAATGGCGATTTTGTCCTTAAAAGAGGAACGTCTTAATTTCCGGTTAATTCCATCCGTCATTTTCCCGCCTTTGGCAGTGCACATACTCAAGGTATGTGAACAAGTCTTAATTTCCTTGATGAGTGTCTACAAATCGTAATAATTGTCACTTTTCAAGGATTTCCTTGACCATTACGACACGAACGAGGTGTGTCCATCCTCATCAATTTATAACAGATCCTACTCATTTGTAGCTTCGACGTCCGTCCGGGCCCCTGAGGCGGTTTTAATGATTAATGGATGCAATCAGGAAGAAATTATTCTCATCAATTTCTCAAGTGGTTAGGCAGCTCTGCTAGAACTCACCTTGATCAGATAGAACAAAAACCATTAATGAAACTCTTTAAAACTGTGATTTAATTATCATGTACATGTATCAACCTAAATGTTTGTTTCTTATTCAACATTATATCAAATTTCTAGAATTTTATAGTTTTATATGGTAGAAACAAAATTAACGTTCCTCTACGAAGGAAGGCCAAGTTACATAAATTACAATTTTGCCGATAAAATTTTCCTCCATTTCTTGTACTACTTCCTTATTTTGAAGTGAGATCTTCATTTGAGCTTATTGATATATTTATGATTTTTCAATAGCATTGACGGTTTAGAATAAAGATAAAATAAATATTATTCTAACCTTCCGGCATAACGGTATTGTTTCATGTATAGCATTGACGGTTTAGAATGAAATAAATAAAGTTTATATTATCCTTCCGGCATGCATAACCGGCATTTATGTACAACAAGAAATCCATTATTCAGAAAGAGAATTCTTTTACTACCGCGCAGCCATAAAAGGTGTGGAAAGTTGAAAGATTAGTTTTTATTGACGAGCAGGTGCGATATTTTGTGTTATTATTTCTTCAAGTCCGAGTCCACCATCAAAATCAATGAAACCTGGAAAAGTCAAATATAGGATTTAAAAAAAATCTGTTATACAACCAAGGACTTGCTGAAATATATGTAATATCAGTGACGGATTCAGGATTATTTTTAGTAACCATGGGTTGGAGAGGACACCACAAGTTTAGGTCCGAAACAGGAGCGGACTGGGACTAAACTTCAAGTGGGGAATTTTGGAGCTATAGGCCCTTTTTGTTGTAGACTGTTTTTGTATAACCGGTCCTTTCTCCCCATTGCCAGTCCGCCCCACGTCCGAAATATGCCCCCCCCCCCTCTTCGATCCGTTATTGAATGTGTTCTGAAAAAGTCTTCATCTACTACCAAAATATTTATGACTTCAACATGACTGTTTAAAGGAGTGTCAAAATGGCACTGGTGTTAGACAAGGTGCTAAAAGCATGTTTGAATAAGAACGATCCTGCAGTCATTGAGTTTTCCGAAATGCTGCTTGGTTTTTTTTTTTATTCTCCTACGTATTTAATTTTTCTCCATCTTTATTATTTTCTGTTCCTTTTTTTTCCCCCTCTTCTTATGTCATTCAAATATCTCGTCTTGTTCTTCTTCACCGTCATTATCTTTCTTTTGTTCGCCTCCTTCTCTTCTTATTCTACCGCTCTTTATTTTTCCAAACTTCCTGCTAATTCTCATATTGTCTTATTTTACTATGATATAGCAATGGTCTTTAAAAAAGTCCCACATATGCGTACCGGTACTAGAGTTCGTTAAAATCTCTGACGAAATTATTCAAATAGGTGAGGATTAGAAATTTACCCCACAAATTTGATGGATGTCATCAGTCTATGTTCTATAAAAGCCTCCAAAGAGAGGAAAAGTGGATAATTTGAATTAAAAAAAAAAAAAATTTTGATTTTAAAAAACAACGTAAAGTAACTGTGTCAATGTGAAATTCAACAAATGATAGTACTTCGATTTGGCGAAATGCATATTGTGCCGATAAAATGCTCATAGAAACCTCTGTGAACCTTGTCAATAGCGGCATAGCAACAGAGTGGCATGGGGCACTGTATCCCCCTCTCCCCCTCCCAGCCGCCCCTTAATTGACGAAAGAAGAATTTTAAAAAGGATAGTAGATAAAGAAAGGTGAGAACGCGAGACTGAGATGACAGAAGCCTCTTTCACTTTCTCCTATAGCCCTCGCATTTCAGTCAGTGAGTACCAGTGCAACCTATTTGACTATGTCCACGCTACTCCACTCCCAATAAAATGTCGTGAATGCAAAGCAAATTCAAAGACTTGGGGAAGGAAAAAAATCCGGGAAAGGATTATTCCTCAGAAAATATACTGTTGTTAGCAAGAACAGGATAACTCTTGCCCCTCCACGCCCCCACCCCTCCTTCCATTCCCGCCGCCGGTTCCCCGATCCATGATCACTTCGAAACATGCATGAATTGTTGATTTCTCACGGGGGTTCCATTCCATTGTTTATGTCATGTATGTCATAAGCTGTCATTCCGTCATGTCACTGCAATCTCTTGGGGCCCTTTCATATCAAGGTCTCAAGGCTGAGAGATGAGTTTGGAAGAAAAATGAGGTCTGGGGAGCGTTTCATGAAAGGAAGTTGTCGGATATTTTATCCGACAACTGTTATAAGCTACTGAAATCCTTGCGTCTGATTGGCTGAGAGCAAATTTGTCGGATAAAATATCTGACAAGTCCTTTCATGAAATGCCCCCCTGATGTCTAATGCGTGCAGTCTGTACAATTCATTTTAAAGACACTGGCTTCCTTTGAATATCATAATTCATTAAACATTAATGATAATGTTAGCAATTGAACTAATTACCTTGGTTTCATAGTGCACCGGACATATAAGAAAAAAAAACCCTCATGGACGTTTTCAGAAAGGTTATGTTATTATGATTGCTCATTTACAAGCATACATTTGCTTTCTTAGCAGGCAGGTAAAATAAACCATCAACAAAGAATAATGGCTGAGATAAAATTTTATTATACATTTGGGTAATATTGGAGAAGCCTCCTTTATTGCGTGCAATATAAATCAATAAAGGATCCGTCAGGGACAAACAGTAGAAATTACTCAGTCTTTTCAAATTTCTCTAATTTCTTTCATATCTAAATTTTGAAGATATTTTTGAATAGTCTTTGTGTTTTCTAAATCAGCAATTATCTTTTATTTATGAATTTTAAAGATAATTTTGGAATTACCTTTGGCTTTAAAAGGTCAGTTAAAAAGTAATAAAAATAGTAGTTTCCATGATAAGTTAAAATCAAACAGAGTGAGGCCGATACAATATTAATCAGGTGAAATAAATCACTGTTTATCAGTCAATCAAACAGTCGACCAAGTAATATTCTGCTTTAAGAATTTACCAACATTTTTCCTCTTACAAATGTATTTCAATATTCCGTTTCTGTACATGTTCTGATCAAATTGTGTTTCAAAGACAAATGAATTGCGAAAAAAATGTTTTTGCCAATTCGTTGTCAATTTGTCACTTGCGGCCACGGTTTGCAGTCTCATCACAGAAAAGGGTGAACCTTTATCCTTTCATACTAACCTTTCTCTGATCGGTTGCATGTATTCGCCTAATATGGAAGGGAAATTTGAAGCTTGCATTCGGAAACAAGTGTTCGGCCTCGTGCCATATAGCTCACATTCTCATCTATAATGTCTACAGTCATTTTGTGAGATGGTAAGTGGTATTTAGCACGGAGGTCATAATATTATGTTGAAGATGTTAGTGCCCACAGTTAGGTCCTAATTTCTTTTATTTATAATTAACATATCATACTGATATAGTCATATCAATATGGTTATAAATATAAGAACAGAAACAAACAAACGAGAGAGAGAGAAAAAAAAATTGCAACAAACCCTCAACATTTGATAGTGCCAGCCCTTCAATTCTGATTAACTTTCAGAATCTTTTATTATCATTATTATAATAACAATAGCAAGCGTTTTAAGTGTTTCGTGGTATACATTCGTGACAAATTACCCCCCCCCCCCAAAAAAAAAAATAAAATAAAAATAAAAAAAATAAAAATAAAATAAAATAAATAAATAAATAAATAAATTTAAAAAATAAAAAATGAAATAAATAAATAAATAAATAAATAAAATTAAAAAAAAAAAAAAAAATATATATATATATATATATATGTACCATGTGTGCGATAATATGCAATGTCTGTATTTTCTGAGCAAACGATGGCCGAGGAGAAGGCGATTGTCAATTGTTATAATGTGACGTCACGAAATGCATTAAAATCTTTAAAGACATAACTTTGAACTTCACATCTAATCTTATTTTCTCCTCATACTGGCATTGCATTTTTGACCGAGTAAACTGAATTTGGCTTCGCCTTGGCAAGCATCTCTTTCTGTAGCCATTCAAAGAGATAGTATGGTAATGCCAAGAGTATTTTCTATTGCAAAAATATGTAGCAAAGTGCTGTCCAGCTTTGGGTGAAGAAATGGCATGAGTGAAGAAGTTTGAGAACCGTAAAAGAAAAAAAATAAATAAAAAGCTTCATTGAAGGTATCCAACTAAGGTTTTTGATAGAAAGTGTAATGAGGAATGTTAAATAAGAGATGACTGATATCATTACTTTCATTATTTATTTTCTTTATTCATGCAGTTCTCTTGCTCTCTCATGAAATATATATTTCCCTTCATTTTTTTCTAACAAATCTGTGAACGTCTTCAGAGATATTAATTGAAATTCTTTTAAACTCTTCAAATTTACTGGAAAAAAAACAACCTTCTTTTCCAATCGTCCCTTCATTATAGCCAGAAAGTGTTGGGGTTCATTAGCTGCCTTCCCAAAAACTACCATTTTCTATTGTCATCATATTTCGGAGATTTGCAGTGCACTCTCCTTCCCGCAACTCACCGAAACTTGCTTAATCTATGAGTATGACTCGCCCACCCCCTCTTTCTCTTGTGTCCGCCCATCACACAATGCTCGCATCTTAGTATTGTCATGTTTTCCTCTAGTAATGCTTCATTTTATCTTACCTCAAAGACTTGGCGATGTTTCAGTATCAACTACAGTTTCCCTTCTTCTTTGAAAAATGTCTGTATTATTTTCATGGTTTTCAAAAACAATTCAATACAAGAAACCATGAGGTCTGTGGTTTATTGGAATAATGATTTCATATTACAATTTATATTTATAATACTATTTTCGTCATTTTGTGGTTTAAGTAATTTTTGTTGGTGGTTTCAATTATTACATTATTCAAGTAGTAAGCTCTTGTCAATATTTTTGTTGTTCTGTTTTTTTTTCAAGTAGTGATGCGTTTATACTAATGTCTATCGTGCCAAATATTTTACGACAGAGCAGATTCTCGTTCTCGTACCAGCACATCAATTATATCAAACATATATATATATATATGGCAAACATTACGCATTTCAAAATTGATGCATTCTTGATTTGGAGATGAAGATTTAATTAGCATGTTTAAAGGTTTATCTGATAAAACGTCATGATTGAAATACGTTATTGAGTTGAGGGGGTAAGAAGAGGCTGCATAGAGATTGGAAATTTGAATAAAAGAGACAAAGCAAGTCCTGTCTACAAATCTCTCTCTTGCTCATACCCCCTCTTCCCCTCTCTTTCTCTCCCCTATCTCTCTTTCTCTAAATCTCTCTATCTCTGTCTCTGTCTCTCTGTGTTTGGCTGCCTCTCTTTGTCCTGTTCTGCCTCGATTTCTTTCTCTCCTACTTCATTACTTATGTCATGATTGTTCACTTGTCTATGTTAAGATAACAACAAACCGTGATCAATTACGTATGTATTTTTATCATCCTTTTCAATTCCCTGATTACATGCAAAAATAATAAATATTCTTATACTCCGTGAATACATTGTACACAATAAACATTATGCTTTTTTATTGGAAGGAGTTTCATAAATACCCTTATGTACAATAGAAAAAATATACTGATACAAATATAAGCAATTTCCATTTCTTTCTGACATTATTCTCACTTGATTCCAGATATATTACAGTGAAATAACAAATAATGCGAACAATTTACGACCACTCAGTCAACCGTGAATAGCAAGGATTTACTTTTAGGAGGCGGTTGTGAGCATGCAAAGCGTGCTTCCCAGGGGGTGGGTGCAGGGAGGGGGGGGGGGTTCCCGTTTGAGCTAATTGAAAGAGAGCTAAGACATGTAAGAAAGAAAGCTAATTGAAGAGAACTATAACGGCTCGTGGCACCGTTTTTTTAGGCGGAAAGTTAATTTGACGCCCTGACTGTTTTTCAATTATTTGGACGCAATACTGCACTGAATATGTAACAGGGGTGGGAGCAGGGAGAGGGAGGGGGGGGGGTTCCCCTTTCCGCGCGAAAGCTTTGACGTTTTAGCAAATTTGAGAGAAAGATAATGGCTCGTATAGCACCTTTTTTAAGGCGAAAAGTTAGTTCGACGCCCTGACTGTTTTTCAATTATTTGGACGCAATACCGCACTATACATGTAACAGGGGTGGGCGCAGGGAGGCGGGAGTTTCCCCCTTCCCGCAAGAAGCGCGAAATTTTTGACGTTAACTTTTAGGAAATTTTGAGAGAAGGATAACCGCTCGTATCACCTTTTAAGGCTTTTTTCTCACTTCCCCCCGCTTTTTCGCTCTTGCTTTTTTTTTTTTTTTTTTTTTTTAGTTGGCGTTTTGGGAGGGGCGACCACACCCTCCCCCTGGCTACGCGCCTGCACTCAGTCAAAACCGTTGCATCAGAAATTTTATCAGAGTAGCTCGATTCGAGACCAAGAACTCAATAATCGGTTGACAATCTAGTCATGAGGCCCATATAGACCAAGAACTATACTATTATGACCTCATCATGATGGAACTAAGAAGATCTTTTAGGTTTTGGAACCATCGTAATAGGCTCTTTAAAATCCCTTCATGTTACCAAGATGATTAGTTTAAACAATCTTATACTCATGTTGCATAAAAACATTTCTTTCGGCATAAAGGCACTTTAATGTACATCATACTGCTCACAACATTTCATATATACATTCTGATATAAGTTATGGCTGAGAATAACCAGACAAACATATTTTATTGCCTAATCATTACAAAATTTGCCTTCTTCATTTCAATCCAAACGTAACTGGGCGATGGAATTGAAAGGATGTTTTGATTTACAAAACGATTATGATATTTACTTCTTTTGGTTTGGTAACTGGTTACTTTTGTGAAAAGAATATTTAGATATTGACGATTTGATTTTACAATCAGTACTTTCTAAACACTGACATTGGTTTCTATATACCTCTCAAAACATTTTTTTAAACACCGGGGAACTGAAATGACGTGAGCGGTATTCAACGTAGTAGTTGGACGATTCAATAGACCTTTAGCATCCCTTGGCCTACATTCATTAATTTTACAAATGAATCACAGTCGTCTCAAAATGACACCCATTGTGTCATTCGATGATTTTGAATACTTCACATCGTTTGAATACAGTCTTGTAGATATGAAATGTGAGTTCAGAGAAAATAAGCTTTGTAAAATACAAGTAAAACAAAATATACAATCATTAATGCTGACCCGAAAGATTCGATGTTCGATAAATATGAAAGAATAGTATTGAGCGTTCTATGAGAATACAGTATTTTTACCAAGTGAGATGTGAATCACATCCTGTCATTTTCTTGTTTTCGTTGAAGTAGTCCTTTCATTCAGAGAAAGTATAATCATAATATCATATTCTACATACAGAGGAAATCATTTGTCCTTTTCTCGCTTTATTGCTCCGTTTGACCGAAACCATCGTGTTACTTTGTTTTGATTCATACCTCATAATCAAAACATCTTCTAAGTTTTGTTTTTAATCTTCAGGTTTTAAGGCGTACTACAACACGACATAGTAGTGGATAAATTGCAACTTCATGTACATTTAAAAACAAAGAAGTTTACTTTATGAAATCGATTTGATTCCGTGGGATTTTTTGGTAGTGATAATTATAACTTTTCAAACTATGCAATTCGAATCATAAAAATGCATGAACATGATGAATAAAGTTATTGTACACTTTATTTGCACGGGATCTTTGGAATCTTTTAAGGGCACAATGAATAAATGTTCTTCGATGATGGAATATGCATGTGCAAAGAAAGGCACTGCGTACAGAATACATTAATTTTTTCAGTTCTAATGGATGAGATTAAGAAGGACAAAGAATCACAATATTCGAGGATTCCGCGGTCATATAGCGGTATAAGCATTTCTGTTTAAAAAAGAATAATATTTAACTTCACACAAAGTCTATCTTCGGTGGTAGCAGGTTGTTGCAGGTTGTTACGTCTTCAAATAATTGAAATATGGGGAGAAAGTTCTTTCATCTTATTGCTAACAATCTTGTCATGTTTGTTTGAGGGGAACCATGTTGTTGTTTTTTATTTTCTTGCTTTCTCCCGACATAGCAGCAGATCGCTTTTGCCGCAAGAGGTAGAACCTTCTCCAGTAGAACTTCATCTTTGTGCAGTACGGACTATGACCCCGTGTGCTGAGGAAGAAGGACCCGTTGCTCTGTTTCTCGTTGGTGTAGTACCCCATCATCTTACAGCCTTGCTCGCCGCACGACCGGCATCGTCCGGCGACGAAGTCCTCTTCGCTCTCGCAGGGGATAGCGGCGAATCGGCATTGGGGAAGGCGGACGGACTCGATAAAGTAGAGATGTGAGCGAGCATGACTACATCCTACCATCCACCACCGACATCCAGGCTGGGCGTAGCCACCGTTAGGATAGAAGTCGCTGTGTCCAACCTGATCGGAGAGAAAAACGATTAATAATGGCGGTTGGAACCATAAAGATATAAGATTTGAATTTTCTCGTCTTCAAATAATTATACAGCGGTTTTCGCGACTGTGTCACATTTTATGGGGTCCAGAATTCCCTGACAAGCAACAAAAAAAAAAAAAAAAAGGAAAAAAAAAAAAAAATCTGTCAAAAAGTTGTCAGGGGGGGGGGGGCAGAGTGCCCCTTGTCCCCCCCCCCCCCTTGGGTACGCTAGTGAAATAATCTTAAAGAACAAGAAGCGAGCCGACGGTACTTCGTGTCTGTATCAAAGCATACTAGTATTTTAAATTAGAATTTTTCTTGAATATTCCTTTAGACAAAACCAAAGTATAATTGTTCTTAAAGCAGGGTTCCCACTTAGCCGAGTTGGAGTCTCGAGTTGTGGCGAGCTGGCGCGAGCTTGAACTCGCGTCAATTCGCGTCAACTCGCGTGAAATTTACTAATTTTATGAGGTATGTATAAGTGATCTTACGACCCGACATCGAGTTTACTTCGACAGCTGTACGAGTAAACCGAGCGCGATACGAGTCACCCGAGTGCGATAAGAGTCGCACCGAGTTTGGTATGAGTTGCGATGACCTACATACGACTTGTACCGATCTATCAACGAGTTATCAAGATCTTGTTACGAGTGATAAGAGCTTTCTACGAGTTTCCGATATACGACCAAAGAAACAGGAATGCATCTTCTCCCCCTTTTTTTTTGGGGGGGGGGGGCTAAAAAAAAAAAAAAAAAGTTTGATTCATTTCAATTCAATTAATTTCCATTTCCAAAAAAAGCAGTTAAAATCAAACATATAAATCATTGTACAATAATCTAATGACTTGAATAATATGCACAGTGTAACTAGCTAGGATTTCATCTTTGGTTTCATAGTCTTATTTTTAAGAACAAGTCGTGAGTGGAAATTAAGGGATCTAGTAAAAAGCAGGACTTGTAATGTGGATCCTTCGAATAATTTCAAACATAGCTTGTAATTTCTAAAAACTAGTAAATAAAACTATATCTACAAAAGAAGAAAAGTAATGACACACCTTTCTATTTCGTTTCAATTTTGTTGTATAAAACAACAACAAACTGTATAGACTCGCAATTTAAAGGCTTAATTGTTACGACTATAATGCCAGTTGCCAAAGCGAAAAGAATATACGAAGAATGACATACATAAGGAAAAAAAAATGATGTGATTTTTAGGGAAAACAGCGATCATCTTGGATGTTTTGCCCTGCACACTTTTTTTATTGAACGTAAGACCAAAAAATTTGTCATTTCATGTGGAGAAAAGTTAAATGGAGTAGCAAAAAAAAAACCAAAAAACAAAAAAACTGTTACATAAGCAAATGTACAAAAAGGGAGTATTTTTACCTATGTATAGCCAACTCCGATAAGTAAAGGAGCCGAAGGGAGGTGTGTGTTTTTAAGGAGAAATGGTAGTGCAGATGTTTGACATATGATACTTTCAGGAGAGTTTGTTACCTACACTTTTACGCCTAAAACTTAATATGTATGAAAAAATAAAATGCATGCTTCTTGCCAAAAGAGTATTTTGTTGGTAGATTTTACAAGCGAGCATGGCGTGGAAGCCAGAAAAATCTATATTGAAACAAAATTCCATTCCTTTCAGTATATGAGAACAGGTTATAGTGTACTGCTACTTCATTTTATAGTTATGTACATTTTAGCGGCAACTTCCTTTCTCATATTTGAGGTGATATCAATAGGCTATTGGTAATCTCCTGAAAATTTATTTACTTTGGGTTAAATTGTTCATGTTGGTGCTCGACTCATTTAAATTTATGATATATTTTATGACTACAAGAATAGTTTCACGTGAGACGGAAAGACAAGACGTGAAACGGAAAGACACTAGACGCAAAAAAAATTTCTTTCAAAGATTAACCGGCGAAATGCAAGCAAGCAAAGCGAGCTAGAGCTTCCAGGTTTTTCCTTATGTTTTCTTACTTCTTTTCCATTTCTTCCCGTTTTTCTTCCCCCCCCCCTTTTTTAATGAAATTCAAATTCAAATTCATGTTCATTTATTTCCAACAGAAAAAAAGGAAAATATAATGATATTGCTATAATTATACAAACGATATGAAATTAAGATATATACATAATTGATTTTTTTACATGAATTAACATATAAAAATCATTGAAATGATTTATTAAGATAAATAATTAAATTCTGGAAATGAGGGATCCACTAAAAATCAATTGCTTGTAGTTTGTGAACCCCCCGGGGTGCACCCTGTAATCTTTAACGGCAACTTACTGGGAGAGGCCATCCCAACCTGAAGTTGGGGGATATATCCCCTGTTCCCCCCCCCCCCTCCCACCTCCGATTGACACCCATGAGCCGAGGCGATAACCTATAGTTGTATTTGCATATGCGTTTAAAGTTGAATAAAAATACGTTCTTAAAAATATTTAACAATATAGTTCTAGAAAAATAAAAATCACTACATTTTTAAAGGCCAGGGGGCAAATCATGGTGCGCTTGCCATGCTCGCCCTGCACTCTGTTTATGCTCATGGGAAACTCACGTAGATCGATGGAAACTCGCTGTAAGTCGCCGTACTCGATCTAAACTCGCGCTAATCTCGTGGGAAACTCGGCATGACTCGCAGCGCAGTCGCCGTGCTCGCACTCTGCTCTCGGAAACTCGAGTAGCACTCGCGTATACTTGAAGGTGGCGAGTTATTACGAGTTATGAAGAGTTCCGCGCGAGCTCGTTACGAGTGATCCGAGTATATTACGAGTTTAAGCGAGTTTAAGTGAGTTCATCTCGAGTTACAACGAGTCAGTGAAAATTTTCAACAAGTTCAAAAATTTTGGAACTGCTCGCGACTTCAGGGAGAGTAGTGCAGAGTTGCAACGAGTTACGCCGAGCCGTGTCGAGTTGTCGCGAGTTGTTGCGAGTTATCCCGAGTTACAAGAAGTGCTTTACGCGAGTTATTGCGAGTACCCCTTTTAGGCAACTCGCCAGAGCTCGCCAGAACTCGCCAGTACAACTCGGCTAAGTGGGAACCCTCCTTACTCTTTGGGATATGCCGACTCCACCCTCGCTGAGTTTGCCAGAATCTGTATGGATAGCATCAACGTAGATGGCGTCTGTTTCGTCCAATCTGCAGTCCTTGTGGGTTCCTTCAAAACTTGGACCTGCTGCGTCAAGAGCTGAGGGAAGAATGGAGAATATGTCTGTTGATTCGTTTTGCTCATCCTTATACATTCTCAAGAAAGTCTAGTCTAATCGATGTATAAATGAATATTTTAAAACAAAAATATTACGTTCTGTACTGTTTATGTTGCTGATGTGAAAAAAGACGAACAAATTGCAAATTTTCTTCCGCTGTATTCTGAAGGCAAATCCATAATTGTGTTGACAATTTCTGTCTCATTCTATTTGACTACTGCTGGCAGTCACATCAGCAAACTGACTCCTAACCGACTGAATCCAAACCAACTGATTATTGGCTATTCATGGTAATATGACTATTACATTTTGTTCTGTCTGTTGTTGGTTTATCAGTCTGGGCAGCATTTCATTAAACCGTCATAAAATTAACACGCGTTTCAACTTATGACGGTTTGATGAAACGATGCCCTGGGGGCGTTTCATCAAGTGTCTTGTCAGTGATTTTTACCGACAAATTTGCTCTCAGCCAATCAGATGCAAGGATTTTAGTAGCTTATAACAATCATTTTATGCTGTTATTGATAACAAGCTTTATGAAACAGGGTCCTGATGTTGGTCTTGTAGGTGTGACAAAGGGATTACCTTATACGGTATCAGCTTTGTGAACTTATATGCCAATGAGTTAACTACCTGAGATTCTGCCTAGTCCAGGCTGTTGCTGACCAGCGAACCCAGCGGCATGAGCACCTAGACTGTGTCCAATAAGATGAAACTTATCGTAAGGTAGTCCAGTGTACTCCTGTAAAAGTTGGACGAACTTGGCCACTTCGCGACCAACCACACGCATGTTCTGTACTGCCTTGAGGTAGTTCAGGGACTCGGCACCGTCTGACCAGTCCACCAGCACCACAGCCAAGTCCTCCTATAGGTAGTAGTAAAATAGAAGAAAACATAATGAACATTGGACACTCGATTATATCGTATAATCGGGGGTGTTATATTCATATGACTTATTTATGATACGACCCCCCCAACAAATCTTATGTGTCGATAGTCGTTCCATTAAACACTGTTAAAAGACGATATATGGTTCGACTAACCATATCTTTGACAAAACCTTTTTTTTTTATAAATGAATTTCAGACTATTAGTTTGGTCTAATTTAAGAAATTCAGCAATATATACATACAAATCACCATTATACTTGCTTTAAAAATGGCACGAATTTGAATTAAAGAGAAAAAGATTTTGAAAGTGCTGTAATTTATAAAATAGATAGAATTTCATAATTGCTATATGATTAATGTAATACATAACGAACAGAAATCGAATTCAAATAAAGAAAAAGAAATATGGGGGCGACTTCATGCATGTCATGTGGAAACATCCGTTGATTCTACACTTCACTGTAGGTGGACAGTCTCCTAACATACCTTCTCCAGCAGAGCATCCCTTAGGTCTAGGATCCATTGCTTCCAGATACCTTCACACCATCCATGTATGACGAAGGTAATACGCCTCTCACCAATTACATCCACCAGCGCCTCCCTGGTGGCATTGGCGCGCGTGAGGGGTAGGGGAATCCCCTCCGTCTTACGGGTATAGATGACGTAATGGGTGTTGATGTCAGCTGGTGGGAGGGGCGGGAAGAAGTCACGATGACAGTTGAGTGTGGTATCGAAGCATCCTAGATCTCCATAGCATACCTCATTACAGAAACCTGTCAAGGAAATAGGATGGAAAACAGGTCAGCATGCTGATTCCCTCAAGGAGTCCTTTAGATTCCTCACTGGGCCAAAATTAGTTTACCCAAACTCCTAAAGAAAGTGGGTACTTTCTTACAGGCTCTAATATGGAATGCGTCAATTCAAGACAATTTACAATTCATTTTACTCATTTTATATCACAAATGACGTAGGTTATTAGCACTTTGACATTTTAAAAGAGTTGCCGAAGTTGGAAGAATGTCGACTTATCATGTGCTATATGTCAGACAAACCGTTATATTTTATACTCGTTTGAAAGCTTTAATTAGCATTCTGCATGTTCTGCCTGTCTGCTAGTCATGGTAATTAGCAATACGTTGATGAAGGTCTAAGCTACATAACTCAATATTCGTTCGTATTTCTCTACAACATAATCCAGTTTTAATTTTGGACTTTGTGAAAGAAGATAATAATAATCTATCATACGCAAAGTAATGGCTGGATTTTAGGTCTACTGGACTTCTACAACATTCTAGGAACAACGAATAAGATGAATTTGTTTCTGATTTGTTTAATATATATGAAATATGGACGGCACTGCGGCCCTTGAAAAGTGACTCCCAACCATCTGGGGATCATTCCCCGCCCATGGGTACCAAACGGAGGGGACCAAACGAGCCAGGGGAGGCGCCTATTCGAACCAAAAAAAAAACCCACCCCAAATCCTTAGCTTATTATATATTTACAGATTATATATTCCAAAATAGAGATCTTGTTCTTACCGAACCAGGAGCAGATAGAATGGAGCCAATTTGGAGTAACTTGTCCGGCTTGCACGGTCACTGTTCAAAGATAGAAGATGGAAAATATAGATACTGATTAAACGTCATCTAAGAAAATAATTTTTAAAGGTCATGATTTCATCGTGTTCTTTCTCAATTATTATAGGCATACAAGCTCGCAAAATCTTCCAAAACAATCAACATTCAAAAGTAGTGGCGTAAGATACGTTCGCATTGGGTGCATCTTAAAAATAAGATGAAAACTTCTCTGCGGGTGCCACAGATACATGTATAAAGATATTGACTTCCAAAATGCACTTTATAGAATGGTGGCATATTCTAGCCAGGGGTGTATTTACACAACACAGCCATTTTTTTTTCATACATGTACATGTATATGATAGTTCTGGCAATTTTCATGAAAACCTCACTTCAAAACATTGCTTTTCTCCAGGGGAACCACATTTGTCGGTCTTGACTGTTCTCTTTGGAGTCTTTGAGCATGTTGAGGGTTCCTGAAGGTTATTGCAAGATCTTGCTTCCGACTTTTCATGGTTGTTGTGGCTGTCTGCCATCATACATGGATCATAGTTACACATTGTCACAAATGTCATGACCAGGAACAAAATATGTTTTCAGAGGCCCCAACCAAGCTGATACATTCATGATTTCCGAGTTGATGGTTTACATCCGAGAATGTAAGACATTTGTGTAATTTCTCCCACATGCCACTTTGGCCTTTCATGTAATTTGGTCTGTGCTTACAGACACCTTCACTATATCTCTCATTAATCACTTTTATCTCATTACCCATCATTTTTGTAAGAACTCATGATGTCCGTCACGTAATGACGATTTTGGCCCTCTAATTTTTCATTCCCCCTCTCCCTCTCTTTCTCTGCCCTCTTTTTCTTCCCCTCTCCTAAAATGATATTATGGTCTTTATTTACAAACAACAACAAAAAAAACATCTAGTTACGTTCATAAAAGATTGCAGAATTTTCGATAAGAAACAGGAGATAAATGATACTCTTAAAAATCTAAAATGATGAGCACTGAGAAGTTGAAAATGAAACATAATAGATGCATCATCAATGCAGGGATCGGATAGAAATGAAAATCTGTCCTGAATTTCTCACTGTCCAAGACTACTTCCAATGCATATGCAAGGAGAATCGGCTTGAGTTGGTCTCACGTGATAACAACCAGACGTTTTTATTTCAAAGCAAAACAAGAAGAAAAGCGCAAGTTGATTTTAAAGAATACAAGGAGGAATACAAGAGGTAGAAGAAAAAAAAATGGAAAGACCTCAGGGAGAGGAATTTGCCGATTTGCACATTTTCCAGAGGTGCTTGCTCATTTCCCTTCCATTAATGTTCTCTTTCATGGTTTCATGACTCAGTGGTATTGGTGGAAGACGTACATCCTCATCCTGCATCCCTGGGTGGCCTGAAAGTATCTCCCTCCTTATCCCGTATTGATGATATTATATTTTCAAAACAAATCTGGGTCATGAAAATATGTCTTCATGAAATTTATAGGCCCCAGACTGAGAGAATTATCGTCATAGGGGTAAACATAGGATGCTGCTCCCTTCCCTTTGTGGTACCAGATCCTAATTGTTATATATTTGTTTGGTAAAGTGCAACTATGAACTATAATTGCTCTGGTCACGTTCTGGCGAGAGAGAAAGAGAGAGAGAGATGGGATCAAACAGAGAAGACAGTTGGACAGAGATAGAGAGATAGAGAGAGAGACAGAGATAAATGGACAAAGATGCAAAGATAGAACAAGAGTGATACACAGATGAAGCTATACATAACTCAACCCACGGCCACTTCTCCGACCCTTTTATTTTTTTTTTATTTTTTTTTTATATTTTTTTTTGGGGGGGTGATATATGACGGGATTATTTTCTCTCTTTATTTGACTGCATTCTATTTAGTATTGCTTCTTCCTAACCGCAGTCCTTTTAAATCACCACTTCTTCGTTAATTTGTGCAATTAATCCCTGCATGGAAATTGAAAATAAAATAAATAAAATAAAATAAAAATTGAATGAATAGAACGAAATAGCAATCTGCATCTGTACAAGTTGTGTCGGCACATCCCACCAACGTTTTACTGAATATAAGTGGTACCTTTGAAGGAAAAACATCGTCACTTCCACAATGATTCACCAATTATCATATTCAATAACTAATATGCGAATTTTACGGCGCGCTCACCTTTTCTTTCATCAAAGATTTTAATCACCTGATTAGAATCTTCGCGCCTAAAGTCATTCCTACACGTGGCAATGACGGGCATAAAACAGGACTGGTTTATAAGGCATCCCAAACTCATTCGACACGAGTGAAAGACTTAATGATTATTATCTAATTTTACGACCGTAATTCCAATGACACGCCAAATTTGAAAAGCAAATTGTTCAAAACTCTTTTTCTTATAGCTGAAATGGAATTATATATTAATTGAGTATTTTGTGCAGATCTGCATGTCTTTGCTACAGCCGAAAATATGAAATTGCAGATCACAAATAGGACAACGAAAGGTTGGTCATATAAAACAGATATAATAGAGGATAGGACGTTAATGAAAATAACGTGATTGGTAATAACTTAGATTAATCAGATAGCAAGAAACATAAAAGGAAAAATATGCTGCATCTCGGAAAATGTGGCTTTCTGGACAAAATAGTATAGACGTTGATCAATTAAAAATCGTTTAAGGAAAATTATTGTTGGCAAATGGCATTGAACAGAAGCATACTAAAGTTTTTCCTCTTGCACTCATCAGAGTAAACCGCAAGAAACCGCAAGAAAAGCTTCAGCATGCCTCTATTCAATGGTATTTTCCAATTTTGTAGTACCAAACATCTTTTCAGCAATCATTTTTAGAAATATTTCATTAAAAACATACAATTAAGCAGTATAGAACGTCGATGTAATTTTTAAAAAGAAATTGCGTCATAAGAAATTTGGAAGATGTATTCCAGAAGTCTTTACAATCATGACGATGTTACAGATTAATTACATATAAATTTTCATACTTACCAAAGAGGAGAGTTAGACTGAGGAAAACGATGGTGCTGTATAGTCTTGCCATGATGTCCTCATCAACTTTCCAGTCAAAATGTAAAAAGTTTCAATAAGTTAAATCTAAAAGTGACCTCTCAGTCAGCGATATGAACAATGTCTCACAAAGGAAGACTCGGCGGCTTTGATTTTTAAGCTGCGTTCGACACACTCCGAAGTGCTTCACGAAGACTTCTGAAGGATGCCGAAACACGCCGAAGAACAACGAGGAGTAATAATGCCCCGAATCTGGATGACACTTTGAAAGTTACATGTATACTGTCAGCTAGGCTTACTAATGCCCTGTTGTGAAATAATGATTTTGCAATTTCCTTCCTCTTTGAGATGACAGAGTCACGTAAAGATGGCGACGTTCTCGAAGACGATTTGTTCTGCGTCACTGACGATTTCCTTTCTTGTCATGAATCCCTCGTCGACAGATGTCGAAAAAAGGAGTTCCTTTCGTTCTCAACAATCATGAGATTTAGAAGCAGTTGTCGAATTTTGTTCGCTTTCGATGTGGGCTCAGCCGTCAGCCAAGATTCAAACTGAAAAGATAAAAGATAAAAAGATGATTGTCAAAGTAGATGATGTATATGGTATTCGTTTGACATAAGGGAATTCTGAATCAAAGCTATACGGATGCTCATCATTATAAAAACAAGGATTTCAGTAGGAAGATCATTTGGGCCACATGGACCTATAGTCTAGTGTCATAAAAAAGTTACATAAAATACAGAGAAATTAGTTTATCTTCTCGTCTGTTAGTGTTAGTACATCAAATGGTATTCTAACATTCTTGTTATGGACTAAAATAACAATTTTCTTTTCATGCACTTAGCCATTGTAGTTTACAATATCACATAATTTCATTGAACTTCGGGGATGGGGCCTGGGGACCTCAGAAATGCCACATAATTTGATATAAATTTATGATTCAGTAATAAACCCAGGTACTTATTCAGCAATATTTCCATGTCATGTGAATCTACCCAGTTGAAATAAAAAGAAAGAAAAAAAGTAAATGGAGCCAAAGAATAATATAAAATGGAAACAAGTCATCACAGACTGTTTTACTACTCTAAAATCAATATCAACTCGCCTACCGCAAAAATCAAACAAATTTTATAAGAAAGTAATTCTTGTGGAATTTATCCTAATCAGCCACCTTCTGGTGAGACTGAAAATGCCAACAAAAATCAAATAGTCATCGACATTTATCAGCTGCTAAATTGTACTTCAAGTTGAACGTAAAACAATTGAACCCACTTGCCATGCCGAGAGATTTATTTCGAATCAAACATCAAAAACGCATCTAGGTCAGCGTCTCGGAATTAATTTAGAATCCAAATAAATTGTCCAAAGTTGCAAGGACAATGCTCCGGGGGCCGAAAAATTGTATTTTTCATATTTTCATCCTGGGGAGGGATTGGTCTAAGGTCAAATGTATTAAGTGTGGTTGACCTCTGAATTACTGGCTCAGCTCATGTTATCTAACTTTATTCGTTTTCCAGTATAATTTCGACTTTTCTTTGTTTCCTTCACCCCATCTTTTTCAACTGGAGGCGCCGATGCCTTTTGTTATAGTCGGGTCTTCCCGTACAATAGATAAATCCACATTGGACTTTTATCTTTCTGGGAAGCTTTCTTCGTGGCGAGATGTCGTAAAATGACTTTGGGTGAGATTCAATAGATTTGATTGAATGTTCCAAATCGGCGGGTCACTTTCCCATTGTGCTAGCTACAATATGGACCTGATTTTTGTAAGGATTCAATAACGCTGTGTCATTAATTATTTCGATGACGGTGGTTTGATTTTATCGTGTTGATTGTAAACACACTAGCTTATTTCAAAGATGCATGGATCATCAGATTCGAGGGATTATGATCAATGTCGGAATGAAATGATTTATAGACAAGAGAGAAGCTATACATGGAGGGAAGCCTGATTTCAAAGACATTATCAGACTTTTACTCCCTCCTACCTTCCTCTTTCTCACTCTTTCTCTCTCAACATTTCATTCTTCCTTTCTTTTTGTAGGGTCATGCCCGTACCCCCCTCTCAAGCTTTATCTTTATAACTATCTCGATTTCGTTTTCTCTCCCCAACACACACAGAACATAGAACAATCTTGCTCTTGCCTGTCCTCTCCTCTTATTTTTTGTTTCAATTTCCGTCTTCTCTGTGCCTTTGCCTCTTATAATTTCACATCACATTCTTTTTATCGGTTTCTGATCAAAATAATAATCTCAAAAATCTGTACAGAAAATGGCAGCGTTTATAGTTTATACCAATGATGATGCTATCAGAGAAATTGCTAGCCAGATAGACATCATGACGAAGTACATTGACCGGGATAACTTAAGAGTTAAAATCTGATTTCCTAAACTCATGTTCCCTCGTTGGTCGCGTTCATACAGTCCCTCGAGAAACTGAAATCATTGACCGTATGAACACGTCCCCCTGATAACGGCAATCCACAAACCCAATTGAAAAAGTAAACTTGTGATTATATAAAGCTACATGCAATAATTTCTACACTGCGCTTATCTTTGATATATTTCTTTTCCATAACTCCGCTAAAGATAACATGTACGGATCATTCTGCTATTAATACACAAGATGAAGACTTGAATTAGATGTAGGCCTACATATCTGACATAATCCATAATCCATAATCCATCCAATTAAAGTCCACTCCAAATTTTATTAACCGAAAATGGAAATTCTTTTTGCCCAATTGATCGTGGGCCCGGCAGCCACTGTGCAGCGCCAGATCGACGTTGCTCTATCCCTTCAATTGTTGAACGCCAAACAAGGTAGCAGCAACTCCCGTCTTTTAACGTCTTTTGGTATGACGCGGCCGAGGTTCGAACCCACGACCTCCCGATTGTGACTGTTTTCGTCAAAGTATGGCAGAAACAAAAGGATTCTTTCCCGAAAACAAATAAACAATCGTAATTCCAAAATGTTAATTCCATTCTAATCATTACCTTTTCAACCAATATAATCATTCAATGATACATGTTTAAATTAGGCATAAGAGAGAGGTTAAACATATTATAAGAAGAAAACAGGAACAATCTATCTACTTACGATACGATATGTATTTCCTCCTTTAATAAAAGTAACATCTCCCTGGTAGGTGGTTACCTTAAGGGTTAAAGTTAGTGTATCACAAAACAAATTCACTTGGACCTCATATCGCCTGCTCAATACTGGGCATCAATATTCCAGTCGGAAAGTCAATCAAGAATTGAAAGTGTAATGTTAACGTCTTCACTCCCCAATATCCTCTCAAGACTTAGGTCTTGCGGTGAAGATCGTTTTACGACGTGCGTCCTGCTCGCGTCTTTGTTGAACTCTGATACCATACGACCCCGACCAAAGCTACAACGACGGATTTGTGTCGCGCGGGCAAGAAAGAGCTATAGGGAAGTTGCGGTGGACCGTTTCGCATCAGGGCTGACGGCAGCACCGGCCCATTAATCACCGAGAAAAATCAGGGGCGTTGAAAGAAGAGACAGAACTATTTGATTTTCAAATAATTGATTGCATCCTATAGTTGGTATATACAGCCCAGTTAAAAAGCCATTTAGTGCCTCACATGTTGGTTTGCCGCAGTGGCGGATAGAACACAATTGAACTCAATTTGCTGAACAAGTAGCTAAATTAGCTCGATAATCGTTCTCTTGTACAAGGTGTTTCAACATAACTTTACCACAGCGCGCACAGGATGTCCAAAAAAGACACACATTCATCTTTGTTCAGGCAAAATCAAAACTTTCTAGTGCTCTTTACGTTTAATAATAATAATTACATACGTTCTTGGTCTGTGTGTTTGTTTATTTGTTTACTTTTTTTTCTGTGTGAACATATTCCTGTTCTAGCTGTAACAAATACATGTAGTTAACGCCCTTCTGGCTCTCAATAGAGGTATTGCATAAAATGGCCTTTGAAAGAAGATAGATGGCTCCGACAATTTGGCGACTTATCCTAAGTGACCGTCAAAGGTCGTAATGGATAATGGCGACGTACCCATTGGAGAATAGACTCTTTAACCAAACGGTTAATTAGTTAATGTGATGGTTTAATAAGAGGGACAATCATTTTAGCGAACGTCGCCGTCAGCTTAGAGAATGATAATGCTTTAATTGATTGATCAATTTGTTCATTAAGTTGGCATTTATAGTTCGCAAGACAATCTCCTGGAAGTGTAAATGGCTAAAGACTTTTGCTACACCCTGCAACAACTTTTCTGCTCTTTCAAAAGCAAACTGGAACAAAACATAAATAAAACACAACATAAACATCAAACAAAAGAAGATAGTCGCTGTCCTGACCAAGGCTTTGACAACCAGTCCGTAACGGGCCTGCTGGGGCAGAAATTCTCCTCCAAACCAGGTCCAGATTTTAATCTCTCAGCGCTATAGAATTATGCGGTTACCTTATCTATCATGGCCCTGTATTGAGACAGTTAACTCATAATAAAAGCTCAATTATCATCTCTAATTCATAAACCGGAAAGGGGTATGATCCGTGTTGACTTTGCACTTGCTGCGATTCAACCCCATGTTATGCGGATCACAGCGTGACGTGTACGGCGAAAGGTTGTCCAAATTTTAGGAATGTTGTTGTTGGGTGACGTCTTTATCGTGGTATACAAGTATGTAAATAACGACAGTTTTCTCTTTTTTGAGAAAGTGAGGGAGGGGGCAGGTTTGAATGATTCATAGCATTTGCACGGCGCCTTATTTCTGTTAACGTATTCAATGGCACAGACTTTTCAAATGAGGTCAATTTGACACATCTGCAGAAAAGATGAGTTTTTTAAAGCATAATATGAAACTTTCTAGACAATTTACACATAATAGAAAACCTGACGGGATTGAGAGTGAGTTTTAAAGTGAAATAAAAAGAAAAAGAAGAGCAGTCAGTGCAAAAATACAATAATAATGGGAGACGGGCGGTCATTTTTTGTATCGAAGACGTTAAGAAATAAAAATATTGCGAAAAGAAATTAGGTATTGCTAACATCTAAAGAAACGACATATATCATTAGCCTACACATGGCAAGAAGTTTAGGGGCATTATAAGGGGTTCCTTGCTGAATATACTGGAATAACTGTAACATCTATTAAAATAGTCAGCAGGGTAGTCGCAATAGTCTGCTTTGGCCGTGTATAACTCTTTAATCCGTTTCACGCAATTAATCAACAGTTCTATTACTCTATTGGGAGGCATTGAAAAGATTATAGGATAAATCTATCCACAAATTTTAAATGATAAAAACAATGTGTTTTGACATTTCAATTTTATAATGCAAACTGATGTAAAATTGGAAGAGAAAGGGAGCAATTTTCTCATAAAGTACAATCAACAGTTGCAGGTGTATCATAATATTGTGAGAGCATAATTTGAGGATAACGACCCCAGATTTGTCGTTTATGCCCTGCTGAATGAAATACTTCCTTCACCTGCTAAGTTTTACACAACAGGTGGAAGAATATCACTTTACCAACAGGTTAAACCAATTTCCCCCTTCTTGCCCTCCTATATTTTGCATCTATGCGCCCCCTCCCCCCCCCCCTCTCTCTCTCTCTCGGAAGTGCGATGGCTAAGTGGGTAGGGCAGTTGTCTGGGGATTGGAAGGCGGAAGGTCTTAGGATTCGAAACCAAGTCGATGCACTGGTCGTCTTTTGTAAGGCATTAGTCATTAAACCAAGTCCATCAGATTTGACTTCCCGCCGAATTTGTCCACAAGTTGTTTACCTGAAAGTACTATAGTTTTCTCAGCATCAGATGAAATAAATAAACATCACCATGTATCATTATCCCACTGGCTTTTCCTGCAACCCCCTCTCTCTCTCTCTCTCTCTCTCTCTCTCTCTCTCTCTCTCTCTCTCTCTCTCTCTCTCCATGTATACCCCCTTACCCCCCTTAAAGTACCATAACTACATAAAATATTCTTTGGTCGAGTATATTAATTGGTTATTATGAAATAAATATTTACATTTATACAAAATGGATGATTGTATCAGTCGCCCCCACCAAAACAAAACAACAAAACAACAAAAACAACAAAAACAACAACAACAAACAAACAAAACAAAACAAAACAAAAAACAAAAACAAAAACAAAAACAAAATCATCGCCGTTACCAATATGCTTTATGAAACAAACGTTTCAGGCAGTCTGTTGACCTCTCGTACTTTTCCTCTCCCTTCTCTGTTTTCTCGTGTCCTCGCTCTCTATTTGTGTTTGTCCAGGGTGGCAACTATGTCAAGTAATTTGAAATGCATCGAGACCTACTAAGACCTGCGACAAAGATACCAGAAAATCCTCACGTGCAGTTGCGCGATTCAAAGAATGAATCTAATGAAGAATCAAAGGACAAATCTAATGAAGGGAGCGCGAAATCATTTGCAACAAAGCGAGAATAAGTACCGAGAAATTGATTTAATGAGAGCAGCCCTAATTATATAGGGTTTGAATAATCCATGATCTAGTTATCCAATCGACCACATGTCCTCCTGGTCCATGTTACTCTACACCGTTAATCTCATGGGCAAAATAATAGGGATTTAAATAATATGTCTTTTTAGGGATTTTACCTGGGGTGCAAAAAAGGTGCATTTAACCGAATTCTGGAGACTTGAGAAGCATCTGCAATCAGTGGCGTTGCTTTAGGGAAGAGGGGTACGGGGTTACATTTCCTCCCCCAAATTAAACGGTAAAAGGAGGTAAATGAGATGAGAAAAGAAGAAATAGAGAGACAGAGAGTGACAAAGAGAGAGAGAGAAAGAGAGAGAGACAGAGAGATAGAGAGAAAGTGACAAGGAGAGAGACAGAGAGTTACCATGGGTATCGACCAGATAAAGGAACTTCCACAAGATTATAATACCCCAGTTACCGCCAAACCGACTCCAAAACAACCGGTAATCGAGAAAGCATTTAATAACCATAATGGGGTAATATAATTTCTGTTCAGTCTCTTGTCCATTCTTGTGTCGGTCTCGTAGTTTTGACATAGGTATAAGCAGCATTTCGTTTTTCATGAAGCCGAACCTCGACGTATGTTACAACGGACAAAATACTCGATGATTTTTATCATCTCAGAATTCAAACCATATTTTAGTTATTCCAGTATATTGAGTGATGAGGTGGTTATGTGTTGTATTTCCCTGTTTATAAAACATATAATACACCATTTACACATATATTATTATTAATCTGAATATTTAGCTCTCATGCTGTCAACTTGGCAACAAAAAGGACCGAATGCATGAAAATACCAAAAGCACAGCATACCAAAGTATTGATTAATTTTGTTGGGCCTTTGGTAGTTTATGTATATAGCCCAATTTCCTCGAAAACAAGTGATTTCGATAACAGTCATGAAAGATAAAATAATACTATTTATTGTTAGGATTTTCGCCGTATCATATTGTATTTCTTTGCAGCTATTGTATAATAAGTACATAGCTAGAATTTCCCCCGTATTATATTGCATTTCTTTGCAGCTATTATGATTCTAAAACATACTTTAAAAGATTCTCATAATGGAATGGCTATGTAAACATCGTAAAAAGATGACATGGTATCCGATCGCTAACTATGATTTGTATTTAATTTCAATTCAGGCAATATCTTTGATTTCATTACATTACACCGAATTAAAATAGTCGAAATCTATTTAAAGTTCAAGTTTGTCGGTATTAAATAATTGAAACAATTTGTACTCCCTTCTCTTTGTGCAAAAATTCAACTGCAGCCCTATTACCCATACTGCACCAGAGATTACTCATGATAGCTAAAATTAAGGAATCGCGGACTTCGGAAGTGGCGGGAAATTTTCATAGCTCAACGACGAATTAAATGATGTGTGAATGAAAAGATGTGAAATATGAAATGAAGGAAAAAGCTTGCTTAGCAAATAATCACCTTTGATAAGACCGCGTTTTGCATTTGGAAGGTGACAGTAAAAGCACCATGTGCAAAATATGAAACCATTTCCAATGTCATTCATTTTTATTACTTTTTCTCCTCCACTTGCACACTTCAGTTATATTTCATCGTCCTTTTAGGAAGGCTTACCACCCCCCCCCCCACCCCCACCCCTCTCTCTCTTTCTTTCTGTATATCATTCTTTCCATCTTTTTTCAGTCATTTTTTCTTTCTTTCTCTTTCTCTTTGTTTCTTTCTTTTCCGCTCCTCTCTTTCTTTCTTTATTTCTTTCTTTTTTCCCTCCTTCATTTTCTTAGTATAAAATGAATAAAATTTCTCATCATGAGGTATTTATGATCAACAACATGTCACAACATTGCATTATTAGCTACTGATAGACTCATGATACGTCAAAGCAATCGACTGTGTACATGTAGAATAACACGCCTATAACTAAAAATAACTGCAAAAAATGATATAGAAAAAGATATAATTATATTCCATATGTTGACTGGCTTTGAGGGAGATATGAGGGCAATATGATTATGTATAAATAGTAACTGCTTTATTTTTTTCTTCTGTCATTCAAAGGAATATATTAATTTGAATATACCTATGTATCTTTCGTTTGTAAATGTCCAGCAATACATTATCCCCCCCCAAAAAAAAAAAAAAAAAAAAAAAAAAAAAACAGTTTACTACAAAGGGAAATTTTACTACTAGAAAAAAGGTATTATAAAGGCTTGTATTTCCACGATCAGTACATTTTAGACCAACATGTCCATGCAAGAGGCACGCTCCAAGTCACTTTCAATAAGTGGAAAAGAAACCGCCAAATTTAAAGAAAAAAATGCTTTGTATAGAACGACTGAACATCAGCGAAGGAGCGCCCGCTGTTGGGGAGTTAATGGTTAACAAGGGCTCGAAAATTTGCAACAGTATCTCTTTGCTTCGTCCAGCAGTGAAATCAGCAGGTTTTAATTGCAATCGAATTAGTTACTTATCCGCTACAGGGAGGGTCGAATTAGTCACTTGAATTCGTAGAAAGGGTAAAGCTAATGCTTGGTATGGTAGTAGTTTTAAAAGGACACCAATGTCAGTGCGTATCGTTTGGTTTGAATACCCCCCCCCCCCCCCCCCGCCCCGCCCCGAGGAAGAAAAGGGGGATATAAAAAGATAGAGAGGAGGGGGCGTGAGAAAGCCACAAAAAGAGAATGAGAGAGAAAGGAGAGAGTAAACTAAGAAAGAGAGCGGGTGAGACATAGAGACTGAAAGAGAGTCAGAAAGACAGACAGACAGAGAGAGAGAGAGAGAGAGAGAGAGAGAGAGAGAGAGAGTCAGAGACACGATACGAAAAAAAAAACAAAAAAAACATGTTGGCCCAAAGAAAGTTGTGCGTGATTGTGTAAACTTACTTGCGGTAGCCTATGTTAAAAAGCCCCAATAATTTGTTACTGGATTAAAGTCAACATGTATCTGTTTCATTCGCGTTATTTATACTCCAGCCCAGTGACCACTTATTATATTCACAACTCTTAGACTTCGTTATTCTCTATATATACTTAGCCGATTAACCACAAATAAAAACGGAAAAGGTATTTATCCCTAATATATAATGTAACAAAAAGAAGTTTATGCAAATATAAATGCCTTGTACTGAATATAAATAACCGAAAGCTCATAGAAGAATAATAATTTTGAGGTGCGAAATTCCTGACTACTATTGAATAGCTCTTTGAGGTTTTCAAAGGTTTAGTTGACAATGACTGATACCCTGATAGCGCTGTAACTTATGGCGATGATGTTTTAATAACTATTGCTATATAAATATATCATTTATGTCCTTCAATAAACTCTTAAATCATTGTCCTTTGGTTTCACTACCTTGGTCGTTCAAAAGCAAATTAAATAGTTCTGACAGTTGTGTCCGTCATTATAGCTGTCAAAAATTTTAAAAATATGTCCGTACAAGATATCAAGAAGCCCCTTAGTACATCTGAGAGGAAGACGATGTTATTGATAGACAAGGTATATAATTGTATTGACCTTTTACAAATGTTGCAGTAAGATGATAGCATCTATTCATAATTCAATTGATAGTCGAATAAAACCCATCACCCCAGACAACACGTGATCAAAATAATTGTCGTTTTTCTTTTGTTGGGGTGGATTAAAATTCTTCGTAAGATAATAAAACTTCTAAGACTTCTGGAAGCTGTATCTAAAACCATGAAAACAGGATATAATCTGAAGAATTTTATTATCGCGAAGGTTATCACGAACTTATGCAAGGATATGAATACAGGGGCGGTAACATTTTCCGATAAATATCTTTTTTAAGAGAGGTCACACCATAACCCATCAAATCGAATAGTTGAATTAGATCAAAACTTCATAAATGATACAATTTCCAGGACTTCTTTAAAGAAGAATGAAACCCTGGGGGAAAATCAATTTTAATGAATGAGAGGATAGAGAGAATCAACCTTTTTTTAGGGCTCTTATTCCTTGAAAGAATTACATGGTGTAACCCTGAAAAACTAAACCTACAATTCAGTTTCTTCACCATGAAAGTGTCGCTGATACTTCACTAAAAAACCTTTTTTTAGTCCATCAAATCGGTTACGAAATGAGAAAGTTATGAAAGTTTGAGAAGTCTCAATTTACTTTCTATGGCGATCCTCAAATTGGCAATGTTGCTCCAAAGTGACAGGTTTAGTAGTACACTTTCCATATGTTTTGTACACAAAATTTAATATTTTCCCCATTATCTCTCAAGTTGCAGCTTGTCTCCTTTTTAGCTCAAGATGTATCATGGAAAATGTATTTGACACAACATATGTTGAGTTCACAAAAAGACAAGCAGTATCTTTAGAGATAATGGAGAAAATATAAAAATTTTTGTACAAAACATATCGAGAGTTGTACTACTAAACCTACCATTTTGAAGCAACATTGCCAATTTGAGGATCACCATAGAAAGTAAATTGAGAATTTTCAAACTTTCATAACTTTTTCATTTCGTAAGCGATTTTGATGGAACTTGTTTTAAATTCTCTCTATCCCCTCTTTTCATTAAAATTGATATTTCTCCAGGGTTTTATTCAACTACGCTATTGATATAGGAATTTAACTGAAGAATTTCAAGATTTATGAAGGTAAATATGATTTAGATTAACGTCTTACCAAAGGACGTTGGTGTTGTGACATAGATTCGAACCGCGTACTTGATTCACAGTCCGGTGATTCTATTCACTAAACAACAAATCTTTACACCTCTTAATAGAAAAGATGTGAACTGAAGCATGAGGATATCCTCTGCATTTTATTTCTTCTTTAATCATCATTTCATTTGCATCTCCCGTCTGATCACTCCCGGTTGACGTCTGTGAATTAGAACACACCAACGGGTAGTCTCCCCCTTTCTCTCTCTCTCTTTTCAAAAGGAAAACTGTTTCCGTTTACCCTCCCTGCCCCATAATCATTGCTTTCCATTCTTCAAGGGACACTTTTAATTCAATGCAAACGTGGTACATATGGACAAAAAGGGAAATAATGACTCATTGTGGCCTATGTACAATGTATGAGATCCAACTGTTGAATTTACTTTCGAAACTTTCTGTGATCGCCCTTCTTTCTTCAGTTGCTGGCCATATGCATCAGATTTCCATACACACCCAAAAGCGTGCCAATGGGATTACAATTATTAATTCGCGACCAACAGAGCAAAAACTATGATAAAAAATATAATTTAGCATCAAATATAATAACACGATCAACAAAAACAGGAAAAAACATGAGAGATCACAAAAATTAATTGGTAAACCTTATTTTGCCACGAACGCATGAATGGCTTTGACCTCTTACAAAATCAAGTTATCTTGTAATAAAGCTATTTTGTCCAAAAGATAAATTTATCTCATCACTTGTCTCTCACTTTTATTTACATTGAAAAACAAAAAAGGACTTTCACGAAAATATCTCTATTTCGACAAGCATACAATTAATTTTTATATTATTTTTCTTTAACTTAAAACGTGACATTTTGGGCCAAGCAGGGCATTTATGTATCACAAAGACAGGAATAACATCGACTTGGATAAGGGGTGGTTTGGATTGTCAGTTGTTCTATCTTGTGAAAAGGGACGACGAGATGCTGAAGAATGAGAACA
>CM046838.1:11458549-11691049 GCA_025618425.1 Heliocidaris tuberculata | reverse complement strand
AATAAAGTAAACTTCAAGAACTTGATCCGAGTTCTGCACGGCGAAAGATAGCTTGAACATATAGGATTCATCCGAATTCACTTCACGCAAGGACCACCACGTATACTCAACATGCTCGAGTACTAACGAGGACTAGTGACAATACGTGGTGTCCTTACAGATCTATTGTCAGTACTCCTCGCTGGTACTTGAGTATGGATTCCAAAAAGCCTTTCGAAAAACTCTATTTACAGTTTACTGGTCCAAGTATTTCCAAAAATTATCATTTATAGGAGCTTTCTTAAAGGAGAATGAAACCCTGGGGAAAAATCAATTTCAATGAAAAGAGAGGATAGAGAGAAGCAATTTAAAAAAAAGTTCCATCAAAATCGGTTAAGAAATGAGAAAGTTATGAAAGTTTGAATAGTCTCAATTTACTTTCTATGGCGATCCTCAAATTGGCAATGTTGCTTCAAAGTGACAGGTTTAGTAGTACAACTCTCCATATGTTTTGTACACAAAATTTCATATTTCAGAAGAAGAAGAAGAAGAAGAAGAAGAAGAAGAAGAAGAAGAGGAAGAAGAAGGAGAAGATGAAGAAGAAGAAGAAGAAGATCATTTTCTAAAAAGACCGACAAAATAATGTTAGGTCAAGGATACATCAAGAGTTCCTGATTTAATCTATTGAAAATGATATTCAGCCTAAATACAATAACCTGTCACTGAAGAAAGTATCGCCGAATGTGTTATTCATATAAAAAAGTAAATTGCCGTTATCCGTTACAATTACAGAGATGGCTCGAAAAGATACGGAACAATAAAGATGATAATGTGCATGATTATTTAAACAATGTTCAAAATGCTCAACAAAAATGTGTTTCATATTTCAAAGAGCAGAGCTAAAAGTGAAGATTGTAATTTGCTCACATCCTTTCAAATTAAGCTCTGCAACGTGGCAAAAGTTTCCATTCACGAATAAAAGTATATATATATATATATGTATCCTATAATGGAGAAGTGTCCTAAGGGTATTTAGTTTCAGGGGCACTGCTATATAGGAAGTTAGGCATGTAGGTACCGACATGGTAGCCGAACATTTTGAATAAAGCAAAAAACAAAACAAAACAAAACAAAGTAGTCGCTCTGTTTCCAAATATGCCTGCATTGTCGTGACGGGCGAAATATATTTTTTTTAAAAGGTCTTGATTTGTCACAAAGCTTTAGAAAACGTAATAACGAATACAACATCAAAAATACATTCTAAATCTTTAAAAAAGATATCTTTAAAAATATCTTTGAAAAAACAAAGTTTGAAAAGTTCACATATTTTCCGACAGTACCCCCCCCCCCCCCCCCCCCCCCCCCCCCCCCCGCCACAACCACACTATCACACACCTCTTTCTCTGGCGACGCCTGGGTTCTGCTTTCTTGGGCAGACTGCGAATAATTGAGAGGGGGCTGATATTTTAAATAAATCGATAGAACATGGAGATGGAAGGATGTTATAATAGCATGACATGATAGGAGCAGGCTGTGTCAAAAGTGAAGAGGGGGGGGGGGTGGGGAGAGGGGTGAGGGGGAGAAAAAGAACGCGGTTTATAATAGTGTTAATTCGCAAGCGGTGAAAGACTGCATTTTTGTGTGAAAGAGTGGGAAAAAAGAAAGAGGAAGAAAACAGAGAGAGGGAGTGAGGAAGAGGGAGACTGCAAAAGAGGAGAGAGAGGGAGAGAGAGAGGATAGGGGGTGGATAAACAGAGAAAAGGAAACGAGAGAATGGTTTGGTACTATTCAAAATGACATGCAACGAGGAGAAACGGACAGAAAGCGAATGAAGAGAGAATTGTTCAAAGGAATATGATATATTTCAGAAAGAACGATTAAAAATCAACAAGAGCATAGGCCTACGTGCACTCAGAGAGGGGGTATAGACAAACATAAAAAACAACAAAACAACAAAACAGAGAGAGATGACAGGTTGTCAGAGAAATGTGTTCCCCTCCCTTCGATTGAAAACTTTACTTTACGATGAATGAATACCGGAACGATTTTGATAAAATAATAACTCCTTGACGACAGAAAACGTCCTTCCCTTTCGAGACAAATTTTGAGACTAACAACTGGAATGTGATCGTTTTGTTCTAAATTAAAACAAAAACTCTCGGTTGGAAATAACCTTTAAATGCTCATGATGACAAGGACACATGGACACCACTCAAGTCGATGTAGGTAACATCGTGCGTTGTGTACAATTTGAAGAAGTTAACAATATGATCAGTGATTAATAAAGTAACATCATACAGAACTTGCTGCTTTCGCTTAACTGCAGTCATTTATCAGCATGCCATATACCACAATTAATTTATCAAGATTGACGATTGACTGACGCCTTGACGTTAATGTGCATTGTTGATAAACTCCTCCATGTGCAAGCACAAATTAGTTGGATTTCTGGATATTTTGTTTGCGCAGTATGAGTTACATAGGAACAGAACAATGGGAATAAATAGAATGAAAGGGTATTCCAACTATGTTCCCAATTATTCACACTAGTGAATTTAAATATTGACACCTTATTGAACGATTATTACGGCACCGTGAACTGAATAAGCCTGCGAGCCAAAGTCCCACCAAACAAATTCCCATTATTAGTAACGGGTGAAATGAAAGATTTTACGCCTGCAAACATTGTCCGTAAAATTAACCGTGGTGCTTATTCTAAACTTGATTTTGGTGGATACGGCATATCTGCTTGTAATTGGTCATATTTATATGCAGTTTATACACGAAAACCAGTTTGCATTCAGTGTTGGGACCAATAGATTGACAAGGAAAAGGAATGACATTAGAAGGGGAAAATTGGGGGGGGGGGGGGTAAATAAAACAGGCGAAATGATTCTTAACAGGCGAAATGATTCTTAACAGCCGAAAATTGGATTTGTCTATGACCGTACACTTTTGAAAATGTCTATACTAAAGCGTTATAGAAAGTATACATTACGAGAAAACAATTAGGTGTACAAAATTATGAAAAGTGTTCTCCTCTTCATCTTTACGATAAATCGTAACTTCGAATAAACTGTTTACTTGAATTCTGTGTACATGGTGTAACGATGTGACAGGCGTTACAAAGACAGAGCAATCAAATAACGGTAATACAGATATGGTTCAGGAATTTTATATTCTGATTTGTTTAATACTTCACTTTATAAATAACATTATGGAAGTTTAGAACCTTGCTATTTATCAAGTCGAAAAGGTTTATTTGAGAAATCAAGTCTGACTTGTCTCGGTGAACTTTAAAAAAACTTCAAGATTATGGAGTCTTTTTAGCGCAAAAGAAACTCTCAAGAGGATTTAACAACCAACGTAAATCGAATATATTAGAATCAAGCTAGTCTTAAAAGCAATGTCCACCCATTAACATGGGAATAAAAGTGAAATATGCATGTATTAGAAAAATATTGAAATATGAATGTCGTCAAACTTAAGTACTCACTTGTAATGAGGAAAGAGTAGATCCAACATGGTAATAAAAGTAGAACATCCATGTATCAGAAAAATATGAAATGTGAAAACTTACATACCTACTCACTTTACAGGACCGATTAGATCCAAGTACAAAAAGAAACTAGATCCTTGCAGCTTAGCCAAGTTTTAGGGACAGACAACTCTTTCAAAGACAACGGAAGAAATGGTGTCAGTGTAGAGTGTGAGAATGCACACAAAAGTCAAGAATTCAGGTTTCCAACACCTGAACACCTCCACTCCGAAACCTCATCCTTGCCTCGCACCTCGAGGAGTAAAATCCTTTATCCTGGCGAGCCGATGGCGTCGAATTCAGCACTGAGCAGTCACAAAGCCCAGACGAGCAGATAGGCCAAGCAATCGCATCTATTTACCCCGCAAGATGTTGAAACGGTGAATGAAATGGAGTTGAGTAAATACGCGGCAGATCAGGCGACAACAAAATGTCATTCATGATCGTCTACAGACGATATTTGTACGCGCCGTTTACGCTCGAGTTACGCGCACGCAACAGGTGTACCATTGGATTCCGTACCGTAGGGGGCATGCCTCATGGGGACTGTAAATATTACGGCGACACATCTGGGACCTTTTCTGCCGATTGTCGGAGTTTTAACCTTGCTTTTGTACTTGAAGCCAATCAACTGTTGCTAAATCGTCGACGTGTTCATAAATTCTACGACCTGATAGACAAACCCTGGAGGGCGATGTTTCTCCGCAAAGTGCATGAATGTAACACCTTCAAAGGTTTCAGTTTTATTTTCCGACACCTCTATTTTTCGACACCTCAGTAGACCTATTCCGACACCCCCTGTAAGACAAATGTTCCGATAATATTTATTGCTAATCATTTATTTCCTCTCCCACCACAACCTTCCCACCCCGCCCCCATTCAAAAAGTAGTACTTTTTATTATAAGTGGGGAGGATCATACGACATTACAAAAAAGATGCCTTTTTATTCATCACATAATCAAATGCGCTTATGACTGAAACCAAAGGGCATAAAGGAGAAGATGAAGGAAAAGAATTAAACAATTAAAGCGATGAAGAAGAAAGAGATAAGAGAAAGGAAAAGAAAGACCCTATTAGTAGAAGATTTATAGTTAGAAGATAAAGAATATGCAGTAAATATTATGAACATATAGCTAAAAGTCTAGGAAGAGACTCGATACGATGCCCTTGGAAGCCTAAATGTTTAAAATATTAATCAGCATGATCAGTATAACATCTCAATAAAAAGGAATCTAACAATAAAACCATGTAGAGATTACTCGGAAAGGCAATCATCACAGTCTTTTAGTAGAATGAATGATTATTGATCTATCAAGGTTTTCTTCTCATCTAAACCATGTAAACACAATGTATGCTTCCACAATAGGCACAAAAATGTTTTGATCGGTAAGAACGAAACTGTAGGACCTACGCACTAACAACACAACTGATCAAAGAGACTTGTTGAGAATTTTTCAATTGAAAAAAAATTGATGTAGTAGAATGGTTCGTAAATCTACCGTATATAGCCTTTTTAACTTTGGTGGAGAAAAAGAAGTTTATGTTCTCACATACTGTTCCACTTATGAAAAATTGCATGTCGCAGATACATTTATGTTGATTTTGCGTCAATAATTTCCTATAAAAAGAACTCCAAATCGAGGCTATCGGTCATCTCTGTATTTTTGTCTCTTTTCATCTCATTTTCAGGTCTATTTAGCAATCAAACCCAAGTATATTATGGTAAAAACAAAAATAGTTCATACTTATTTTAATTTAGCAATATACTCACAATCCTACCCTGATTCAAAGTTGCTGCTATATACTGTTTCTTAAGTTGAGTAGATAAACAAATGAGATGTGAATACCATAAAGATCCCTGATCTAAATTTACCTTTTGTTTTCTTCTTTTTCACAACCCCTCACACACTTCTACTCAAGTATAACTTTGGAAGATTATAATTATGAACATCAAGCACCTAAAATATGTTAATTATAGACCCTGGGTCCTGCCTGGAATTCATTTTTACATTGACTTTTACACTTAATTTAACTCCCCCCCTCCCCCTGCATTGAAAACAATGGTGGGTCACTGACCACTGCTGACCAGACGATATAGGACCTACAAAATGTAGGCCGGGTTCGTCTTTCTACACACGTGGAACATATAATGGCAGCAGGACCTACCACTAGAACTAATTACAGGTGAATACTTACCCTAAGATCTACAGGGAATTATAAAAAGGTACTAAAATCCCCTGAATAACAGTTAATTCATTCTAGCATCCATTGTGACGGTTTTCTTTAAAAAAAAATTAAAGTAGGCAATTTTATTCTCGTATCTCAGGTTCAGATGGATGCTTTTTCTAACTTTGATCAAATCAATAGTCAGGTTCACACGAAGAGAGCTAAACTTTAAGTTTCGCTTGTAGTTTCAAAACTTTAAGTTAACTTGTTGTTATTTTGTAGTTTCAGACCGTATGAACGGACTCGTAGTTTCGAGAACCACAAACGAGCTCGTCGTTAACACCGAAACCACGAGCAGCGGGGGGTCCTCCGTCGCAGTTTCGGACTGTGTGGACAGAATAAACTTAAAAGTTTCGCAAGCTTGCAGTTAACGATGACCTCTCTGTTTATGTTAATTTTCCAGGGCATATCGTTCGCACAAATTAAAATACATGATCTGTATGTTAACTGTACACACAATCAGTATCTACTTCCGGTGTTAACAACGACGATCGCTCGGCTTGTAGTTTCAGATCAACGAGCATTGTTGTTTCAGGCCCGTGAGAACCCTCGTCGTGGTTAGTTAGTCTTTGTTTCGTTGTTTCGGAACCACAAGTCCCGTATATGAACGTAGCTTATGACTGACCCTCCCTTTGCGTACTAATTGCATTTTTAAATAACATGGTGAAAAATCAGTCCCAATTCCTTAGGGTATTAAGATAATAGCAACGAAAAAGAAAGAATCACATGATCTCCAACAGAAGACATGTAGCCTATCTAAAAGATGACTGGTTCATGCTAAGTTTTTTTGTGTGAGTTGTCAAATGAACGTACATGGAAAACACATTTCAAAAGACCCCAAATCCTTTTTTAACACACTTTTTTTTTCTTTTTTCTTTTCTCTTCTTTTCTTTTCTTTCTTTTTTCTTTTTTCTTTTTCTCTTTTTGCTTTTTTTTTTTGGGGGGGGGGTGGCCGGGGCGCTATTTTTTTCCTTCAAATATTGATTAATATACCATTCAACCAAAATGAAGAGGCCTCCAAAAGTGTGATCCATTATGATCCAACAAACTAACATGTATGTGGTTATCATGAGAATGGAAAACGCGTATAGCTACACCACTGTGTATTCCCACATGATTATGTTTATTGGTGCTTTTATGCATGATTTCAAGCAGGTTTGCCGATTCAAACGATTCATTTACTATATCGAGAATAATTCAGAATAACTTTAGTCTCTCCTCCCCAAGACCCCCCCCCCCCCCTCTCTCTCTCTCTCTCTCTCGACTGGAAGTTCCATTACATAAACTAAAGATTCTAATGAATCCTGAAAAGGGTACCAATCACCTAAAAGTAATTAAATTGTGTACTGCTAGAATGTATAAAATCAACCATTAAAAAATTGACCTGGCATTCTATGGGTTAATGATTAGGAAGTACGATAAAATGAAGAATAACTTAAAACCCGGAACCCAAGTCGGACTTGGGTTCCATGCGCGCCTTATTCTACATGCGAGCGCGTACGGATGCTCTAATCCCAGACGCGTTTATGTTTATTGATAGCGTATTTAGACTTTCAATATCTTTTTATACTTAAAGCTCGTCATGTAGTACTGTTACATGGAACCCCTAACCTACAACGCAAAATATCTTTGGTGATTGGTACCCTTTAAATATTCTCAACATTAGATACCAAGGCCCTTTAAAGATTCCAGAATGTCCCTAAGGTTATTTCTTTGTAGTCATTTAAAAGTCCAGCTTGTTAACAAACATCAATTCCTTTTCACCTCGTTCATCGTAATGCTCTTTTCTTCAAAATCATAGCCATTCTGTAAATGATGTTTGTCTTTGTACTTTAAGATCTTCTTGAATGGGAATTTAGAGGCAAAATCCAAGGCAGCGAATTGAACAGCATTCTTCACCAAACTGTTACGGTGTCTCATGCAGCTCCATCATAGGCATGCATGGTCCAGATATACAAACCAAAAGAGAACGTAAAGAGAAATAATATTGGAAGATATTCATATAAATACCAATAATGATGAGAAAAGGTACATCACGAATATAATTGTTTAGTATTAGTAGGCATCAGCGGATGTTTGTCCCTGATGATACAGCTCATGATGATGATGATGATGATGATACTGCTCATGATGATAATGATGATGATGATGGTGGTGGTGGTGGTTGTGATGGGGAGTCATTTTCCCTTTAATTTGTCTGCATGGATCGATTAACATAGGGAAAATATTGAAATATATATTAGCCATCCTTGCCCACCTCTTTATTTAAGCTGTAGGTTAGCTACCCAGGGATCGTGGACTTTTACGAATTTAAACATTTGTCCCCCCCCCCCCCCTCCACTTCCCTAGATATTTTCATGGTTTTGCTGTGTCAATTGCTCATTCAGAAAATGACTTCTTGACCAATTGAACTGACTGAATTAAATCTTATCATCTGCTAGAAATATATATTTTTGACACGATAATACTTTTCATATTCGGTTATTATAACAGAGTGGTTGTAACATAAAATAAAAGGCAGCGGGGCTGTGCTACTTAGTCACTGAATAACTATAGACCAACTACCTTTTAAGCCCACTTAGCATGCTTAACAAAACTATTCCACTGAACATGCTGAATTTTAAGTAATATACCTCCTCTTGTAACTGTAAATAAAACAGTGCATTGAAACCCATTGTCGATATTTCGGGGTATTTGTAGAAAGAGTTTCTTCCAATTTGCTGATCTATTCAAGAGGGGTATTCAATTCACTTTACACTCAATCCAAGAGGATTACAGTTTTAAAAACTAGTGGTTAAAAGTCAGGGCTAAATGGATGTAATTGCGCTCTTAACTTTTATCTCGCCTGTAAAATAAGATCTAATTCTGTTAATGTAGTTTATTCCTCTGTTCAGTTATTTGTTTGTTACTCTTTAACGGTAGAATTGTCAGGGGATATAATTCAAAAGATATTCTAGGGGAAGTATTTCTCATTACACGTTATCCCTTCTTAATAGATGGTAAAAAGAATTGTTCATTTGAGCCTTTTCCATAAATTCTTCACATCCAATAATCAACACATGCGGCAGCAAAGTAAAAATTATAATAGTTTGGAATTAGACAATTAGACGGCTGTTTGGGTGCTAAGTGTGCACTCTCAATTTTACATTTGGGTATTAAATGAGATCTGTGCAAGATTTTTTTATAGGAAACTTTTGATAGGGAATCCAGGAATGAGTAAGATATAGAAAAAAGGAAAAGAAAGAAAGAAAGAAAGAAAAAAAAAAACGTTCATCGTCCTTTCTTTAGCTACTCTCCTTCCTTTCTTTTTCCATTTTTGACTTTCAGTTCGTTTCATATCATATGTATTTTTAGAAAACAGTCCTGCATATACATTTCATCTAAAAATACCTTATGACTGATACCACTTATTTGAAGAAAAAAAAACGATGCTTTATATGTATTCAAAAGTATGTATTCAAAAGTATATATATATATATATATATATATATATGGAATATGAGATTACAATAATAGAATTTAGGCTTAGGTAAAAGTGTAATAATTGCTAATTCTTCTCTTTTTTTTCGTTTAGCCATTATTGATGTCAATTATGATGGCCTTCCATGTTATATTTATTATTTTAACGATATATGCATTATCAAATGATAACGCTGTTTCCGAATCACACAAATGTACTGTTCACGAAGGCATAATTGTTCGACTCTCATCTTCATAGGCGTAAGAGGTGCTGGGGGCTGTGGCCCCCTGATAATTTTGACAATACAATTATTTAGGAAACCATCACATATATATATATATATGACAAAATTAAAAATTACATTTCCATTATAGCAAAGTGTTAACGAGAAAGTTTATATTCGTGCAAGTGAAGTGAGTCCCCACGGGGTTGCCGTATGCCTATGCTTAACTCTTTTTTTTTTTTTTATCCGATTCAATATTAAATCTGAATAATCTGCATCTCACTTTAAATCAAATATTAGTCGTTATATCTTCCATGAGGAATCAAATGAATTTTCGGTTGATTTATTGCCTAACCCTCAGGTGCAAGTGAAGTAATATTTTCCGGTCAAACGCAGCCTCAAGTTCATCACCTGTTGTTGTTTCTTCTTGTTGAAACATCCCATCATCATTTTGCGTGCAGATGTCCACCTTCAAGTTACATATGCTGCAATCGGTGGCCAACAGTTGTCCTCTTGATGGCAGCTGCGAGCTGCTGAATGTCGCTGAGAAAATTCTAGGGGAGTATCGGATAGTTTGGGGAGCAAATATCAGTCGGAAATTTGATTATTGGGGCATCATTTTGCGTTACCTCAAAGGATTTATTTCTGTGGATGGGTGGGTGAGTGGACGATAGCATGAAAGAAAAAATGAGAGAAAAATGAATAGAGAGGAATGTGCTCTAAAGGAAGGCAGCAAACGTAGTATCGTAGTATAGGTTTATTCACTTGACTCTCGATCAAAAGGTTAAGGAGTCGCATCTCTGCCTGGTGCATTATTATTATTATTATTATTATTATTATTATTATTATCATTATTATTATTATTATTATATTATTATTATTATTATTATTATCATTATTATTATTATCATTATTATTATTATTATTATATTATTATTATTATTATTATCATCATTATTATTATCATTATCATTATTATTATTATTATTATTATCATTATTATTATTATCATTATTATTATTATTATTATATTATTATTATTATTATTATTATCATTATTATTATTATCATTATTATTATTATTATTATTATTATTATTATTATAATTATTATTATTATTATCATTATCATATAGTTTGGGGATCTTTTGACCTTGCATATTGGTACACATAAAGCAGGGTTCTTTTTTTGGGGGGGGAGGGGGTCATTCTTTTGGTGAGTGTTTTGAAAGGGCAATGCAGCAGAGCTTGGGTTATCATGGTTGTTGCATTATACAACTATCACAATACTTTTATGTATTCGGAAGTACATCTGTGATGGGTTTAACTCATATCAATACTGAATCCACATTATTATAACCAACGTGAAGCCAGGTTTACTGGTTTTCGTTGTAGGAGATACCTGAATGAGGCAATAGAGCATCTTGGTGCACTTTAAATCACACCCGTTATTGAAAATCGGAAGTTTTTAAACATCTTTTACAAAGCAAATGTTTACGTTTTTCATTAAAATCTGAATTTTTCTCATTCTAAAATACAAATAGATACACGCACAATTATTCAACCACCGGCCCTGCTGCAGTGTTTACAAGTCCTGGGGCCGGGCTGTGTCGTAATTGGAAGGTATAGAGAAATAAAAGAAAAGACGATGATAGGAACGGCATCGAAAAGTGAAAGCTCAACAAGAGGATATCTGTACTTGATGATGTAATGTTTTAAATGTCAATTTCCCTACAACAATAGCAATTATGTGGCTTTTAGATTGAATTACACTGTCTCCATCTGCTTCTCTTTCCTGACAAAACTTCCGAACATTCATTGTCTTGTGTTCTCATGAGATAATACCAATGTAGTGACTTGACATTTTTTTGACATTGGTGGATAACTGTTTCAAAACTGCTTATTTTCTTTTACATTATTTGAAAATTATTTTGAAAGCATTTCCAGGTTAAGGGACATGCAAAGGGGCATGGGAGCCTCAGCCCCCCTAAAAAAAGACCCAAAACACTACACAATTTTGAAACTACCACTATCCGTCAACTTATATCATTGTTTATATTCCATCTGATATATTTTAGTTACCAAAATGCCTTATTACAATGATAAAGTGTCAAAACCTTTGTTCGCTCATATTTTGAGAAGAGATCTCACTCGCTTGGAAAACTGCGCCCTTATCATGCCTCTATAAGAATTTAAGGGAGGTGGAAACCCTGGGGGAAATCAATTTTAATGAAAAGAGAGTATAGAGAGAAGCAATTTTTAAAAAGTTCCATCAAAATCGGTTACGAAATAAGAAAGTTATGAAAGTTTGAAAAGTCTCAATTTACTTTCTATGGCGATCCTGAAATTGGCAATATTGCTGCAAAGTGACAGGTTTAGTAGTACAACTCTCCATTATGTTTGGTACACAAAATTTCATATTTTCCCCATTATCTCTCAAGGTGCAGCTTGTCTCCTGGTTAGCTCAAGATATATCGTGGGAAAATGTATTTGACACAACATATGTTGAGTTCACAAACAGACAAGCAGCATCTTTAAAGATAATGGAGAAAACATGAAATTTTGTGTACAAAATATATGGAGAGTTGTACTACTAAACCTGTCATTGCCAATTTTAGGATCGCCATAGTAAATTGAGACTTTTCAAACTTTCATAACTTTCTCATTTCGTAACCGATTATGATGGAACTTTTTAAAAATTGTTTCTCTCTATCCTCTCTTTTCACTAAAATTGATTTTTCCACAGGGTTTCATTCTCCTTTAAGACATGGTGACGATGATTATTCGCAGTATATTTTTTTGGGGCAATATATATCTGAATAATTTAGCTCTTAACCAGTTGACAACTGAATTCTCTCATCCCCATAGGCTTAGAACAGAGACCACCCGGTTTCCGTAGAGGGGTAATATATCGCTTCCCTGGAAAAATAGTGTAGGGATAATTTATGAGAGGGGGGGGGGGAGGAAGAGGAAACAAAGCGTAAAATTATATGAAGATGGAGAAAGAAGAAATGGACATGGAAGAGGGAAAAGAAAGAGAGGACAAAGTGGGGGAAACAGAAAACACACAGAAAGAGTTGGCTCACTGACAATGGATGCGATTCATTACGAGAGTCGGATCTGTTTAATCTGAACCCCCTTCCATTCTCAATCCAAGGCAAAATACTGGCAGTCCCTTCACGTAGAAGTCACGTGAAAGTATGTCACGTGATCGTCTTGTATGCAAAGATCCATACCTTTATAGCGAATACTATTGAATCAATATACATTTCACCCAGAGGTCATTCGAATCATATAGATCAATAGATGGCTTCATGTCTTTTGTATTGAATCGATAATTTCCGTGTTTATCATAGTTATTGCAACATAGACAAGGCAAAATACGACCTGCGTCGGTCATGTGAAAGTACGTCACGTGACAGTCTGTATCTACAGATCCATACCATTATACTCAGTTCTATTGAACTAGTATTGCCTTTCACATTTAGAGGTTATTTGAATCTTTAACGGTCTAATCCGAATCAATTATAGCTTTATGTCTTTTGTAATGAATACTAATCAATTAGTATTACTTTCCTAGAGCACTTTTTTTTTTCAATTATTAGATAATATCGAGGCGAAATATTCGTCGACGGTCACGTAAAAAGTACGTCACATGACAGTCTGTATCTACAGATCCATACCACTACACTGACTTTTATAAAACTACAGTATTACAATTCACTTAGAGGTCATTTGAATCCTTTAAAGGCCAATCGGAACGGATTAACTTTTGTATTGAATTCTAATCAATTATTATTATATTGACGGAAGGGACAGTAGGAGGACATTTACAGCTTTAACAAAGAACAAAAAATAGCTTCGAACTTTCTATAAAGTTTTGTTAATTTAGCAGTACTCAAGGAGGATGGAGTATTGAATAAGTGACGTAATTATTAATTCAAGACGGCTTATTGTAGAACTTCATATTATTGTCTATCATTGAATACTTGATGATTCGTGTTGGTATATACCACAAGACAATGTAGAGAAGGGTGGAGGATAAGTGTAAGACGAGTCGATAAATAGTTTTATCCTTAGCTATTTCCCTCTCCCTCCCTCCTTTCCTCCCCCTTTCCACCTCTCTCTCTCTCTCTCTCTCTCTCTCTCTCTATATATATATATATATATATATCTTTATCCTCCTTCCTCTTCTCTCTCCCTTTCGCTTTCTCTCTTTGTTACTTTGTTAGTCGCCCCATTTTCTGTTAATCACCGTCCGATGATTGCAGCACACTATTATTTAACATAAATAACTATTCTATTATTTTTCATACATAGTATTTTTTTTCTTTGTATCACAAGAAACAGTTCTGATATTAACAACCAGTTCTTATATACCTTTCTCTCATTTTGTCCTTATCTAATTCCTTCTCTGCCCCTTCCCCCTCACCAATCATCACCTTTTCTCTCCACTCCTCGATTTATTCCCAACTTGAGCATGTTAAGAGTTTTCACCTCTATTTTTCCTTTTATTATAGTTAATACCGATAAAGTAACCCTTCTATTTAAAAAAAAGCCACGTGTCCCCACTGGGGTTGATAATGGTTAGGCCTATTTAAAGGTAACTAATTGCAAGGGAAACCATTTTCACGCCACCAAGCCAATGGTGTAAAACTTTCAGTCCTTATTTCAATATAATTGCCAGTCAGTGGTTGCAAAGAAGTACCCTTGTTATGGGTACAGAGCAAGCCAAACACATGGCATGCCAAAGAAGCTCGAAATCCTTCTTCAGAAAATTTTGAATTGACAGGATTTTTTTTCTAAATGATGCCATATTTAAGAGGGGATTAGTGATGAAATGATAACATTCCCATCAAATCATTATACTATTTCACTCAAATACAAACAAATCACCGAATTCACAAATCTTAACGAATTTTTAGCACTATTTAAACATTTTGCATCGGTGAAAAGACAAATTGCAACAGCAGATTCGGCAGCTTTGAGACAAACATGAAGCCTTTGTCGGAATAAGATTGCTCTGGAAGTGGGAATTTCTGTGGGGGGTAATAAAATCCAGAACAGATTCGATGCGAGATTAAAGAGCGTGCGTCGATGGGCTTCATATAAGTCAGTCATATTTGTATGATTTCTTACATTATAAACCTGGGCCGACTACATATGTGTGTAATTAGATAGATATGACTATTTTTTACTTGAGGGTTATTGACCGAGGATGACCCATTATTGGCCATGATATTATCTTGATTTTAACACATTACTACGACCTCGTGAATTCACGTATTCCGAATAGTAATCCACAAAGCCATATATGTGCATGATCCTTAATTGTTCACAATGATTTGACTTGGGTTTAATAATTAAAGATCAATAAAGTCTTTTTCATATATCTTAATATAAAATGGCAATAAAAAGTAGTACATTTAGTTGAAACCATGGTAACAGATATGTAAAAAAAAAAAAAAAAAAAAAACCCAGATTCAAACATGATCTACATTATACACGATTACCAAACTGTGTTCATGCGTTACTGTATTAATAAAGCTAATGCATCAATCCCCTCAAGAAAAAGAAATAAATAGAATAAATAAATAAATGAATAGAAATAAATAAAATAGAATAAAGAATTTTAAAAAAATGGAAAAAAAATATTAGAGCGTCACACTATTGTAACCTATTGTCAATTTTGTTCACATTGGAGTAAATAAATACTATTTCGGGAAGAAAATTCCTTTGCCACCATCACCCCATCGATGAGAATCTCTGAGAAGATCACCATGGAGAAGGAACATAGGGAATGTATCGAGAAGAAGCCGGCAACACACCCACCTGCTGCCGAAATGATAACTTGCAGGTGGGTGAGATAAGTGGGACACTTATGCACCCCTTGGTCATCTTCACATGCATTTGGCACATCTCTGATTGGTAGCGCACATATGAAACTTGACAAGATGGTGCACATTCTGAAAAAGAGTAGAACCAATTAGCGGAAATGAGTGAGATATATTTTAGCGACTTGCCTATGTAATCCATCTCTCTTGGTTCGATCACTCAGTCGACAAGTGGCTGATGTGGGACCGGACGTCAATGACTTCGGGGATTAAAGAAGGGATATTACTAAACGACCACAATCAAGATGGGTTATCTATTCGTTTAATGTGGTAGTAACATAATGGCATTCTTTGCCCCTTTTCTCTCCATACGCCCTCCTGGTTCTCTCTCTCTCCCCCCCCCCCCCCCCCCTCTCTCTCTCTCTCTCTATCTCTCTTTCTTCCTCTTCCTCTCCCCTATTGGGGGAATAGGGGCAAAGAGGGGGGGGGGGGCACTCTCTCTCGCTGTCTCTCTATCTTTCACCTCATTCATTATCTCTATTTTTATCAAGCGTGTCTTAATAATCTGGTGTTAATTTGCTTCTGCCTATTCTCTCTCTCTCTCTCTCTCTCTCTCTCTCTCTCTCTCTCTCTCTCTCTATATATATATATATATATATATATATGCGCCGACAATATCTCGATGGACAGACAGCAAATGAGCACTCTGGTTAATATTTAAAGTTTTAATTAGAGGATATGATTTTCATTCCTTCCGGCAATACTTCTCCACAGGCCTCCCCCCCCCCCCCCCCTCTCTCTCTCTCTCTCTCTCTCTCTCTCTCTCTCTCTCTCTCCCTCTCTCTCTCTCTCTCTCTCTCTCTGTCTCTCTGTCTCTGCCAGTCTCTCTCTGTGTCTCCCCCTCCCACCCTCCCTCCACCCACCCAACCTCTTTCTCTCCACCCCCTCTCCCTCCCTCTCTCAACCGGTCGGCAAGTGTTGATCGGAAGGGGCCACCACATTGCAACCAGACTTGGATGACAAGAGCAGGATGAAGGATGTGGCACAAACATCACTTCTCTAGAAAAGATGACACTCAGAGACATGTGTCTGATTTGATGAATCACCAGATCCCGAGCCAGTATGGCCATCCTCTCTCTTCCTTCTTAACTTTGTCCCCAACGGTCTCAGCGGAATAAACTCATTATTGAAGATGACAGATTCTGTTGATCGTGCTAGATATCGGATGTACATTTCTTAAATGTCATGAATGAAAGTAAAATGTTACAGAAGAACATTTTGACATACATTTCAAACACTTAATAGATAACCAATAAAATGGTTTGAGTGGACGGTTTCAGAATAAAAGGGGGAAATGCACTGCGGTATATGAAATTAACCCATCACAACTCTTTATCTATTCACCATCAGTTACAAAATCGAACAAACTTACTGCACACTATAATATTTCTGTTCTCTGATACACAAAATATTACTTTTCCTTATCATGCTCACTGAGAAAAGGACACCAGGGGGGCGTTTCATGAAAGGACTTGTCAGATATTTTATCCGACAAATTTGCTCTCAGCCAATCAGATGCAAGGATTTCAGTAGCTTATAACAGTAGTCGGATGAAATATCCGACAACTTCCTTTCATGAAACGCTCCCCAGGGCCCTGTTTCATAAAACTTGTTATCAATAACAAGTTGCAATAATTGTTTTAAGCTACTGAAATCCTTGCATCTGATTGGCTGAGAGCATATTTGTCATAGAAATGTGGCAGATGTTACTGATGAATGATGTTACTGATTTATGAAACGGAGCCCAGGACCCCGAAAACCCAAAGGTGTATCAACCTATTCATAAACGGGGCGGTGGTAGGGGGGGGGGGATAATATCTGGACATTCTCGCGTGCCTTAGACCCATTGCCAGTTGTATTTATTATTTTAAGGGCCCCAAAACGAGTGAGCATACGCCAGGTCCACCCCTTTGCTGGATACGCCACTAAAACATCTAGGATTGATCGTAGCATCAAACAATCAAAGCACAAGTCTGATGTTAGGGGCCCAGGATAATCAGGCTCTATCAGGTAAATCTATCTCTATCTCTACTCTCTATCTCTCTCTCTCTCTCTCTCTCTCTCTCTCTCTCTCTCTCTTTCTCTCTTTCTTTCTTTCTTTCTCTCTCTCTCTCTTCTTTCTCTCTCCCTTTCTCTCTTTCTTTCTTTCTCTCTCTTTCTCTCTCTCTCTTTCTCTCTCTCTCCCTCTCTCTCCACCTTTCCATCGCTTTCTCTACTTTCTCCACTTTTCATGTGCGATTCATTTTGGGGACAGCTGCCCTCGGACCTACCTCACTGTACAGGATACGGTATTTATAAGTGATACAAAGCAGAATGATTTGATATTTCATGCAAACATAAGTCTGTTCACATGGTTTACTTGAAGGAAAGATTACATTTGAGAAAAAAAAAATCAGAGTCCCTCCTATGGATACACAACATGCCCAATTCCTGATTGTTGGAAATTATCGTATTAAAAGGTTAATCCCCTCTTTGAGAGGGGATCATTGTTAATAACCCATCTCTAACCATGGCACAGGTGGTGGATTTCAGCTATTAAGAGATCAGGAGTTATAGGGGTAGACAGGTGAAATCTTTGACGCCCCTGTCGTTTGCCCCCGAGTGCGTGATTATTGCACAATTTATTTCATCATCTTGGCAGACATCACGGGGGAGGGGGAGAGGAGAGAAGTCTCTTTTCACTTTACCTGATACAGAGAAAGAGAGTGAGAGAGAGAGGGAGAGAGAAAGAGAGAGAGAAAGAGAGGGTAAGTAAGAGCGAAAGAAATGAATACAATCAAGTGGACATACATTTTGTTGTTTTTTACTTCGCATACTAAAGATACGCTCAAGACATTTGGTTTTAAAAAGAGCAAGGGGCGGTCGTACACCACCCCCCCCCCCCAAAAAAAAAAAAATCCGTCTCGATTTGTCCTCTCAGTCATGTCAGCATGGTCAGTGAAGTGATTCAAGCTGTCCTATACTATCACAAACTTGGCGAGATTATAAAAATTAATTCAAATCAGTTATTTGCCTCAGAAACTTTATATATCAAACTACATTATTTTGATTAATCAAGATAATCTACAATTTCACAAAATAGATTTAAATCACAGGGGTCACTGATGCTGATTAATGTATCGTGTAAATGTAGATCCGTTTTCTGTTGGAATTAGGCTTTAGTTGATATTCTTGAGAATTCAATCGAAACATTTAACGTAATCCTGATATATTGTAACTCCGTTGGAGAGATCAAGAAGCCATTTTATGGTAGACTTATCCTCCTCTTCAAAGTAAGTTTTAGATAATTGATCTGGGAGGTATCATCCTATAAAATGACGATGGTAATTATATGAACTGTCCGTCAAGAGTAACATGAGAGAATGATCAGGGGATAGAGGGCGGAGTAGATGGCTGCACGCAACCTTAAATGTGTTTTCTACATAGACATAATTTATTTGTCCTATTCCAGCAAAGACGAATATTCATTTGGAGACCAAATATTAATTTCAGTGATTACTCGACAATCTCTGGTGTTTACTCCCTCATGTTCCTGCAAGGGGAAAGGCGAATTCAACATTTTTTTTTTTAAACTGAGCCTCTTCTGCCATGTCTCCCCAGGAAACTAAATTGTACAGGTGGCTCTCCTGCATATGGAACCTCTAATTAACGGCCTATCCGAGGGATGTTTGTATATTATAGCCTTGAGAGTAGTTATTATACCTTTAGGAAATGAAAGAAAATCAACCAGAAGGGAATTTAAGAAAGGAAACAGCATAGATACTTGCAGTCAGGTTTGCTAAAAATGCCAAATTTTAAAAGATAGTGGTTTCATGAAGTGACACTGGTAGCATGAAGGCGATTTTGTTCAAAGATTTGATATAGTCTGGTTACTTTAGATTTCGCGATGTCATTAAGTTGGCTATCGAAAACAACCCTTAGTTATATATATTTTTGTCATGATAAAGATGCACCTCGGATTGGTAAATAACTCGACATACTCTAAATCTTAATCCTCTTGACATAGTAATTCTGATCTTGACGTCCATTTTCAAGATGCGCTTATAACAATAATATTTTCCTGTAACACTGTGGCTCAGAAGGGCTAGGTACGGGTCGATGAGATAATGATACAAACAAATGAAGAATATGAAGAAGAGAAAGATTGGAGTGAGAGAGCGTGATAAATACATAGATATATATATATATAGAGAGAGAGAGAGAGAGAGAGAGAGAGATGAATAGAAATAAAGAGATATTAATTTTTATAAGAGAAATAGAGAGAAGTTTTGTCATTTCGGGTAAGTTATATTCTCAAAAAACCTAGATTCAGATGAATCCCAACATGTAAGTGTCCTCACTAGAAAACAAACGACACGTGAATTATTTCATTATTTCATAAACATTTGTTTATCTATCTATCAATGTTTTTTGAATATCTGTATCTTTGCTATGTTGCCCATTTATAACTTTGTAATCATGATGAGAGCCATGCACCTGTACACAGAGTTTGTATTGCAAATATTTTTTTTTAATTATGTGCTTGCCCAATAAAGCAACACACGGCATGCTGTATACGACCAAGGAGTTATCACAGAACGTGATGACTCCTTGGTCTACCCTCTGTGTTGTCGCTGTTCCCCTTCTTCTTCTTCATTTTTTCCTCTTCTTTTTATTACCTCATCTTTTTTACCTTATTCTTCTTCTTCATCATCTTCTTCTTCTTCTTCTTCATTTCTTCTTCTTCTTCTTCTTCTTCTTCTTCTTCTTCTTCTTCTTCTTCTTCTTCTTCTTCTTCTTCTTCTTCATTTCTTCTTCTTCTTCTTCTTCATTTCTTCTTCTTCTTCTTCTTCATTTCTTCTTCTTCTTCTTCTTCTTCTTCTTCTTCTACTACTCTTCTTCTTCTTCTTCTTCTTCATTTCTTCTTCTTCTTCTTCTTCTTCTTCTACTACTACTACTACTACTACTACTACTACTACTACTACTACTACTACTACTACTACTACTACTACTACTTCTTCTTCTTCTTCTTCTTCTTCTTCTTCTTCTTCTTCTTCTTCTCCTTCTTCTTCTTCTTCTTCTTCTTCTTCTTCTACTACTACTCTTCTTCTTCTTCTTCTTCTTCTTCTTCATTTCTTCTTCTTATTCTTCTTCTTCTTCTTCTACTACTACTCTTCTTCTTCTTCTTCATTTCTTCTTCTTCTTCTTCTTCTTCTTCTCCTTCTTCTTCTTCTTCCTCTTCTTGTATTTGTCATCGGGCAAGTCAACCGTTTGTCCAAAACTCTACAAATATTAGAGAATTGTATTTTAAAATTGGGAACATAAATTGAATTAAAATATGCCATTTTATTTGATATTTTGGGTGATCCAACTTCTAGTAGGGCTATCAACTTCATATACAGTTATATATTAAAATCTTAGATTCGGTCATTAACGTGTTAAATAGCTTGGACCAAGAAGTTATACGTACTTGCTAGGACTTACCCCATTATCCTGACTATTGTGTATCATTCACTAGGGTGTAACCTAGGACAGGTTTTCAATTTTCAGATAATTGTCCTCAACAATGAACTTGTGCCACAGCAAATTATCAAGATATGCTTACTTCAGAATCTGTTAAACAAACATTTGGCAGCGGGGAAACTCGTAAATATTTCTTAGAAAGAACAGATTTTAAAGAAAATTATTGGAAAGGCATTTCGTTTCTGTAAACTTGGGGCCAGTGGCACCTACAATGATAATAATGGCATTGTGAAAAAACAACGGTGAAGACGAAGCTCTGGGATGTATTAGCTCACAAACCAATTTTCAAACGACTTCGTAAGTACCTTAAAGTTGTTTTATTTCGTATAACTCTTGGCCTCTTACATTATTAAGAACTATTAAAATTCCATGACCATTAATTTTCATTACAGTCTGAGGAGGGACATTGTTTGTGACGGCATGCAAGAGTGTTTGTTCGGTCATATTTTATATTCTTTTTACCTCCGGTATTTAAGACATGCTCTATCTTCTTTTGCTATGTAAGCCGGAGGTGAATGATCCCTTTCCACATAAGAAAGCAAAAAGGAAAGGAAAATAATTCGCCCATTGGAGTGCTTAAGGAATATTTTAATAGATCTGGACACTCCACATGCTAAATAAACATGCGGTTTAATAACCAGTCATAATCACCGTCTACTCTTAACAAAGCACCTGTAATTACAGCTCCATTGATGTGATGATGTTCCCTTAATGAACTCATAAGATGTTCACATCTTGAGAAAGAAGAAAGCGTGATTTTCTTTTCTTCTCTGTAAACAAATTGACAGCCATTCATGTCTTCTCTTCATGTTTATGTCCTAAATGTGTTGCTTGCCAGACGGAGCATGGTACTTCACAGTGGGTGTCCGCTATTATGCATCCTAAATTCGGCATTGTTCGCCCAAATTCTGACACCTACTCGTAATAGTTTTGCGGAACATTGTCTCGCGCGGGAACGACGCCGAGATTCATCAAAAAAGGGGGCAACACCGCTGACAGGGGTCTATTATCTAACAATGCACCTCTAGTCCGCATAATGGGAAAGTTTGCTCAAGTCGAATAGTAATAGAAAACGGGTCGGTTACAAAGAATAGTAAAGACGTAAGCTTTAAATGGAGGATGATGTTTATGTTTGTGGTTCCAGCATGCAGACTTATTACACAACAAAGCTCAGTAAGAGAGGCAAATGTCATGGTTCGCTTTTAAGCTGAAAATTAGCCTTTAAAAAACAACCGACAGAAGACGCATTACTCTGGAAAAGGGTGCACTAGGGAAAAGGGTTGTGAGAAAGCGAATGAAACATGTGGGTTAGGATTAAGCAAATGAAGCGTTACGATCCTAGAATGAGAGCATAGAATACTGTGTAAATGTCATGTATGACCAAGGAGTGACAGAACATGGATTAATGGTATAGACCTACATCAGTATCTACAGTGATCTATGGCGGGAGCAGATTCTTACAAGTTTGGGGGTTTTTTTGTGTGTGGGGGGGGGGGGGGCTTCAAATGGTGGAGGGGGCGTCGCCGCTTCACCCTGTGCTGTATAAGCCTCTGCTATAACTGGTATAATGTACTTTTTAGGGTGCAAGACTAAACAGTTTTGCACCTTGAAATGTGGAAATTAATGCCCCCTTCGTCCAAAATGCACAAGAATTAATCATTTTAAAGATTTAAAAAATGGCATGCACCTAATTCTGGTATTGTTCTGTATGGGGTGCGTATTTGCACCTGTATTTAGTGTACTTAGCAGTCTAGACGGATACAAATCTGATAATTCAAAGATCAATGGCGCTTCTTATAGTTGATTATCAATTAACTCATTGCCTCGATCGCTTATTGAATCATCGCATCTCGCGTCATTCTCCTCCATTATTATAATCCTCTTCACTTTCATCCATTTCTTTGGTGGTTAGAGGGCCGGGGATTAGCATGGACCCCTCATCCCCCTCGCGTACATACTGATTTCTTGCTCATCTATCTGGATCTTATGTCATTAATCATTCAATAATCTCCAGAAATTGAGACTACCAATTAGAAAATCAAATTCATGAATCAGGGCAATTTAACGATCTACATCAGTCGGTATTGTGAAATAGATTTGCTCCTCAAACACAATCGGATCAACCTGTCCAAATGTGACTGATGTATATGTTTAGTCATTCCCGAGCTTAGAAATGTAAAGGTCGGTCTATTATCCAACATCTTCAGAATGACATGAATCGAAATTGTTAAGCCAGCAAGATAACCAAGAAAACCACGCCAAGTGACTGACATATTCATTTCAAAAAAATGTAAATGATCACGACAGGTTTCACATCAGGTTAATCAAACATGTCAAAGGAACATATCCACATTGCTTATAATGCACAAAGTGATAAGGATTTCGCATGGCATGAAGGCCATATATTATGTATGTATATTGAACGTGGAAACAAATCAAAATCACATGTCATTCTGAATAATTCCTGTGAAGATTACAAACATTTTGAAAATGATAGGCAAATGTAATTTGACATTGATGTTCGAGACCTGTGTACTGTCCTAGGCTCTCTTTCATTGATGTTTTACAGAAAGATATATAATTATGTGAATTGTGAAACGTTGTGCAATTTTTACTTTGTGACTCTCTTCCATTTTCATATTTTTCTTTCTTTCTTTTTTCTCTTTCTCTCGCTCTCTCTCTCTCTCTCTTCTGTTATCTATCTTATTTTCTTTTTCTATTTCACACCTCCATCTACGTCTCCGCCCCTCTCTCATTCTCTCTCTCTCTCTCTCTCTCTCTCTTATATGAATATCTCCATCCTATTTTATTTATTTGTTCTTTCTTTCAACTATCTGCACCATTTTACTTTCCGTCATGTATAATAGATCTACGATCGATAAAAGCAGAAAACCGCTGATCATTGGGGGCGTTAAGCAGAAAATTGCTAATAGCTTGCAATATCAACAACATGCTCTATTATCTCAGGAGCCATGAATAATTGTGGAAACGATTGTTTTCCTGGTAAATTTGATTACTTTAGATGCCTTTCACATTCCGTGCCAAATATCAGGAAAGTGGAAAAGTGACAACTCATTCATTCGGATCAAGGGCTGACCAGTTTGTACACACAGCAAGGGCAGTACACTTCTCAAATAATTACAAGATAAAAGTACTTTGCAAGTTCAAGCAAATCCCCTGGGACCTAAAGATGAGTTCCCACCATTCGTTTTTATCTCATTGCGCGTGATGGTGTGAGTGAAAATATGCATAAAATAAGCAAACAAATATAAAAAAGCGAAACTTGGCCGCTTATGTGAGTAATGAGTTCACTTAGTTTTTGTACAAGTAATCCTGGATCAGCCAATTATGTATCCATAATGTGATTTTCTCTTGGTTTTCCTAAGTTCATTTTGATTCTTATCATTAATCTTGTTAATTTGTCTCCTCCATCGTTTTTTCTTTTGCGCAGAGCGTAAACATGTTCCAACAAGAGCAAATAATTATTATTGTCAAAAATTGTCAGAATGAAACATAACAATCCTTCACATTGGCAGGTATCCAGCAATAAAGTAGACATAATCTAATCGTTTAAATACTCGTCAATCATGCAATATAAGGTTACAACCATTTAATTCTCGTCAGTGAAACAATGTTATGTTAAGAGGGGGCTGTTCAATATTTCCTTTTCCTCCTTTTTAAATTCGTCATGATTTGGATGGAAAGGAGTAGCAACTGACAAAGCTTTTCGGAAACAATGACCTCACGCAACCAGACGTATATCTATCATCTTGCTTGGCGGGAAAATGAGTGACTAATAATGACCGCATCGTCTGCTCACAAAGTTAGCCTGTTCAATGCAGAATATGTCGTAAATCATTACTGCTTAAAGTAACTTAATCAATATCAATGAGTGGAAAATCGACAACGTATTCTCGGAAAAAGAGCATATTTGGATTTCAGTGCGTATTTAGTTATTGGAGAAACTATTCATCATATGGGGATAAATTATGCAAATGAAATTATCTATCAATACATATTTCATTTGGGGGTGAAAGGTCAGTAGATTTTAAATCATACAGCGATTCAAATAGAGAAATGTCCTAGTCATTCATAAATTAATGTGGCAAAGTCATTATTTTAGGCTGAGATTGTCAGAATTTGTTGTCAGTTTGTCTTTTTGAAATGCATGTGCCCCGCTTTCTCAATCACATTTTTTGCCATAGGAATTCGATTGTTCATAGATTAGACTACTTTCCCTAAGTTTGTAGAGGTGTCGAGGTCTCCATGGTCTCGGGATTCACGCTGTGGATCAAAAGGACCATGTCGTGTCCCTGCCGCGGCACTAATGTCCTTGGAAAAGACATTAACCAGAAGAGAATGGGCACGGACTGAGGATTGCTGAAAAACTTTTGAGATTGCATTTGCCATTGCCTGTAAGCAAGGAGTTATCACAGAAACTCCTTGCTGTAAGTATGTACATGTGAACGCAAATTAGGGTAGGAATACTCGAGGCGGAACGGAAACGCTGCGCACTATTGCAGGGGCTTGAAATCCAGTGACCCGGGGTAATGATGACATTTTATCATAAAAGATAGTTTCTCATTAAATTATTTTAATAATACGCAATATAGATATAAATCAATGGAATCAAATTCAGTCCTTTTGATAAACTAAAGCTCGTGTTTTTCATGAAAGTAATCTACGTTTGCAGCTCACTTTGTCCCTGCTTCTGATGAAAAGATGTACAGGTATAAATGTGGGACGTGTTGATTCGAATCGGGTAGAGGGGACGATTGCCATAAAGTGATCTGCATTATGCAATCAAGACCCACACATCTTTCGATCCTCAGACAGTTACTCATAGTTCGTCAATTATCTTGATTGGATAAGAATGAAAGAATCCTTCCCTCCTATTCTTCCATCAGACGTATTACTTTGTAGCACCTGTTTGGGAATAGAGTCGTCTGGTAGTGTGCCAATCCTCTAGCAAAGTAACGGCGGAGAATTTTCAGATGTAATGAATGTCGCCATCTTTCGTCCATGATAGTCCAAATTGATGACCTATAAATCAATTCAACTCTGACTGTGTGTCATTTTCATCTCGTCATGTTATCGCTTTGGGATTTTAAAACCATTCTTTTAAACATAGTAATGGAGGCTATAGTTGGAAAATATTAATATAATTTAAAGCCTTGTAATCGCAGGCTTTTTCATAAAAGGAAAGGAATGGCCTGTTGCTTTCACTTTTGATTTCTTTTTACTGAAAAATCCGAAAGATTTCCACAATCTTGAGGTGAGATAGTGCACAGACAAAGCCTTAGGATGGACAGTTACCTCATAACCCACTTTATCTTTTAGAAAATAACCACTGAACTTCCGTGTTACCATGACAACGTTCTTGGCTATCAATTTCATCGTCTGCATGAATTAGAAACAATCGGATTCATATGTTAAATATTTATTCTGTGAGTGAAACAAGATAATGAGTTACGTCTTTGTAAACTTTCAAAGGGTGAAGAAAAGGCATTGACTTGAGTGACATTTCCTTTCTCAAATTGCAAGTTTTGCAAAAGGTCGTGGTTGTATAGTAGCCAACACAAGAGGGCAATCTTTACAATACAGAATCAGCAGAAGTGGAGGTGCCGTGGTCCAGTGGTTTAAGGCGCTTGACTGGAGATGCGAGGATCGGGCGTTCGATCCCCGGCACGGCACTTATGCCCTTGAGCAAGGCATTTTATCTACATTGCTCTTTTATCGTACATCAAATAAATGAAGTGCTAAAGGCATATTGATACCAGCGTGTGCATTTTTGTTATTTAAAAAAAAAAAAAAAAATCAGTGTCATATACATACATACATAATTATGAATGGTGGCATGGCAGCCTCTTGAATCTTCGGACGTATTCGACTTGGAAGTTTCGTTAAGCAAAGTCAGTTTGATTAACCTTTTTCAAACTGGTAGCACGGAGGGAAAAAAATTATAACCAATTAATTGAAAACATTAATTATCAAGAGGCTGCCTGTACAGAGCCATCCATTGATATGTATGTATGTATAGATGACACTGATTCTGTATTGTAAAGATTGCCCTTCTAGTGAAATTGCTCGCGGCGTTTGTTGAATATGATATAATATAATATAATATAATATAATATAATCATGATAATGTAATATGAAATAATATAATGTAATATGAAATAATATAATGTAATATAACATAATATAATGTAATGTAATATAATATAATATAATATAATATGATATAATATAATATAATATAATATAATATGATATAATATAATATAATATAATATAATATAACATATTGTTGTAAGCCGATGCGAGACTTCCAGTCGAAATGCTAAGCCGTGCAAGAAGAAGGCTAAAAATACAAACAAGTAATGTGATGTAGTCCGAAGGACATGAAATTCATTTTTATAAAAAAAAACTTTTAAAAAATGAAAAATGCTTTTTTACCCCCCCCCAAAAAAAAAGGGGGGGGGGGAGAAGTAAACAAATGAATAAATAAAATAAAATAAAATATATAAATAATGAAAATAAACAATGAATAAAAAATAGAAATAGAAATGAAACAAATAAATTAATAAATTAATTAATTGAAATAAAATATGAAGATAGAAAGTTTTTAGCAGACATATATTCAACAAAATTATTTCTTTAAAGGGGAAAACAACCACGGCATTGAGTTGCTTTTCATTAAAGCAGAACATTGAAAGAAACAGTTTAGTGAAAGTTTGAGCAAAAGCCGAAAAGAAATTAGAAAGTTATAAATTTTTGAAATTGTTATCACTCAAACACAAATTGGTAACTCGGTGACGTGTCTTGCGAGCTCTTCTCCCAAGTGGTCTGTACAGAAATTTCATAAATTTCCATTTTTTTTAGTTGTTGATGAAGGAATAAATTTATCTCATACAGTTTTGTGTAAAAGCATATGTGCAATGATTATATCTAAGTTGCATGTATGATTAGATATTTTCTTTAGAACTTTCACTGATCTGTTTCTTTAATATTTCTGCTTCTTTTAAAACCAACTTGATATCAGGGTGGACTTCCCCTTTAAGTATACATGCATTATGAAATAACACAAACCACGCAAATAGGCTCTCAAAGCTGGACAAGCATAATACGCTACTGTTGCGCTTATAACGTTATCAATTAATATTTAGCCGAAGAAATTATTAAATAAAAGTAATTATTTGTTAACGATTCCATACAAGGAATTAAAGTTGAGAGTCTAAATTGGACAGAAGTCAAAAGAAATACTTCACTTTTGAATAATAACTGCAGCGTGGGAATGGCTTGGGTAGGAATATGACCGCATGACAAAACTTCTCTCATGCACGATTTAACTATAGCTATTGTAATAATCATGACAGATACACCTTGTTAAAAGCTATCATATTCTTTATAAGGTGCTGAAAAGGTTTGTTATAAGCTATGAAAAATTATACCATTTCGGTTTCTCTCACTCTTCTCCTTACAATCATCGCATTTTCCTGCCTATCAATGGCGGATTGGAGATTGTCAGAAGGGGAGGGGGGGGGGGGGAGGGGTGAAATTTGTAAAAAAAAAAAAAATGCATAGGTTTACGATCCCTCTTTGGGGTAACAATATCTAAGTAACTTTTTGTTGAAGAGAAAACCGTTAAATATACACATTGTTTGCTATAATAAGGGCTATTTATAGTCCATATCTTCCATTGAAATAAAAGATGAACAGGGGAGCGTTTCATGAAAGGATTTGTCGGATATTTTTTCCGACAAGTGTTATAAGCTACTGAAATCCTCGCATCTGATTGGCTGAGACCAAATTTGTCAGTAAAAATCACCGACAAAATGCTTGATGAAACGCTCCCCTGATCATTATCTTTATTCACCTGTCAGTTTTAATTCGTCACTGTCGAGAAGCTCAGTGTATCGGACGGCATAAACAAAAGTGGTATCTACTATATGAAAATAATACATGTAGGAATGAAATAAGTATCTCGCGGGTCATCTTTCAAAATGATATTCTTGAAGTTATCCTGAGTATATTATTATACAATTGAAAATGAAATTAAAACTTTCCAGTTCCTGAATTGCAAATTACCAAATTAAACGAGTAAAAATTATGACATTTAAATGTCATCTGCTGTTGGTAGATTGTGTATCAACTTTGAAGCCTTGTAATGTAATTTTGTTATTAAAGATATACTGAATGAAGACATTAAAAATTCAATCCCTTTTTTCTACATTGATCATAGTTGATCGATAAAGGTTTAAGCCAGAGATGGAACTGGAAAAAAAATACAGTTTCGTTCAACACAAGTCATCATTACTTTCAGTCTGTGACCTTGAATCTCCAAAGAGAGAAAATAAAATCGGAGAGGGAAAACATCATTCCAAGATAGGTGACTATAACTTCTTTGTAACGCCCATCGTGTTACAAGCTACGGAGTTTGATACACGCTGGAGAGAAAAAAAATCGAAGTCGTCTCCTTTTCATGAAGAAGTGTTAGGTTGCCAAAATAGACAAACCGTTCTGTGAAAAATAGACTTTTGTGTGTCAAGAAGCCAAGAATTTCTTTTTATTCATTAGAAGGCGACGTTACAAGCTATAAGTGAGTGATAGATTTCATAGTCATGGTAGTGGTGTTGTTTTATTGCATGGAGTTATGAGTGACTGGTAGCTTCCGTTGATTCACACAGTGACAAATATGGTGATGTTTTGTTACAAGCTACGAAAAAAAATTATATTTTAAAGATTGCTTTCATATCGATGATCATGTTTTTTTTTAGTTTTTTTTGAAGCGATTGGAGGGCTGTTCCGAACCCCTGCCAATAGAAACCAATTATCTATTTCATATCACCCACGTTATCTTTTAGTTTGTGAAAGATATGACAAGACAATACATGGATGAAAATTCTGACCTATTCCTTCTATTCAAGGTTTATTGTTCATACATAGTTCTCCTATTCGAACAGAAATCTTCAACAATCTTCAATGAGATTTAATATATCGATGAATCTTTTTTAAACTAAAAGCTTTAATTTTCACATTTATAATTATAGAGAGTGAGACGTCTCGAATTTGGCAATTTTTATTTCAATAGTTGGCTGATTTCTTATCCAAGCTCAATACCTTATCCAAAAGAAGCTTTCCGTGTACACAAATGACTGGAAAGGGGGGGGGGGGGGGGGAGTGTTTCAAAATTTACCGAATTAACCAAATATTTTTATTGATTTATCAAATTTTCGGGAAGAGGGGGAAACTTATGTAAATTTTGCCCTTCTCCCTAGGTTCGCTACTGAAGCTGATTCTAGTTTTTAATAAAAGCTATGACAGTAGGATAGTTCATAAGGTCCGCAAATACTAACACGAATTCTATTTCACATCATCCGAATATTTTTTCGTATACAAAATAGAATTGGCTTGTAGCAATTATAGTACAATAAGAATGGAAATCTATTTTATTCTCTCTTTACAAAGTAAAAAGTTTGTTGTTTTTTTGGTATTTCCATCCGAACAGGGCCCTCCTGCATAAAAAGTTGCGATTAAACGCAACTCAAAAAATTAAACGCAAGTCCCTAATACGCGATCCTGATTGGTCGAAAATGGAGTTGCGTTTAATTTTTTGAGTTGCGTTTAATCACAACTTTTTATGCAAGAGGGCCCAGAACGCAGAAAGGTGCGGATATAATAATGATAAGCTCTTTATGATAAGCTTTTATAGCGCTCATATCCACCACGTAAGGTGCTCAAGGCACTTCAATATCACCCCAGTTCTAGATAGGCTACCTATATCTGTGGAGAGTGACAAATAAAGATTAATGTTAAAGGACACTAGTGCCGCCCCAGGGTTCGAAACCATGACCTTCACATCTCCAGTCAAATGTTTAAACCACTCGACTACGACACCTCTACATATAGATAAACCATGTAGAAAAACACCTTTAATCAAATTTTCGTAGAGGAATGAACTGTTCCATTAAGTTATTCGTTTTGGTTTTTCTTTCTTATTTTTTATGTTTCTTTTGCTAGAAGTAGATTTCATGCAATCTGCATAACAATCGATTTTTACCATAGATTTCTGGAACATCGTATTTCTATTATAGGTTTAGTGACAAGACAACCTGTTAGAAGTAAACTTTAAACTGCCACTATCTTCTCCCTGTAAAATAAACAAAATTAACAAGTGAGGATTCATTAATAGGCCGAAAAAACTCAAACGTTAATAATAATGACGATGAAATAAAGAAAACAAAAGAAGGGGAAAAGAAGATGGAAGATTAAAGAACAAGTTGTTATTGATGATGATGCTGGAAGATTATGAACAACCTGATTAGTAGGATGAGGAAACAATGTAGAATTAATCACTCATTCAATATACATTATCTCAAAGGTGTACACAAAGGAGGGAGGGGAAGGGGCGGGCTCTTTATTTCGTTTCCTAAAACTTCACAAGTTGCCATTCCGTCATGGCCTCTTCCCGATTGTGGATTTATTGGGAAGCAAATAATGACCATATATGTGTGTGGGTGTTGGCAGAATATTATCTTTTCTCAGTGTTTTCTTTTGTTCGTTTAGTTGTAGTAGTGAGTGGTATAACAGAGACGGAGGGGTGCAGTTTCAGCTCATTCTTTACCCTAAATTCTTCTGGACAACGTCTTCTTAAAGTCCCTCAAGACTGTCTTCTTGCTTCATATCGCGGTTCATTATCAAATTTATTCATCGTAAGTTACACATTTCTTACCACTTTAGGGTATGAATCTATTAATTCATGTTCATTTTGTCTAAATTGTGTACCAGCCTTTTTGCTATGAAGAACTTGAACTTGACGTTAATCGTTGTACAAATTTGCTAAAAATTTATAGAAAATGCCATTCACCGAATGTAAATACTGGATGTACTTCTATAAAAACGTTCGATTAACTATCGGCCCTAAACAACTAGTCTGACTTGTGGATCCAGTATTAAAACCCACCTGTTTGTACATCCTAATTAAACAGTTAATTCTTTCTCTATCTTTCCAATACCAGATGAGTTATGCCAAAAAGTCGTCGTCGAGCTATAATTCAGAGAAGGACAAGGTGGTCGTAAAAAATGCTGACATGGATGAAGCCGATCAAGAAGAAGCTATCCAGATAGCCAAGGAAGCCTTCGAGAAATTCAGCGTTGAGAAGGACATCGCTGCCCATATCAAGAAAGACTTCGACGCTAGGTTTCAACCGACCTGGCATTGCATCATCGGCCGCAACTACGGTAGCTATGTCACACACGAGACCAAAAGCTTCATCTACTTCAACATCGGCCAGATGGCGATCCTTCTCTTCAAGTCAGGCTAGGCTTTTGACATCAAACTTCGACCTCCTAGATAACGTTTAGACTATTAGACAGAAATGACTCAGCTAAGCCTGTGATGTATCCAGAAGTTCGACATCATCTTCGACATCATCCTCGACATCAACGTCTTCATGATACGTCATGTCAACATACGGTCACTGATCACACATGTGCCACCCGACACCAAACAACTGTGAATTTTCAAACACTAACATTGCCAAGTTCCAAGTTATATCAATACAGTTTGCAGTTTTCACGAGCCATATTCTATCATGACAATGATTTTAAATTTTGTGTGGTATAGTTGGCGAAATTGCTGCCATACCGGGTAGAAATGACACGTGTTATTTTGTTTTACTTCGAAGCGATTGATCAAAGATGATTACTTGATTTCGGGGAAAATGCATTTTTTTTTTTTGTATTTAGCTTGGTATCACATTTTGAAATTTGTTATACCATCATTTGCAAAAGTTTAAGACCACTATTCCAAAATGCAACAACTCAAAGAAAAAAAAAGTTTTAAAAACTTAGATTTTTCAAGACATACAATTATTTTCATGGCATAACCTATGTATCATACTTGAACTATAGGCTTATACCATTACTCTTGTGCTACTGATCACTGTAGTAAACATGTTATGTAATCATTCAATGAGACACAAGAAAGTATTCCAAATTATTGAAATACCCACAAATCCCGAGGTGGTCTTAAACTTTTGCAAATGATGGTAGTGAAACAATTTGATGCTGAGTGAATTCTTGACATATTTATTCAAGAATATATCGCATCTTAATTTAAAATAATGATTTTCTCAATAAACAAGTAAGAAGAGAATTATTGCACTCATAATCGAGAAAAACTCTGCTAATTTCTGAATGACTGGGATATTTATTTTGAAATAATTCATTTTAAAACATTTTATACTATGATCTTATATGCGTATTTAATCGAGGGATTATGTTGTATTGTTGGCGAGTTTAAAGCAAATATTTTTTGCATGTAGACAAAATCATTCAATAAAAGTCTATTTGATTGAATTGTATAACTTGTCCTTGTATGAAAGATCGGTGTAAAGAATCGTTAATTGAGTGGCATATTATCCTCCATGAAGAAGACATTTTTTTTTATAGACATGAAATCTGTCTAGGAGTTGGACTGATGGGCGTTGGGTAATTAGTTTATCGGGTGTTAGAGTGTTTGAATGAATGAATGATTGATTGATTAATTCATTGGTTGGTGAAATTGTAGCTTGATTAATTAGGTGATTGTTTGGGTGCTTGAATAATTGATTAATTGATTGATTGATTGATTTGTTCATTGATTAATTCAGTAATTGCTTAAATGATTGATGAACTGAATTGCTGGTTGATGAAATAGTTGATTGACTAGATAACTGATTGAGTGTTTGAATAATTGATTGGTTTGTTGAATATTGGTTTGTATTGTTGGTTATTGATTTTATGACCAATTGATTGGTTATTAAAACCCACCCCCTAAAACAGCATAAAAACAACAACAACAACAACAAACACACAAGAAAAAACAACACACAAACAAACATAACAAAAAACGAAAATGTCAGGACCCTGTTTGTCAGAGAAAAGTCACTCCTGGAGCCTGGGGACCACTAAAAACTTTCAAAAGCATAAATCCAGATGCCATCCGTTACGAATGTTGATAACCCTTTAAAAAAAATGAGAGAGATGGATGTCTAAGGGCATACAGTGATTAGATTCACCTTTTCAGCTCCCGTCAAAATTTTACCTTTTGTGTTGATTTGTGTTGATTTGACAATTAAAACAATAATTTAAAAACATTAATGACGTTTCATTTAGCACGATGAATATTGCAATGCATTCAATAAACCGAAATTGAATTTGGTTCTATAGATGAGGAAGAATGGAAGAAAAAGTGACGGATTAGTTTGACATAAATCGTTATCCTTATTAGTTTTATAGTATCCTTCCCCCTTCATTTAACTTCAGAGGAGGCCTACTAGCGGGACCAAATACCGAAACACAAATTTCCCATAGCAGGGGGTTCATAATTCCGAAAATCAAATAGGTTTCGTAATTCCGAAAATGAAGTATAGAGTTCATAATTCCAAAAATGAAAAAGGGTTCGTAATTCCGAAAATGGAAAAGGCCCATTTCTTTTTCATTTATTTTATACTTTGATAGAATATTAGGCGAAGGCCTATCGGTGACTTTCATTATTTCTGTATTTGTTCTCTAGAGAAGCATTACAGGGAAAGTCTACCCTGGTATCAAGTTGAATTGAATAAAAGATGAGAGAAGCAGATAAGTGCGTCTTTGAGCAAACTCCGTTGGAAATAAGAAAGTTATGAATTTTTAAAGTTGTAATCAATCAAACACAAATTGGCAACTCCGTGACGTATTTTGCGAGCTCCTCTCCCATTTGATCGGTACAAAAAAATTCATAAGTTTTCATCTATTAGTTTTTTATTAAGGAATAGATTTGCTTTATACAGGTTTTGTGTGAAAACATATGAACAATTATTATTTCTAAGGTGAATGTATGATTGAATACTTCCTTTAGAGAAAATGGAAATCAATGATTTTGGGTACAGGGCAAATGGGAGAGGAGCTTTCAAGATACATCATGGAGTTGCCAATTTGTGTTTGATTGATAACAACTTCAAGAATTCATAACTTTCTTATTTCTCATCGTATTTTGCTCAAATCTTCACTTATCTGTTTCTTTAAATTTTCTGCTTCTTTTAAAAGAAAATTTTAATCAGGGTGGACTTCCCCTCTAAGGAACTTCACTTCGATATACAATTTGTTATTATTTTAGAGTTAGTAACGTCTTTATTGTCCCTTTTAATATTCAAAGAGATAAAATAAAAATGGGACATAGGAAAAAACAAAACAAAAACACTCTCAAGATACATTTATTTTTACGTCTGTGTTTGACGTTACAAGCTACGAAGTCTGTTTAAAAAATTGTTGATGCATTAAAAAAAACAATTCTGTCAAAATAAACCGACCTTTCGCGTGAACCATATAGTCAAGAAGCCAAGGCTCTTTATTCTTCTTCATCACAGTGAATTCCATATCGTGACGTTTTGTTAAAAGCTACGAGCGAGTGGTAGATTTGACACTATGAATTCATGAAAGTAAAATATAGTCGCAAGGTACAAGAATCTTGAAAGGTAATAGATTTTACACTCACAACAATAGTGGTATTTTGTTAAAATCTAAGGGTAAACGGTAGTGCATAGACTATAAACACTTTATGGATAATGGCGATATTTTGTTAAAAGCTACGAGTGAATGATATATAAGAGTAAATAGACTAAACAATCGTAGCAAGTGGTGATGTTTTGTTAAAAGCTACGGGGAATGGTAGATTTAACTAGACTATGCACTCATGATGATAACTAATATTCTTTTTAATGAGATAGATGAGGGTGGTCCACAACCTCCATCTTTTTAATCCATTCAAGAAGGGATTTTTAAAAATGACTAAATTGTCGTTCCTGAAAAGAAGTACATAGACAGAAAATGTGTCCCACAGTTTAAAAATTGCAAATTTAAATATGATTTCGAACTTCTGAATGTGTTGTCAATCTACTCTAAAATGTCGATATATATATATATATATATACTAATTTTTCTTTTTAAATTCTTGTTTTCAAACGACAAAAGGTAACTCAACGAAAGCAGATAGAGGTTATGAAGTAATTAAAGCTGTTTCTGTTTGTGCATTTTGGTGTATTGTTTAGGAATCTGAATAAAATCAACAACTATTGAACCAGACCACAAATATTGGACTTTCATCCCGAATTGTTAAATGGTCACTTCTCTCTTCCCATAATAATCCCTTTGCAAGTTAATCTATACCAGCTCTGCATGGCATAACCTACATGTAAAGTCAAATGTAATTCCTGTATGTGTTTTGGAAGAGCGAGACACTGGATACGTAGGGTGTCAATAGAATGTTTTCATTTCTCGACGGTTTTCTGTCGTGTCGGGGGGGGGGGGGGTGCTGGGATAGAAGCGATCTTTGTGATATATAATGGAGACAAGTAGGTGTGTCGGTAGCTCATTTTGCACCTCAAACCCGTCTCGTCAGGATAACGTCTAAGAAGAGTCTCTCACGACTTTTAAATTTTTCTTCATCATCAACTATATAAAAATCCATCGTAAGTTCGTTTTTTTTATTCTTCAGTATTTTAGAAAATGAAATTCAAAATGTGTGTGTGTGTGTGTGTGTGTGTTGTGTGTGTGTGTTGTTGTTGTTGTTGTTTTGTTGCTTTGTTTTGTTTTTTGTTTTTTTTGTATTTTGTCTTTTTTGTTGTTGTAATGTTGAATGCTTGACCGCCTTATCAGGGTAGCTCGACTAAAGAGTCGGGATAAAAATGGTATTCAGAGCTTTTGTATCCTCAGAAAAATCTCTTTACTAATCAAATTATCATTACTATTATTGTTGTACTTGTTGTTTTAGAATAAAGAAATTGAATTTGCTCTGTTACGACGCATGTGGTGACAACATGACGGTGATTTAATCTTTTTGAAACCTAATCAATTTACCTACATATTTCTTTCAGTATTCAACCCTCTAATAGTGGATTCCAAATGAAAACCAACCATTTATGATTTTTCAATTTAATGTTCTCTATTTTTATCTTCCCGATTATAGATGAGCCGTGGTGGAAGTTCAAGTGACAAGAAAAAAATCGACATCAAGAACACGGACATGGAACAGGACATGCAAGAGTACGCCATCGAGCTGGCGGAGCAAATGCTCGATAATCAGCAGAAGAAGACTGTCGAGAAGGATGTCGCTGCCCACATCAAGAAAGAGTTCGACAGAACCTATGATCCGACCTGGCATTGCATCGTCGGCCGTAACTACGGTAGCTATGTGACGCACGAGACCAAAAGCTTCATCTACTTCTACCATAATCAGACGGCCATCCTTCTCTTCAAGTCAGGCTAGGTATTCGACGTCCAGTTTTGATCTCCTAGACTACGTTATAGACTCTTAAATAGAACTAACTCAGCCAAGCCTGTGATATTTCGACAAGTCCGACGTCGAATCGACGTCTAAAGGGTACGTCCTGACGTCACACGGTCATCGGACACACACTTCTTCTTATCACCAGGTTCAATTAGATATTTTCACACTTACACACATGTACAAACATGTACATGACAAAACAATATTGCTGCTGTAATTACTGTACACTTCTTTGTTTTTCGTGTTAATTCAAAGACTTCTAATTATTGGAAGGACACTGAAAATAAAAAAATGTGGTCTTGTTTTCCGAATATGCTATAAACTTTGGTAGACGTAACATTTTGTCCTCTGATTTGATATCGATGACATCGCATTTGTCGTCTTCGTTTTCGAGATGAATTCACCGTAGAGGTAACTATAGTGAAATAGGTTTGATGCCGAGGTGTCGTGGTATAGTGGTTCATTCACTTGACTCTCATTCAAAGGGTTGAGAGTTCGAATCCCAGCCTGGCACTAACGTCCTTTGGCAAGACATTAATCCACTTTTGTCACTCTCTGCCCAGGTGTAAATGGGTACCCGATATGCCAGAGCGCTACATATTCGGCCGCTCGGCTATGACCGGGGTGATAATGTTGGAGCGCTATGAGCGTCACGTCGAAACGGACCTGAGCGCTATGCAAGAAGCCACTGTTATTAATATTATTTTTTTAATTATGTAGTTTATATATAGTTATTTAAATAGTGACTTGAATAGTGAAGAGTAAAACCACAGCCTTTTTTTCAAAATAATTTTAATAGGCTATTGGGTTCCATTTTTTACCCATTCATCTGGTAATAATATTGGAGCGCAAGGAATGTCATGTGTGAAAGATACGAGAGGCATAAATGAACCCATGTTTTAAAATTTACATGACAATAGTGACTGGTGATAAAACGATATATTTTCGTCCGTTTTCATAGTACACCGATGAAATAATTTAATAATCATTTTTCAAATGAGTCATCGTTAAATTTTAGATGGAATTTTATCAATTGGATAGACCAACTAGCTCTGTGACAGAGCGTAAATGGTGATGCATTGTTTGTATAACATAATTATTGATTGCTTAATTGACTTTAAATAAAATAATTCGAATTCTTCGTTAGAATTATATCTTTGCTTGTGCAGCTGAGAGTAGAATATCATATGTGAATGTTCGTTGATTGATTGATTGTATGCTTGATTTGTTATTTTATTGATCAATTGATTGATTGATTGATTGATTGATTGAAAGGTTGATTGATCAATACAAGTTATTGATTTGTTGTGGATTGTTTGATTGATTGATTGATTTATTTATTTATTCATCTGTTGATCAATTGGATGATTAATTAGTCAGTCTATTTAATAATCTAAGTGACTTTTTGATGGACTAATTGATTGATTAGTTGTTTGATTGGTTGATTGATCAGTTGGTGGATGAGTTGGCTGTTTATGTAATAAATGCCTATGTGATTGATTGATTAATTGAGAGATTGATTGATTGGATGATTGATTGGTTGATTGACAGATTAATTGACTGATTGATTGATTGATTGATTGAGTGACAGACTGACTGTTTGTTTGATTGATTGATTGAGAGATTGATTGAATCATTGACTGTATTGATTTATTCAGTGAATGAATGACTTTCAATCTGAGTGACCGGTTGGTTCATCTGTTGCTCTAGTGATCAGTTGGCTGATAAGTTGATCAAATGATTATCATTGCATTCGTTATCATAAGCACCATCTTAAGCATTACATTTTCATCTCAATTCTTAAATGTCATTATCAACACTCCTCCTTATTTCAAAATATTCATTTTCATCATCAATATCATCATTGTAATTACAATCAATATGGTGATCACCACCATCTTCAAAATCTTTTATCATCATTAGCTTCATTTTCAAGATCATGATCTTCATCAAGGTTATCGTTGTGAAGATCATCCTCTTCATCAACATTATCATCATCATCGTCGTCGTCGTCGTCATTATCATCATCAGATCATTCTGATCATGACTGTATACCATTATAACGCATGTCATCTTAATAAATTAGTGTCGTTATTTTTATTCTCATTGCCATCAATATCGACATTATCATTAATATCACCATAATCATCACCATCATCATCATCACCATCATCATCATAATCATAATCACCATTAATAACAAAATATTATTGTTATCTTCATCATTATCATAGCCGTCAATATTGAGATTACAATTTAATATCACCATCATCACCACCACCACTATCATCATCATCACCACCATCACTATCATCATCATAATCACCATCACCACCACTACCATCAACATTATAATTATCATTATCATTATCATCATCATCATCGTCATCGCCATCGTTATTTTCATCGTCATCGTCATCATCATCATCAGCATCAGCATCATCATCATCGCTACAAATGTGTTATTGTTACCATCATCATCATCACCATTGCCATTCACCATCACAATCATCATCACCATCATCATCACCATCATCATCAACACCACCACCACCACCACCACCACTATCACCATCATTATCATCATTATCATCATCCTCAATAATTTGCACGCACATCATGCTATTGATCTTTGATTTCAAGTATGTCAAGAATAAATAAAAACAAAATTAAAAACAAGACGAAACAATTTTTTTTTAACTTGCAACTTTTTCAAATATTATTAGTGGACAAGACATCAAGGGTGTAACAATTAAACATGAATAGGGTCAGATGCGGGTCACAATTCTTTACACAACAACAAAACAAAATTGCAGCCACTGGGTAAATGAGATACATTTAAAGCAGAATGAGTATTTTGAAAGCAGAATGAGTATTTTGAATAAATAACCTTGTCGGTATAATGTAAAATGTTTCATAGTACTATCATGGACAATCATAACTCGTTTCCAAGTATCGAACTCGTTCTTAAAAACTACATTTGACTGAATTTTTTTTTTTAAGCCACAGTTGAAGGTAGTGTTCTAATCATACTTAACGTTATCTATACATGTAATATGTTTTTTCAATATTTTTTCGAGACTTTATGTAACAAAAGGCGAAACCTTTCACTTATTAAAAAAGGACCAAGCGTTGTGAATGGCAGATTTAAACATCATACATGATTAATGAATGATGAATAAATCTCTTTCTCTATATATAAAGAAATTATCCAGAGGATGAAATGACAGCCAATGGATGAGAAGGGGGAAAAAGAAAAAGAAAACAATAAGTGAAAGAAGGAACGGATGAACGAAGGAGAGGTGGATGAATGAAGAATGAAGATGGAATGAAATATACATAAACAAATAAAAATAAATTAGGAATAGAATAATGAATTGAATAGACTAAATAAATGAAAAAAAAATTGTGACAGAATAAAAGAATGAATGAAGAAACTAAGTGCACGAAAATGATGACACGAAAATACTGAACTATATATAAATGATTGAAGAGCAGAAGGAATAAAGTATTGGACCATCGAATTCATGAATTAATCAAAGAATAAAGTTATGAATGAAAGAGAAAGTAGATTGATGAATTGAAAGACTATTTAATTCATCATTAGTTAAAAGACAAAAATGATAAAAGAATGGTAAATAAACTATGAATGAATGATAAATGTTCAGAAATTAGGTGAGAATACAAGATAAATGAAATATAAATGAACGAATGGCAATAAATGAATGGAAAAAAGAAGAACTAATTAAATAAATGAAATAACAGATACAAATTTAGAAATATGTCAAAGAAGTAAATGAAAAGAAGCAGGGGTACACTCCATGGCAGAATAGATAAATAAGTTAGATGAACGAAATAAATAATAAATGACAAAATATGAATGATCAGAAGGGAAATAGACCAAAGAAATATGAATTCAGATAAATGAATTGAAAATCTAGTAAAGTACAAAAAAGACAACAAAAGAAAATAAGATTTGATTATTAAAAGAATAGCGAAACATGGAAGAAAAAATGAAAGGTAGTCATAAATGTATATAAATATTTTAAAAATCATGAATAAAAGATTACTGAATTGGAGAAAAAAAAGAAAGGGATGAATAAAATAGATCAATAAACTTGTTGATCTATGAAAGAAACATGACAGACAAAATACATAAACATTTTTCACATGCGAATATAGGAGACGAATTCCATTATGTCATGCAATGTGAGAAATTTAGAATAAGAAGAGAACTGGTTTTTGATAATCTTAAAAGCACTCATTGATAACTTTGAAAACATAAACAGTTTAAAAAGATTCATATTTATAATGTCACTCAAAGAAGAGGCTCTCATAAAAGAATTTGCCATTTTTTGCGATATACTATTGATCAACATGGTAACCTTTAAATTGTTTATTATTAGGCATATCTATATATGTATATAATTCTTTTAATGGCTTTTTTTCTCATCACCTTACACTACTCGTACATAATCTGATAATTTATGTTTTATGAAAGAGCATATCTAGTTGATCAATTACGAGTATTTTGTTGTTTTTGTTTATGTTTTGAATGCTATACTCAAGATATATTGTTCTGTTTTTCTCATGTGTTACTCTTACTCTTATTATTATTATTATTATTGTTCTGATTATTGATGTTATATTCGAACAAAATATTGATGGATATGTCAGTGAAGTTCAATGAATAAATACATACATACATACATGTTCTGAATCTATACTATCGGAAATAAGACTATGATAATGTAATATGTAATAAAAACACAAATATAATTTTAAAAATTGCATGTTTAAAGGCAACTAACAAATACAAGTCAGCACCATCGAAAAGAAATTTAAAGTCACTTTGACACACTTTCTCATCACAAGACCTGAATAGATTTTCCATACTATACACCTCATCCACTTGAAATATATAATTTTTCATTAAATGTCCTAAAAATTATCTAGAATTATATTATCTATGATACGCTTTGAAAGACAATCGGTAGCGTATAGAGTCAGAGGAGTTGGACGTCCACACACAATTCTTAAAACTGTTTTCACAAAAACTTTGTCGGGCAAACAATATGTTTCTAATTACTGCTATTTACAGCCACTGACAGGTTGTCCCAAAATTTAGAAATTTTCAACATTAGGTATGATGAAATAAATAAATGATAGAAATGTGATAATGAATAGGTACAAATAGTACGGGAACTATAATCTATCGGGTGGAGACAAAGTACATAATACTTGGTAGACAGATAAGAAAATGTTTCTAAAATGGTATTTAAGAGGTGCTGAAAGCTACCATACCCGGTCAAAACATAGTAGGCCCTTATTATGGTATTTAAGAAGTATTGACGGTACGAAAATTATACTCTACTGTCTCGAAACATTGTACATAGTACATGGATTTAGAAATATCCTTTAAAATTAATATGAGGTTCAAAAGGTATAATGGCACGAAAATTATTTTACTATACCAGGTCAAAACATATACATTGTACATAGATTTGAAAATATTTCTTAAAAATGAAAAATATATATTATTTAAGAGATATAAACGGTGCGAACACTATACATGTACTATACCGGGTCGAAATATAGTACATAGCATAGTACACATAACTTAGATTTGAATCTCCAAAGAATAGATATGATAACGCTATACAGATGGGACAAGAATCCTTTACCGGGTCGAAACATGAACATAGCATGCATATAGATTTGAACATGAACAGATGAAGGGCAGATATCTGGCAATAGAAGGGGTGGAGTTTTAACCCGATTTCCAAAGGAGAAAGGCTATTGGACCGAAGTAGACATATATGAAGCACTTGGATTCGTGGGTGACGAAGCTGGCGAAGTGCTTCCCGACGACGACATGCCAAGTGGTATCAAACTCGACGTCGAAGGCTTTCTTGAGGTAGGCAGCGCGGTCTTTTTCGGTGTCGAACTTCTCCAGGGCTTCCTGGGCGACTTCGATGGCGCGTTTCTGCATGTCTTCCGTCATGTCGACATTCTTAATAATGGGGTCTTTATCTTTTTTCTCTTTTTTCGATGATGATGATAATGATGACAGCCCACTCTGTTTGGTGAAAGCGAAGATTGGTAGGGAAGATATGAGTCACAGGGTTATTATACCGTAGCTCAATTAATTACAATCATGTTTGTCTCTGTATTGATCTTCCATTCAAGAAACATTGAATCTAACAAATTGTTTATCATATCTCGACTGTAGGGCCTGTTCATTTTACCAAAACGTAGGGAGACTTAATGAATGAATGAATCAAAATTGATGAATGGTTTATTAACAGAGTGAATGAATACATGATCAGATTATTTGGATCATTTTTTTTTACTCATCCCTGAAATTACAAAAATGAAAAAAGAAAGAAAGGAACGGGGTAATCTTAAAAATAAATGAAATGATACTAGTGATTGTATATAAAAAAAAAGCATGTAAGTTTATTAAACATAAATAAAAGAATACAGTTCAAGTCAGAAAAAGAACACAACAAATTTCCATGGGCAGATTCTGGGGGGGGGGGGGGCAAAACGGTCGCGGCCTATTATCCCCTGTTGAATTGAGGGAAAATACGCAAAAGGAATTTTTCAGAGGTAAGAAAGCTGCCCCTTCCCTATCCTGCCAGAGGTTAGAATTTTTGGAATTTTCCCCCTTCTTCTGTATCTTTTCTTTCTTTATTCTTGTTTTTCTCTCAACCATCCCCTCTGCTGAGAGAGCCTGGAGGGGGCTGGCGGGTTCCCCCGAAATAATGCCCACATCCCCGGTCCTCCCTTCGGACAATCCTGATTGTTAATTAGACAGTATAAATATTGTGGGGAGGCTGAATAAAATATGCATGGATAAGTCAATGTTTTTATCTGAGCATTCTAAGCAAAACCATGATAACGCTATATATTAATCATATTAGAATACCAAAGTTCAATGAATACAAACCCCCAATTCTAGATACCACCCAAAGTACAGATAGATATTGAATCTTCTTTTTTGCAATGTTGAAACGATCAATGATCATTGAAGATTTGATTCATGAAAATATTTCGTAGTGTATGGCTTACTTCTCTAACAGTCTCTTCTCGGGTATTTAATTACGGAACAATTAGATTTAAAATTTGTGCAAATGTTCCTGAGGAAAACGTCTTTACTTATCATACTAAAGGAGACAATCGCCCCCATTGCTTAATGATTGCGTTTGGTATACGAATTTGGAGAAAGAGCATTCAATAACCAACAATTCTAATTTACTGAACCTGCTGAAAGTAATATTATCATATCCACATTTTTCTGGTACTTACCACATTCCATATGTATCTTTTTATGGTTATAGCTAAATATATATATATTTAACTATAATTTTCGACGCATGTATGCGTCGAAAATCTGGTGTACTTATAAACATCACTGTTGGACTTGAAAATGCATTACTACTCCACTTTGTAATCTTTTATATATATATATATATATATATATATATATATATATATATATATATGAAATACAATATAATTGTAATTAATATTTATATTAGTTATCCTGAACATTTTGGATATATAAAATAAATTTAGTATCAATTCGGAGTCATTAATAAACTGGGTCTATTCTTCCTAAAGGTCCAGAATATATGAGTTTAACCCCCTTCTAGCCCTCAACAGACTTAATATCCCTTTAAGAAATAGTGAATATCATTACGACTTACCGGTGCTTTGTTAGCGCCAAAGATACCACCGCTCGTTTTTGCTGAGGTGGTGAAGCTATACGTTGACTGACTGCTTCGAGACATCCTGTCATATAAATGGTATCATACAGATTATTATTAACTAGAAGATAGTCCCCGTGAGTCATGAGCACATAATTATAAAGTCGTAGTTTTTTATGGAATATTTCATGTGTCAGAATAAGTATTAGTATTATGAGTAAAATCAAAATCCTCCCGTTCTTCTGAAAGTAAGATTAAATTCTGTCTTTCATTTAAAAAAAAAATAGGTTATGAACCCTTCTGCTTGGGCTTGACTAATATTAATCCATCTTTTGATAACTATCGAAACCTTTCTCCTTTTCTCAAGCACTCATATTGTACAGTATTTTTATTTTGTGCCAAATCATATTCTAATTTCTAATTGTCCTATTTACCATGTTCATGAAGTTGTCTCATTTTACCACAATACATTACTTTGTAGACGATGGAGTCTGTAAGAGAAATTAAAAACATTTAGAGCAAATAGATAAAAATATAAAATAAAAGTAATTTTTACCTGGATGGATGGAGGTGATGTGTCTTGCTAGAGGAAAATAAAACTACTCTGAATCAGGAACAAATTTCTAGCTGAAATGAAAGTGAAGAAATCCAGCAGAAGTCACTACTTCCACCCTGAAGTTGCACTGAAAATTATTTCTTTTCCTTTTCATCTCTTTTATACGACCTTCATGAAACGTAACAAACGTCTTTCAGATTTTCACACAACAATGCGAGAAATAAAAGAAGTATCTTTTTAGTGTTCCCACGACCAACAGCGAAGACACCTCCCTCCAGCAGCTACAAGGCCAGCCTCACACCCCGGTCTAGCCCGCTACGCAATGCTTGACTTTGGTGACTGCTTGGGTACCGCCCTCGCTTACTCACTTGGAAAATCAAGTCCATTGTCTGAGAAATATGACGAAAAAGAAAAAAAAGAGGAAAACCCTGTTTCACACGCCTCTGCATGCTTCGCTCAAAAGAAATCAAAGTGCACCCTGAATAATGACCGAAAAAAATTCTTTAAAAAAAACATTTTTTTTTGTACTATTGTATTTGAGTTTAGTGTTCTTTTATTGTTTCAAAAATTCCATTGATTGAAGAATAAAAACACCCACTCCAAATCAAAAGTGATCGATCGTTCTCGAGCGATCGTTTTCCCTAATTGATCAGACAGAGTCGAACTCGACAAAATTGATTCGTTTTGTTTAGTTGTTATGGTCGTTGCTTTTGTTTCAGATTATCGATTTTAGATTCTTTTTCATTGAAAGAAATGTCCTGCTACTTCGGTACTTGAAATAAGCTGACAGTGGTTTTATGAAACCGTATCTGCTTCAAAATACTATAATTATTTACCACTTATAATTAAACAGTCTTCATCTGTCAATGCCTTCAGAAAGGCCTTGAAATCACATCTCTTTGGTAGTTTGTAGTTGTAACGTTGTTTTTCTTAGTACAAATATTTTTAATTGTTTGAATTTATTGTAAGCGCTTTTGGCCTCACCGGAAAAGCACGGTATAAGTAATAATAATTAATAATAATAATGAAAGCGGAAAAGAAAATCAGAAAAGAAAAAGAAAAAAGTAAAGGAAGCGACATAGAGAGAGTTAAGTTTTAAAAGTTTAAAATTGATTATGGGAGTAGACTAATTTCTACCACCCCAACAATATTTTGTTGTTGTTGGGGATACATGTATATATATATATATATTTACAAACTTTTTAAAGTACGTTTTGGTGAGGACAAATTTTGGGGAACCATTGTGGCTGCACCATGGAGATGGGGGCCGATTGGCAAATGGAGCTAGGACAGCATCCCCTCCTCCTCCTCCTCAGTCTGTTCTTTATCTAAAACATGTAAATCATGGACATTTTATTGGCCATTTTATTTAGGTTTTGCAGCCCTCTACGTAAGTTTTGTAATATATGACTCATTTCTGGGATCTGGACACCCCCACCCCCCCCCCCCCACACACACACACACACACTTTTAAAATCATGGTGATGGCAAAAGGAAACTCCGTAAAGCTAGGAGCTGGAATATGATTTCAGGATAATTATTATTTAAAACGAAATGTTCAGGTAGTGAAGGCATCGACCATTAAATTTAGTAATCATTACTTTCCATTCACACGCCGAGACAGACATTCATATACACCTCATTATAACGTATCAATCATTCTAAACAAGCAGCCAATCAAACAACGAACGCAAAATTACTCCATAAATATCAAACCAATTGATAGCAAACAAGGTTTTTGGAACGTTTTACTTTACATTACCTCAGTTATTAATATCTATGAATGAATGAATCAATCAATCAATCAATCAATTGATATAGCAAACAACAATCAAATAATCAAATAATAAGTCAATCGAATAACGATAAAAACAGTCAATCAATCATTCAAAAATAACATTTGTCAATTAATCAAATAAACAATCAATCAATCAATCAATCCAGCCATCAATCAAACATACACTGATTTATGCAATCATTCTAATCAACAAATTAAAAAAGAGGCAGTCAGTTATTAAAACAACACCAATGCATCAACCATCCGTACAGTTAAATAAAAATTCAAATCAACAACCTGTCAATCAAAAGTTATTCATGTCAATCAATCAACTCAACCATCATGAAATCATTTACTTAAGAAGATAATTAATTCAATCCATGAACATCGTATAAAATCTATCAATTTTATTCACTAAAATATGAAGTCAATCATGCATGACCAAACGAAAACTAAATTACCTTTAATAATTTAAGTTTGTGCAAGCAAAATTTCTAAATGTCCATGTAAACAAATTGAACTAAAAAATCATAAGTCGGCAAAGACGGTATACTTACAATAGAAAACAAATATCCGCAGGAAATAAATGATCTATAGCTATGTGATTAAAATAAAATCATACTTAGTGAACATTTTATATTGTAGCGCCAATTTAAGAATATGGATTAATTCGATTTAGCGTATTTTTAAATTTTTTTTTAAAACGTAATTTTTTTTTAACGTTTTAAAATCTGAAACCATTACAGAGAAAAAGTAATTATATTGTAGGTGGAAACTGATGTACACATGAAGTTGATGTAAGTTCGCAGAAAAATACATGACACATAAAAATCTCCAGAACAACATAACCTTTCAATTTTTACGACAAATTTCATTTGATCTTATTATAGTGTGTTTAAACAAAAGAAGTCATTCCAGATTCCTGACATAGTGCCATCATCATGCATATATGTATATATATATATATATATATATATATATATATATATATATATACTATATATACTGGTCTAGTGGTCTAGCGGTTAAGGCATTGGCATTCTAAGCCCGTGACCCGGGTTCGATTCCGGCGGAGACATTTTTCAACCTTTGCAAAAATTCAAAAGGGAAGACAGCTCTGGGGAACTTTGATTTAAGCTACGCAACCATTATTCTCCCACTTTCATTTCTCATTTATTTCCTCGAGAGTTGCCAAAGCTGTTGTATATGTTATTTCCTTACACTTATATTGTATACATATAGTTCAAAACTTAGTCCTGTGCTATAAAAATACAGTTTATTATTATTATTGTCATAATTAAATGATTGTGTGATGATGTCGATGTTGTCCTTCTGATCGAAATGGTCAATTGTTTCCCCGCTGCAATCATCATGCAGGCTAAACCGTCAGAAATTTTGGTTCTTACAGGCAAGGAACCCTGCTCAAATGTTTAGTAAACAATTGTATAGGGGGACTGGCAGTCGGGGGGGGGGGGGGGGGGTAAGGAAGTTTCCTCGAAATCCGGGGCCCAATCTTAGTCCATGCTTTTGAGTTCATCTAGTGAAAGTAGAGTTTAAGTAGACGGTCATGAAGATTCAAGTTTGATCGTAGAGTTCAACATCTATCCCGATTTGAAGAGGAGTACTGCGATCTGATCGACGTACAGGTAGACGAAGTGTTTGGTCTCGTGCGTGACGTAGCTGCCAAATTTGCTACCGACGATGCAATGCCAGGTCGGGTTGTATTCCTTGTCGAAATCTTTCTTGATGTACGAGGCGATGTCCTTCTCGACGTTGAACTTTTCAAAGGCGTCCTCTGCGATCTGTGTGGCATAGTCTTGCATTTCATCCGACATATCAGCATTCTTAATGACGATCTTCCTCTCCTTTTTGCCTGTGTTTCCCAGCACCATCTGGACACAATAAATTCAAGAAAATATTAATTTGAGTCACTGATGATGATCGGCAATACCGATGATTGCCTCAGCAATGTGGAGGGTTTTCAGACATTAGGAGAAAAACAAAATAAGATTGAGCAAGGAAATATATGTCTATGATATTCCACAAAATAAGTAATGAGAATAAGATTACAAGAGCTAAATTTCCTTATTTTTTCAGTCCAATTACATCTGCGAAACTAAGAATGTACAGACATATCCGAGTTTTTAAAGATATCTCCCCCTCTCTCTTTCTCTCTCTCTCTCTCTTTCTTTCTTTCTTTCTCTCTCTTTCTCTCTCTCTCTCTCCCTCTCTCTCTCCCCCTCTCTCTCTCTTCTTTCTCAATTTTAAATCAATCTTACTCTTCAGCATGTTCAGGACGTCTTCAACCAACATTACAAGATACGACGGCCCATTTCAGATGTATGCCATTGATACAAACCTAACTTGTAACCATCATTGTTAAACAATGAATAGTGAGGTATATATATTAAGAATATAAGAAATAAATCAAAATGAACTAAAGCAGTTCAAATCAAATCAAGTAATCATGCTTATAATATCTCACTGAAATTAGAATTACACAAAATAGATGTTGAAAATGTATAAAGAAGTTCACTCTAAAGTAAATTCAAAGCTCGTAAATGGAAGATAAATTGGAAATTTGTATGGACATATAATTTTAAAACCTATTCAACAGGTTCAATTGAGCCGATTTGATTTTAGCTGATATTATAAATTGTCAAAATATAACTGAAACTTAATTAGCGAGAAATAAGGCACAACTACATTAACATACCAGAAGAAGCTCAACTTACGATTGTGATTTATTAATGACGTCTAATCGAGAAACGAAGACAAAACAGTGGCTGATCAGCTGATGGAGAGACCCAACTGAGCTTGATGAAATCAAATAATTAATATGATTTCCCCAGAGAACCTCTCTATATAGTATTCTCATACCTCCCGCTCAAAACCGAAGACGAAAAAACAAATGGAATCGAAAAACGCACTTCTATTCATATGCATAAGAGGGACGCTGTGATATTGTTGACTTTTTCACAGTACGATTCACACAACTGCTGCCTCAAATTTATCGTTCGTCGAGTAGGCTACATTTGCTTTGATGACGAATATTAACAGAAAGTATGATCATGACTACCCCCGGACTATAACTCCTAGAAAAACTATACAGAAAATCTACCCCTAGAACAATTGTCTCTGGACAAATATTTCCCTGGACGACTACCCCCTCCCCCTTAAAATTTACGGCATAACTTCCCAGGGAGTTATTAAATTAGCCAATAAGGGAGTGTCTTTTTTTTTTTGGGGGGGGGTATTTGTTGGTTTTGTTTTGTTCGTTGTTTTTGTTGTTGTTGTTTGTTGTGGGGTTGTTTTTTTGTTCCGATTTGTTTTTGTTTTTTTGTTTTGTTTTGTTTTGTTTTGTTTTGTTGTTTTCCTTTTTTGGTAGTTGTCCTAGGGGGTTTCCGGGGTAGTTTTCCGGGGATGATGTTCCAGGGGGTACTTGTCCTAGAATCAAACAGAAACGTATGAAAGAAAATTATTGTCATTACCTGTTGTATCTTTCATACAACCATTTTGAAATAAACTGAAGTTTTTATTTGTTCTCACTTTTTCCGACCATCATTTCGTTCTGGTTATAGAGTTGACAAGCTGTTTGACATTGGTATTTATTGTGTATCCCGTGTTCCTCCTCCTCATAATCCCCCAATACCTTCTCTTCATCACCTGCTCATCATCTACATCACCACTATTACAATCAACATCAACAACATCATCATCATAATCATCATCACCATCATCATCATCATTATCATGATCATGATGATCATGATCATCGTCATTGTCACCCTTGTTATTTTTATCATTATCATCATCAACATCATAATCATCATCATCATCACCCTTATGATTATCATCATTATCATCATCACCCTTATGATTATCATCATAATCATCATCATCACCCTTATGATTATCATCATAATCATCAACATCACCCTTATGATTATCATCATAATCATCATCACCCTTATGATTATCATCATATCATCATCATCACCCTTATGATTATCATCATAATCATCATCTTCATCACCCTTATGATTATCATCATAATCATCATCATCACCCTTATTATCATCATTATCATCATCATCACCCTTATATGATTATCGTCATATCATCATCATCACCCTTATGATTATCATCATTATCATCATCATCACCCTTATGATTATCATCATTATCATCATCATCACCCTTATGATTGTCATCATAATCATCATCATCACTCTTATATGATTATCATCATTATCATCATCATCACCCTGATGATTATCATCATAATCATCATCATCATTACCCTTATGATTATCATCATTATCATCATCATCACCCTGATGATTATCATTATCATCATCATCACCCTTATGATTATCATCATAATCATCATCATGACCCTTATGATTATCATCATAATCATCATCATCACCCTGATGATTATCATCATAATCATCATCATCACCCTGATGATTATCATTATCATCATCATCACCCCGATGATTATCATCATTATCATCATCATCACCCTTATGATTATCATCATTATCATCATCATCACCCTTATGATTATCATCATAATCATCATCATCATTACCCTTATGATTATCATCATTATCATCATCATCACCCTTATGATTATCATCATTATCATCATCATCATTTCCCTTATGATTATCATCATAATCATCATCATCACCCTGATGATTATCATCATAATCATCATCATGACCCTTATGATTATCATCATCATCATCATCATCACCCTTATGATTATCATCATTATCATCATCATCACCCTGATGATTATCATCATGATCATCATCATCACCCTGATGATTATCATCATAATCATCATCATCATCACCCTGATGATTATCATCATAATCATCATCACCCCAATGATTATCATCATTATCATCATCATCACCCTTATGATTATCATCATTATCATCATCATCACCTTTATGATTATCATCATAATCATCATCATGACCCTTATGATTATCATCATCATCATCATCATCACCCTTATGATTATCATCATTATCATCATCATCACCCTGATGATTATCATCATCATCATCATCATCACCCTTATGATTATCATCATAATCATCATCATCACCCTGATGATTATCATCATAATCATCATCACCCCAATGATTATCATCATTATCATCATCATCACCCTTATGATTATCGTCATAATCATCATCATCATTACCCTTATGATTATCATCATTATCATCATCATCACCCTTATGATTATCATCATTATCATCATAATCATTTCCCTTATGATTATCATCATAATCATCATCATCACCCTGATGATTATCATCATAATCATCATCATGACCCTTATGATTATCATCATAATCATCATCATCACCCTTATGATTATCATCATTATCATCATCATCACCCTGATGATTATCATCATCATCATCATCACCCTGATGATTATCGTCATAATCATCATCATCACCCTGATGATTATCATCATAATCATCATCATCACCCTGATGATTATCATCATAATCATCATCATCACCCTGATGATTATCATCATAATCATCATCATCACCCTTATGATTATCGTCATAATCATCATCATCACCCTGATGATTATCATCATAATCATCATCATCACCCTTATGATTATCGTCATAATCATCATCATCACCCTGATGATTATCATCATTATCATCATCATCACCCTGATGATTGTCATCATAATCATCATCATCACTCTTATATGATTATCATCATTATCATCATCATCACCCTGATGATTATCATCATAATCATCATCATCATTACCCTTATGATTATCATCATTATCATCATCATCACCCTGATGATTATCATTATCATCATCATCACCCTGATGATTATCATCATCATCATCATCACCCTGATGATTATCATCATTATCATCATCATCACCCTGATGATTATCATCATCATCATCATCACCCTGATGATTATCATCATAATCATCATCATCACCCTGATGATTATCTTCATAATCATCATCATCACCCTGATGATTATCATCATAATCATCATCATCACCCTGATGATTATCGTCATAATCATCATCACCCTTATGATTATCATCATCATCATCATCATCACCCTGATGATTATCATAATCATCATCATCACCCTGATGATTATCATAATCATCATCATCATCACCCTGATGATTATCATCATAATCATCATCATCACCCTTATGATTATCATCATTATCATCATCACACTGATGATTATCATCATAATCATCATCATCATCACCCTGATGATTATCATCATAATCATCATCACCCCGATGATTATCATCATAATCATCATCACCCCGATGATTATCATCATAATCATCATCATCACCCTTATATGATTATCATCATTATCATCATCATCACCCTTATGATTATCATCATAATCATCATCATCACCCTTATGATTATCATCATTATCATCATCATCACCCTTATGATTATCATCATAATCATCATCACCCTTATGATTATCATCATAATCATCATCATCACCCTGATGATTATTATCATCATCATCGCCCTTATGATTATCATCATTATCATCATAATCATTTCCCTTATGATTATCATCATAATCATCATCATCACCCTGATGATTATCATCATAATCATCATCATGACCCTTATGATTATCATCATAATCATCATCATCACCCTTATGATTATCATCATTATCATCATCATCACCCTTATGATTATCATCATTATCATCATAATCATTTCCCTTATGATTATCATCATAATCATCATCATCACCCTGATGATTATCATCATAATCATCATGACCCTTATGATTATCATAATCATCATCATCACCCTTATATGATTATCATCATTATCATCATCATCACCCTTATGATTATCATCATAATCATCATCATCACCCTTATGATTATCATCATTATCATCATCATCACCCTTATGATTATCATCATAATCATCATCACCCTGATGATTATCATCATAATCATCATCATCACCCTGATGATTATCCTCATTATCATCATCACCCTTATGATTATCATCATAATCATCATCACCCTTATGATTATCATCATAATCATCATCATCATCACCCTTATGATTATCATCATTATTATCATCACCCTGATGATTATTATCATCATCATCACCCTTATGATTATTATCATTATCATCATCATCACCCTTATGATTAACATTCACCAAAGACAAAAATTGATATATTAACACAAAATCAAGCCTTCGTTCATCTTATCAAATAAACATTCAGTCGATCAATAATTGATCAATTATTTTGTTTTTATTCGTCAGAAAGTCAGAAAGTAAAAAAAAAAAAAAAAAAAAAGGGTGCTAAAGGTAAACTCATAAATATCTGTATGTACGACAAAATACAAGGAATTGTTTTTTAGTGTGCCCATCGTTTTGGACTAAAAGATATTGTACAAAATGTACGTATAGCTTTAATGACAACGTCATCACTCTTATGAGTGTGCACGTACATGTTTTTATCAATTGTTCTTGGTTACAAAATGTAATCATCCTTATATTTAGTCCAATTAGGGGTACAAGCTGGGAGTGCCTGTCCCCCCCCCCCCCCCTTCCCCGAGAATTTTGAATTCATAAATATTCGGGCAACATTATTGTCGTTTCTTAATTTGGCAGCGAGGTGGTCTTTTTTTTAAGTACCTTATTTATTTATATCATGATAATATATCTGTAGCCTAATAATTTTGCTGGCTTACAAGATTTAGAAGATGAAAATTTATATCCGAGCAAGAGGAACCAACCCCCTTGGCGGAATAACGGAATTTACCATTCACTCGTAGCTTTTAACAAAACATCAAGATTGTTTTTGATTTTTGGCGAAATTTTTTTACCATTCACTAGTAGCTTTTAACAAACCGCCAGTGTACTGTAGTCTGTGAAATGTAATCGTCACTCGTAGCTTGTAACGTGGTGTCATGAATAAAGAGCCTTGGCTTCTTCACAATGCTGACGTGAAGGGAAGGTTTATTTTGACACCATATTCTTTTTGGCGTCAATAGTATTTCAGTTTTCATCTGAGGTTCCGTAGCTTGTAACATACAGTGCGGGGCGTCAACTAAAACAGATGGGCCTACATCGATCGTGAGAACATATATTTCCCTCTCCGATATTTATTGAACTCCTTGAAGATTCAATAAGACAAGAAGCACTATATATACAGCCTGAACCTGTTAACGACTTTTGTCTAACAAATCCTTTTTAAAAAAAAAATCATCAGTTGGAACTTGAAATAATATGTTAATCATATCACTTACAAATTATTTATACAACCAGAAATATGAATTACTTTTATTGTAATTTACTTATTCTTATCAATTTAGTCTTCTTCTATAATTATGTCCATTCGAGGGGCGTAATTGCCAGAGAGAGAGAGAGAGAGAGAGAGAGAGAGAGAGAGAGCGAGGAGGGGGAGGGGGGAGGGGGTTGTGACACACTATAGTGACACCTCCCATTCAAAATTATCCTGGTCACGCTCCCGGTTAGTCAATCTAAGCAAGCAACCAATCCTTCAACAGACCAATCATCTCAATTGAGATTAGTGGTTTAATATTTTTTGTTTGTACTTTGTAACTGTAACTGGTTTGTAAGTAATTATTGGATTCTTTATAAGTAATTATTAGATTCTTTATAAGTAATTCTTTGACTCTTTGTAAGAAATTATTGAATTCTTTATCATCATTACTCCATGTACCAGGCATTTTTTCTATCCTGATCTATCTCTTCATACATTTTCTTTAAGCGCATATAGGGACTTTCTTATGTAAGTGATATGCGCTATAAAAGCAACGTTTATTATTATTATCATTATTGATCAATCAATAATTTTTAACCAACTTATAAAGTGCATAACTAGTAAGTGATTCACTAAATTGATACAATATCCTAATTATTTATTAGCCAATTAATTAATCAACCAATCAATCCACCACCAACCATTAATTTCAACCAATTTAACTAGTAGAGCGTGATCAGTTAAGAGTGAGCATTTTTGTCCGTCCGTAACACAAAAGATATTTTATCATGAAATTAATTGAAAGATTATCACTACCATGAAATACATCAAAAGTTACCAGAAATTTGGTTTTTCAAGGGGTTCCAGAATTCTTGGACTAAACTAGTTTTAAATGGGGGTGTTGTTAAAAAATGACCCTTTTTGCAAAATTTTCACATTTCTTATGAAATTTAAAGCTTGTATTGAAATTCCAAATGTCTGATATATATAGGGAAGCCAATTTATCTGACTAACATTTGCAAGTGAAGGTATTAGACAAGATAATGTTGTTCTGATATTAATAGCAAAAGAGTAATGAGAAGTCAACACAAAATTGATATCTCCCACTCTGAGAAATGGAGCATTCCACTGATTCTCATTTAAATAAGTAACCATGACAATCAAATTTCATCAATTTTCAGTACACCTAGTGATACCTTCCACAATAAATCATAAAGCAATTAATCCATCACATCTAATCACTTATTTTTACAAGCCTCCCAACTTGGAATATTTTGAAATGTCGATCCGTGACGTGAACTGGTCACACTCAGTAATCAAATAGCCAACTTAAACCATTTCTATTAACATGATTAAGTCATTCCTTCAAACAATAAATCATACTACACTGTAAAAAAAAATTCGTTGAAATTACTCAAAAAATATTCGTCAACGGATTGCCTTGATTATTTTAAGTATTTGTCACAGGAAATTTTAAGTAGAATTTATTTATTCTGCTTAATAAGTTTTTACTCAGTTAAATTGAGTTACATTAACGTAAATAATTTAAGTAATGTTATCATGATAGATAACAATTAAAAAAAAAATTATGACATCTTTAAACTTGTACCCATCTAACATTCACTGACACTTTTTCAATTTACATGATTTAGGATTTAACCAATTATCTATCATCATCACAAATATTATTATTACTTACGCTTTAATTTGACAACTATTGAAAGGGCTCCGAATTCTATATATACTCGATCGTATCATCTTTAAAAGAAAATTGGTTGACAATTTTCCTGAAATATCAAGTTTTGATTTGTTTTGAATTGAGTGACAATTAAAAATTGTCCTATCTTCTTATCTTTGCTTAAATGAATTGGGAAATATTTTTAACTTCTTAAATTTTCATTCAACCACAAAAAAGAATTGTTTTATTAAAAAAAGAGATTAATTTGGTCTTAATGAATATTCATGAATTATGTTAATACTTATATTACGCACTGCATCAGTCTTCACTTAAAAAAGATAAGTAAAATCAACATAAATTGTTTGAGTAATACGTATAACTTCTTATTTTGAGTAACATTACTAAATTGATACAAGTTGAAGTTACTAAAATTTTCTTTTGTATTCATTTTACTTTAAAATTTCACGTATTTTCTACTAAATTGAAAGTTTTAGTTAGCAAGACTTAAATCGAGTGCGTAAGTGGCAAAACTTATGTTTTGAAGTAAATTCTACATGGGAAAAATAAGTCAAAATTACTAATGGGCATATTATTTTTTACAGTGTACCTGTTCAACAGTCAGTCAATCAGTCAGTCCAAAACAAGCAAGCAAGCATTTCCCTGAAAAAACCCACTGAACTTAATCAATCAATCAACCAACCAACCAACCAATTAATCAATCAATCAATCAATTAAACATCAGTTCATTAATCAATCAAACCGCCAGCAACCAATTGCATGACTATATAGTGAGTCGCGCCCCTAATCAAATTCTATTATCAGTCATTCAATGAATTAATCAAAGCAAGCAAGCAACAAATCCAACAACCTGATTCAACCAATCAATCAGCCAACCAATCAATCAATCAATCAGTCAATCAATCAACCAATCAGTCAATCACTCAGTCACTCAGTCAATCACTCAGTCAATCAGTCAATCAGTCAATCAATCAATCAATTAAACATCAGTTCATTAATCAATCAAACCGCCAGCAACTCTGCGCATAACTAGTAAGTCGCGCCCTCAATCAAATTCTATTATCAGTTAGTCAGTGAATTAATCAAAGCAAGCAAGCAACAAATCCAACAACCTCATTCAACTAATCAATTAATTAATCAATCAGCCAATCAATCAACCAACCAATTAATCAATTAAACAACATATTATTCAGTCGCTCATTCATTCAAATCAATTATTACTCAATTTAATTAAACAATCACCCAACTGATACATCAAAAAACCAGTTCACTAGCCACCAACCAATCAAATAATTGTAAATACTTGTCTGTGTCAACTGCATAATCAAAGTGTAAAATCATTCACTTTTTAATCTGGAATCAAAGGTCAACTTAATGACATCAACTAATCAGTCGAAATGATGAATACACATAAATACTTCACACGAGCACAAATCAATTATGTAACCATTTAATAAGATTCTATTTATAAAAAGGTTCATTGAGTGATTTTGTTCATGATGATTGTGCTACTATTAATAAAATTACAAAAATTAATAATGATAATAAAAATGATAATGATAATAATACAAAATATCAACAATAACAAAGATAATAATGATAACAGTAATAAACTAAACATATAAAGCCATCATCAGTTTCATAATAAATAAAGGCCCATCAATTTTTTTTTCCATCAATCATAATTAAAATGAACTCTTTAAAAATGTATAATATACTTTACGACAGGACATTGAATTGAACTCATAAAAAGCTGATTATACGTTTTGGGTTTTTTTTTCAACCAGTGCAAAGACTATTATATTTTTGCTCAGAATTTGCTCAGAATTTTTTGGTAAAAACATTAATATGTGAGAATTTTTATGGTATTGATTAAATAATTGTCTTGCCAATTTTAGTTATGATAGCTTAGATACATTTACTTGTAGATATACTATTTTTCCAAAATATGCACGTTCAAAATGTTGGGCCATCTCGCAGTCGGGAGAGAGGATAGGGTATACGTTAGTATTTGCGAATCTTCCTCTCCTTTACTTTATCAGGAAAAAAATATAATACAAGCACCATGCGATTCTATCTTAATTCTTAAATAGATCTTTCAACAACTATGCAAAATCATCAGATAACACGACCTAAAAACCGCTATTTCACTACAATATTTTTGAAAACTTTCATTCATCTTAAACGTGTAGTGTTTACAAACTAAAAAAAGAGTGTATGCTACAGATATCAAATTATCATTATTCCTAAACTCCTCCAGAGTAAGATTTTATGATATGCGTCACATCTATACTTCAAGTTTAAAGCCGAGCCTTACAACAAAGACATAAATGTTGAATATTGTCCTTATGGGCAATATTCTACCGATTTAAATAGACATGATTGAAAATTAGTACTGATAAAAATATTACAGCTGTATTGTTGACTACTTTAATATACTCTTCACTCGAGACTGACTTCGAATGCACCTCTGTGATCGATGACCGCATGACAAACCATGTTGACATTGAAGTAAAAATTGACGTGGACTTCCTGATGTCTCTCTGCTCTATCTAGATGAAAAATATGAGTCCTTGAAACGATGCCCTGGAGGTTGAAGTTACAAGTAGACTTCTACCCTGACTTGAAGAGAAGGATCGCTTTCTGGCCTATGTAGTAATAGATGAAGTGCTTGGACTCATGCGTGACATAGCTGCCAAAGTTGCGGCCGACGATGCAATGCCAGGTCGGTTGATGGTCGGCGTCGAACTTCTTCTTGATGAAGGCTGCGACGTCTTTCTCGACGGTGTGCTTCTCGAAGGCCTGTTGCGCTGCCTCTATAGCATCCTCCTGTTGCTCCTCGGCCATGTCAACATTCTTGACGACCACTTCGTCCTTCTTATTGCCTTCTGACATGAATGAAGTGCCTCCACGACCACTGCGACTCATCTGTAAAGGGCAGTATGAAAATGGTTGCAATTATGAATTCGTAAAGAGGTGGAATTGATTTGGGATTCGATCCCCTAAAGCTCACAAGGGAAGCAAAGCAAGTATATGGTTTACATACAACATTATCGGTTATCATTTTTTTTTCACTGTAACAATCTGTTTAATTATATGACATATCAATCTATTGTCCAAAAGTTTCATATATGCATTGTGTTAAACATGATATTATTGCAATGAAACGGTTGTGAGCTTGGGAATACATTAAGAACGTCACTTATCTCGTTTGATATTAGTATATAAAATTACGCTTTTCTCTAATTTCTCAACAATCGCGTCTGAAATACCAACACAAAGTGCTTTATTAAAACACAGCATTGCATAATTTGTAACTATATGCGTGAAATAAGGAAGAATTGAGAGGAACTTACGATGAATAAAGTTATTGATGAACCATGAGATGAAGTAAGAAGACAGTCTTGAGTGACTCTAAGCAGACGTTGTCCTGGCGATGCAAGAGTGGAGAATGAGCTGAGAGTACACCTACCCGTCCTTATTATATCACAGAGCAAGATCTAACCGAACTCACCACAAAACACACAAAGCAAAACAAAACAAAATAAAACAAAAACCCACACACAAGGAAACCTTGAGAAATGAAAATATTCTGCCGACGCCCGTTTATTCATACATGAGGACCACTGTACAGCGTTTCGCTTCTAGAAGCTCTCAGTCAAGGTCAAAAGAAAAAAAAGCATGAGTGGCGTAGCGTGGATTCAGTGGGCACTTGTGTCATTGGGATCACCAATTTTTATCAGGTGGATAATAGGAAGAGAACAAGTATATCAAATGGTGGGAGGGATTGGGATTGGGTCGTATCTATATCTTCGTATTTTCATTATGCATTCCACTCTTTTTTTTCTCTATTTTATTGTTTTCTCCATTCGTTTGGGGTTACCAAGCAGCTAGGTCACTGATCAGAGGTACATGTGAAATTTTATAAAACGAAAGACGAGCCTCACCGCCCACTTCTTACCATTTAAACCTGTATCTTTTTAAGAGATACAGTACGATGAAGGATTCATCATTTTGCTCCTTATATTTTTCCGTTTAATCATTTTCTCATGCTCTTCTAAATGTCATCGATATAACTCGGAAAATGAGTTAACGAAACAGACACACCCTCTCAAGAAAATTCATATTCGCCCTCCTTTTTTTCTTAAGATAAAAAAAAAATTTGTACATAATTTATAATGAGAGAGAGAGAGAGAGAGAGAGAGAGAGAGAGAGAGAGAGAATTTCTTTCGCAAAATATGTCTTTCAAAACTTTTCAAAAAGATAAGATGAAGTCGATTCGTGTTTGGTATTGGCGGGGGTTGAGAACCTCCCTCTATCGCTTTTAACAAAACATCACTGCTGACGAATGATAGGAAATCTACAATAATATAAAAAATAGCTTCTAACAAAATGTGGTAATTGTCAAGACTGTGAATCAGTAGCTTGTAACGTGATGGTGTTGAATGAGGAACCTTGGTTTTCTGAAAAGCGATATTTTTACGCCAAGGGTGACACCGTGGTAATATTTGTGAAAATCAGTCAGACCGCAGGTCGTATGCAAATGAGCAAAAAGGGCTGATTTTATTTCCAGTGCCTGAAATTGCACACTCTCCTTGTTGCCAGTGGGCTGTTTTGCATGGTCATATTCAAAGTTAATCAAATCAAGAAATATTAATGCTATGCTCATCAAATTTTCTGGAAAGATAGATGGATAGTTTATCAATGCAGACATACCCTGTTTCAGTTATAATTCAAAGAATAAGTAGTTGAAAATAAGTGATAAAATAGTGACACAAAATACTTTTCCTTGTAAGATTTCAAGTCAATAAAAGACATATAAAAAGTATATGAGCCACTATTAAAATGCATATGTATGGAAGCGTTGAAGTTTCATCTTTTACATTATCATATTCAAAACATCCATACATTTATGACAGGGTCAGGATCCAGCAATATTCAACCCAAGTACATAATTTATCCTTCAAATTGTCAAGACCACAGAATCCTAGCACTGTGATTGGCTGGCGAGGCCACCCTGCAAGATTATGGCGCGATATTTGAAACCACATGCCACCTGTTGGGTGAACTCTTGACCTCTTGTGCAAACATGGTCCTGGCTGTGACAAACATGTTGATCTATTTTTGGGAAAGGGCTTGTGAAGTAACCAATCAGAGAGCTGGAATCAACTGTTTGAAGGATACAATGTGTACTTTGGTTACATTTTGCTGGATCCTGACCCTGTCATTAAGTGTACATACATATTATTTCAATATTTGTAAAGTATAGATATTGCCCTTTACACTCATGTCAAATTCAGCCTGGCTCATAATAAAACTATGTGAGTTTTTTACAGGTTTACTTTTCATTTCATTTCCATTTTTTGCTCATAAAATAACATTATTTTTCACCAATTTTTTCACATTTTTCATAGACAAATAGAGTATGTCATGAATCTCATATTCCTCCTCTTTTATTTGATGTATAAATCATGAGAATTAGTAAATGTTAACCAGTCCATTCAATCATTTGGAAATCAGATGTTCCCAGGGATTCCTGCTCATTATGTATTCAGAGACTGACCCAGTCAAGCAAAACTGGAAATAAAATAGAGCACTTTTTGGGGACCTGCGGTTTGACTGAAATAAGAGTAAATTCTATTTTTTAAAGCATGGTCAGATTCCGTAGCTTGTAACGTAATGCGTGCGTTAACAAAAATAACATCAAATAAAGTAGGAACGCCGTGAGAATGGTATAGCTTGCTCTCCAATTTTATTTGCTTTTCCTGAAGATTCAATGAGACAATATATTCTATACTTCTATAAAAAGTGAGAGTGAAAACAACTTGAGTCAAACGAAACTTTTCAATTTTTATAATCAGTTCGAACCAAAAAATCGATATACATGTATTTGAATTGGTCTATCACCTTTATATTCAATAAATAACACTTTTATAATAATAAAGACGAGAAGGATATCAGGTTCATCGTATTATTACATTATCCCTTCTCCGTTCTGTTCTGTTTTTCTCTTCATTCATAGTTTTGAATCGATGATTCCGACATAAGCAATTTCTAATGTGGAGATGTGTGTGTTGGGGGGGGGGGGGGGGGGGGCTGTAAGAAAACCAACCTCATTCAAAAAAAAAAAAAAAAAAAAAATATATATATATTCATTATTACAATTGCCCTATATACTTTGAATTTGCAAGTATCAGGTTTTAATCTATACCTTGTTCAGTTAAATTGTACTTTTGTTGTTTATTTATGGATAGCATGTTATGGAAATATATAATTTGTATTGTGTTTATTGCCATGTTGAATTATATTGTGTAATTAATGCTTAATTTGTAATTATTCATTTTGAAACACTGAATCAAGGAATAAAAAAATTATGAAAAGAAAAAAAGAACAAATTTACAGAGGAAAGTTTTAAGGAAATTCACCAATACCCCCCCCCCCCCCCCACCTCCTCCCACGCCGACAAGGTCGGGGGACGCAAATTTCATGAAGTTTATATTTAATTTCTGCTGAAGATTGAGGCTTACGCGCACTCATAGCTCACATCATACAATGTTTTCCTCAGCTTTAAGCAAATATTTTTTTTTGTCTATGTGCCAAAAAAAAAAAAAATCAAAATCAAAATTATTGTTTGAAGGAAGAGAGAGATAGAAAGACCGAATTGGCTCCCCTCTCTGTAGCTTATAACAAGCATCTAGCTTTTAACAAGGTGTCCACAATTGCTATTGTTCAGTCGTGAGAGTCATTGTCGTATCATTTACACTCAAATGCAGGCCATTCCCACGCTGCCTTTTTGAAACCGAAATCTTTAATTTTCCTGATATGTCATGGTACCATCCATGTCTTCCTGTATGTTTTTCTATTGCATAATACAAAACAATTGGAAAATGACATTTCTAATACTTTTTATTATACAGGGAATATAGAAATCAATAAACTATCAAAATATCATTATTGAATTACGTGTACCAATGGCAGGTTCTCCACATACATCTACATGTATGTATTTATTCAATGAAATTGTATTTATTCATTAAACATGTAAGTAGTGATTTCAACATTCAAAGTATTCTTTCTTCATTTACTTAATTGTGTTAGAAATGTCCACTTATTTTTATTTTTTATTTTTTGCTTCCATTGGAGGCCATCTTTGCATGAAGGTTGAGTTGAACATGGTCTACATGAATGGAACTTTTTGCCACCCCCCCCCAAAAAAAAAAAGAGAGAAGAGAATCTCACTAGTCTTGTAAATACAAGTAGCATTAACAGATGCAAAGTACATGTAAATGTACATGTAAAAAGTGAGAGACAACAGAACAATTTCATAATGTCATCATATCAATATATCATTCTCATTTACCTGGATATTACTCAAATGATTAATAGCATACTCATACTGCAGGTACTTCTAAGCTGTGAAAATAAAAGTTGAAAAATCAATTTGAATGGTTATGGGGAGCAACTTAACATGGATGGTTACCGCAACCATCTCTCTCTCTCGCCCTATCTCCTCCCTATACCCTTTCCTCTCTCTCTCTCTCTCTCTCTTTCTCTCTCACACACACATTTTTCAAAGCCTACTAGAATCAATTCCATGCAAAATGGACCCCCCCCAAAAAAAAAAAAAAAAAAGATAAAGAAGAAATTAAAGCTCACTTTCTTTGACTTTGATGCAGATGCATTTTATTTTTCTGTCAAAACTTTTGACAACTCATCAACATGTTAGAACCTATACATATGATAGTCTATTGGTTCAAACAACGACTTGCAGATGCAAAATTATTCTTATACTAAAATGGAATGGATAAATGCATAGCTGATATCCACTTTGGCAAAGAATATATGTGTTTCTTAAATTCTTATACATGTACTTAGTATTGTTAATTTAAGCAGATTTTGTGAACAAACTTCAATCGCCATTTCCGAAAAAGAATTAAGTTTCTCATGGACCATACTTTCATAGATGCTCAGCTGCATTCAATTCCAAGCACATTTCATCACTCATGAAACACTGAACGATAATATCCCATAAGTCCTTGGGATGACTACCATTTAAAGTTTCTCAAGCAAATGACAGTACTTTCAGTATTTGTATCAGGTTCTATTCATAAAAAAGAGACTAAGTTGAAGTGCAATCAACTTCAATTCAGACCTTCATATTACAAGCTATAGTGCAATAATTTAAATACATTATAGCTTTATGAACATGACAAATGGTACACTTCAATCCTACTGTCGCAGGTTTTTAGTACTTCTTGCCTGTTATTCATTCTTCCTTTCCACAAATACTGAAAGAATTTCCACCGTCCATGTATGCCGCCTTTCATATTGACGCTTCCTCTTCCCAGACCCATCTCCTCTACGACAGGTCCAGGATCACTCCAGCCCAAGTGAAGCAAGTACATTGTCACATTCCAATTCAGAATGTTATAAGATGACAGATGTACTAGCCTGGGTGATTGGATGAGTGCATTTCCTTCAACTGTATTGATTCAACATAACCTCTTGCTCATTCTTCTGAAGTGTAAAAAATATCTCCCTGGTGAACGCTCGGTACAAGTCTCACTAATTCAACCCGATCCTGTAACATGACCCAAAATCATTTCATAATGGTCAACTGGATGTGCCATACCAAGGAATGCTATATCAAGACAACCAAGACAACCATTGATGGCACGATCATCTACACAACTACTGATGATGTCCCCAAGGCCCAAAGACCTCCGGTTACAAAGCATTCCTTTCATTGGAGATCTTTATAGAACAAACTCAGAGTTAAAGCAACCAGCAACAAAATGACTCTGAATGATCTATTTGAAAACAATCTCACTTCATATGATCACCTGCAACTGTGATTCGCAAAGCATCTGCAGGACATCCCATGTCACTCTATGAAATGCCAACAGGATTCTTCTGAGAATTACAATTGCTTGTAGAGTCAAGACATGGGGCTGCCATGTTGGACATCATTCCAGGAACTCAAAGGCTGAAAGGTAATAGATCTAATGGATAACATGGATCTTCTCCTTAGGCCCATGTTACCCATCAAATTTTCCATAGCAAGGGTTTACGCTAAAATCATCAATTATAACTATCATCTTTGCTGTGCACCATTGCTATCCAGTTTGACAAACCGCTTCCTGTGAATTTTAAATGTGGCATAACAAACCATTCCTTCAATATCAGATTCATTGAGAGCACATCATTGTAAGAACCAAGTGAAAACTAAATGATTAAATTCAAGAACTCTAAAATACAGAACCTTTCTTTGGAAAACACCTCCCACAGCTTTACAAACGGGTGGTGAAAATGTTTCTCTATCAATCCTTTGGCACAAACTTTTAACATGCTCCCAAGGTGAAATAAATGAACCATAAATGTAGAGTTGTTGGTTAAAAAGCCTCTTATCCCTGTCCAAAACAAGGAAGCCAAGAGCAGATGCATATAAAATTACACTTTGCCTAGTTTGCATCAACTTTAGTATCGTTTAAAAAAATATTTCGTAGATTTGGCACTTAGGAAGGAAAAATAACAAATGGAATGATTAATTTCAGCCTTACATCCCATAAAGGCAAGTACTGTTACAAACAAAATAGCACACAAAAAAGACTTATTTTCATTGTGCAAAAATGGCGGGATTTAAATCTACTTATGCTTCTAGACATCAGTAATCCTGCTGCAAGGGGAAAATGGACTGCTTGTCCCGTGTTGTTGCTTTTTTTAAAGCAGTGCAATTCTAACGCAAAAGTTTTCAGTAAAATTAGTTGATTTTCCTGTTCAAACCTCTTAACCAATCGATGTGTATGTTTTTAAAATCATGCATACACCATAATCCCAGACTATATGATTGCACAATGAAAAAAAAACCTTATCAATTTCTTTGGTAATGGTCAACAAACATTGTTCCAGTCTACCCTCCAAAAGGAACAAAGCCACACACAGGGTTGCACATGTATGTATGTTCTTTAATGGCTTTGTGTGGTTAACAACACTACCCACATAATTCCCTGAGGGAAAGTGGAAGTACAAACAAAACAAAAATAATGTCTAACAACAAGAACAGATTATTCAAAAGCCCACATCAGAAATGCTGGGTGTTCCACAGACAACATCAACAGACCAATCGGAAAGCCTCAGTGAATGGCATCAAGACAAGACGAGAACCCTGAAATCAGCTATTGCAAAGAGAATCTGTTCCCCCATAAAACCCTAGCTTACAAGATAACTTATTTGCATAATTAATACACCAGTTTCTCAACAAATACATCAGTTTCCTATATTCGATGCCCTGAGATATATCCAAAGAGGAATGAGTTGCATTTACACCTATGAAAGCTTGCCTATAGCATGAAGAACCATTTCATACTCAAGAAAGCCTTTGGCTTGCTACCACAGCAACGAGAGAATGCTGGACTCTTTTCGAGGTAGACACACCAATATACTCCACCCTAACTTCAACTGCATTCATTCAGACTTGCTACTTGAGCAATCTACAATGGCAGTAAAAGGGATTTGTGGACAGTTTTTAACACCAGAAAACATCAAAAATGAAATACAGTAACCCTTTGCACTTTTAACAACAGGGCCTGTATTTCATGACAGCTAGGTATGAGTTGCATTGACAAGGTGTTTTGCAAGTTGTGTTGGCATCTACTGAAACACTCTCTCCAAAATGACATGATCTTCCGTAGACCTACCTACAGCCTATAATAGGCTGCTATAGAATCGGACACCAAATATTCTTACACAAAATTGTAGCATTCCTGAGTGGATGAGAGGCATATGTGGAAGAAAAATATTGCTTTCCTCGTAAGCCACATGAAGAGGAACAAAGCTGGCAAGGTAAATCAAAAGACTTATACAAGTCTTCTGATGAACAAACACACACGCACACTGATGACTCCTGAAGAACTAGCACCGAGGATGACAAGGCAGTGGCATTTCTTAATGATCCAGTAGATCCTGGTATAACTACTGGACTCTAGGCAACCTGAGAAGGTACGTGATGGTATCCTCACATACTTTCTAGGTTTGGACGGATTTGATCTAATACTGTGGAGATGGTGGTTTGGGCTTCTTTTCTCTTCCTTTCACTATTCTCATCTTCACTTTTTTTCCATACTATTTTCTTTTTTCAGTTTTTTATAGGCCAGTATTCCGGCCTTATTTCCCTTCTTACAAATATAGCTGGGACAGCTGTTAAAGGAATCATCCACATATGCTCCTTGCATGCAGGTAAAGCTAGTTTCTCTCCGGTTTTGAACTTGCTGAGGGCTTCAACTCAAAATGCAATGTGGCAGTGAACATAAACAACAAAACAATATTTACAAAGTTTTTGTTTGCATAAACGAAAATTATTAACGAACACATCCTACATGCAGCTACATAAAAAAATATTTTAACATGATCTGAAAGCATAAAAGATTACACAGATAAAAATGATTATATTTGATGATCTACTTAATTTATCTAATCTAATCTAATGAAAAATTTATTATCGATGCTGATCAATATATGATGGAAATAAGACTTATGTGAAAAAATAGAATATACATGTATATGTTGGTGGAATGTCTATGCAGTGGGATTTTTAACTATAAGAGATTAAGTATTAATAAAAGGTCGGGTAATAATCGTATGAACCATGCATAAAAAGAAGATGCAGTGAATACTTTTAACAAAAGAAACTTCCATTTCTTTCAAGATAATTTTGACTAAATATTTAGTCTTAGATGCTACTCATTCACAAGCAGCACCTGCTAACAATGACTTCTGCTACCATTAGCGATGTACAAGGAAAAAAAAAAAAACTCTTTTGGTTTCAATTATTTGCCAAGTCTAGAGTATGTCATAATCTTGACGGAAAAGCATGCTTTTTTTTTTTTTACATACGTTTATCCTTATTCCAACCAACATTTTACCCAACTACTCTACAATGCTATCAAACAAGCCTTATTAAAACAAGAGCATCAATCCAAGCATCATTTTCTCATGGTGCGTTTCCTTATTTACTTGTTAAAAAAGAAGCGCATCGAGAAAAATAAACAATGAATGAACAGGACAAACTTGTCAACGATGAAACGAAAAACACTTAACTCACAGTGCGCAGGCACTAATACAATAGTGAAAGCATCGACCTTCTACATGAAGGGTTATTCACATACTTGTTATATAGAATGTCTCTTGGAATATACTCTCCATATTCTCAAACAAAGCTGAATTCCTTCATCATTTTTCACCTTCTTAAATCCGATCACCCTCTCCAGGTGGGATTAACACCAAAGGAATGTTCCCCCGTCACATGTCGTTAAAGTAAATGTTTATGGATCAATGTTCACTTCAGAGAGAAATTTAATAGCATTTCTTCTCAAGGACAGTGTAGCTATCAAACGGTAGAAAGCTTGCTTAAACTTGCTTAAGCTTGCTTTGAATGCCATGATTCACGATGCCACTAATCCCATGATTCATCCTCACATCCTCCTTCTCCTCCGCCTCCACCAGATCCCCAGTCATTGCCACCAGAGTTTCCACCAAAACCACCTCCGCCGCCTCCTCCCCTTCCTCCTCCACGGCCACCAAACTATCAAGTAACAAAGACAAAAGAGAACAGAATGAGATGACGAGCATGTCAACAATATACCACCAGCAAACATGGAGACTTGAAACTCCTGACAAAAATGCTTTTTATCAAGACATCTTTTGATTACTTTCTGAGCCATACATGTATCTCATCATTTTTTTTCTCGCTTATATATATATATCTAAAATTATTACCTTAACAAGATTTCAACTTACAATCATCCATCTATCCAATAACAAAGACTAACAGTGAACAGCATAAGATGGCAAGACATTAATCTACATTTGTCACTCTCCATCCAGGTATTAAATGGGTACCAGCAGGAATGAATTCCTTGATTGCTGTGAGCGCCGAAATCGGTAGCCTAGCTAGAGCCGGGGTAATATTGGAGCGCCTTGAGCACCATTCATGGTGGATATGAGCGCTTTATAAATATCCAATATCATTATTATTGTTATTATAATGTAAACAATATGCCAACAGCAAAATAAATTATTCTGATCCTTTGTAACTCCTAACAAAATCCTATCAAATATCTTTTTGTTATTTCTTTGAGCTAAATCATTTGGGCAATGCCATAGAGGTACTGGAATAACGGCATATTTTTGCTACACTTTTCCATGGCATGAATTTGAGTTTCTTTCCCAAGGATTAGGCCTGAGTAATAACACAATTTTTTGCAAAACTGTAGCCATACTCAGATCCAACACTGATAAACGGAACCCTTAAAGTGTACCAATCAGCTGAAAAAAATAATTTGAGTACAACTAGAAAGTACAGTAGCATCAACCTCAAAGAACTTTGTCTGGTATTCTATAGGTCAAAAGTTAAAGAGTATGAAAGAAATAAATTAAATCATGAAAATGCTCGCACGGAACCGAACTCAAGAGTTTGGTTCCACGCGAGCCTTTATCTTGGCGAGCGCGTATGGGTGCGTCGAGTAGTCTACTCACAAGTCACTTTTACGGTTACAGAGAGTGTAATTAAAATTGCAATATCTCTTTATGGAATTAATGTTAGAAGCCCATATTTTGAATATAGTATAACGACATGCAACTTCTAACATACAGAGCAAAATTATTTTTGATGATTGGTACCCTTTAATATCAATATACATCAAATCTGCCAACCTAATACAGGAACCATCCCGTTCCCATAAGCAGTGGGTTGATGTTCAGACAGGTGTGAGTGAAGAGGTTTCTAGCAATAACATTGAGCATACATACCTTCCTGGTATCCCTGCCTCCAAAGCTACCTCCAGCATTACCATGATAGGTTCCAATGGCTGAATCAGCAGCCTCCTCCAAGAACTCAGGTACATCCTGCTGTGCCTGTGTTATGGACACAGAGATCAAAGGTGAATTGAAGGTTCTGAAGCAACATTGACTCTATTATCAACAAGTGCTGCTAAACTTGCACATATTTGAATGCATTCGGCCGTGCTGCTGAGGCCTATGCATTGAATAAAGGTTGTGTTGGTAATTCACAAGTATTTCATTTTTGCACCTGAAACAGAATAACAATAGAGTAAAAAAAAAAATAGCTAGACCTGTACTACTAAACTTATACATAAGTGAATACATTTGACTGTGCTGCTGAGGCCTAAGCATTGAATAAAGGTTGTGTTGGTGATTCCCAAGTATTACATTTTTGCACCTGAAACAGAATAACAATAGAGTAAAAAAAATAACTAGACCTGTACTGTGCAGTTAGACAGTATTCCTAATAATTCAAAGAATATTGATATATCCACAATATATTCCACTGTGCTACCTATGAATAATTCATTTTGAGCTTAGCATCATCTTTCCAGGAGACTTACATCAGCTAGGATTTTAATGAGAGATCTAGCAATGCTGGCATCCTTGTCTGCATCATAGAAGCTAGTTGATCGTCCCAGGTTTCCAACACGACCAGTACGCCCGATGCGATGCACATACTCATCAATGTCACTTGGCAGGTCATAGTTGACCACATGCTTGACCCCTGGGATGTCCAGACCTCTGGCGGCCACGGACGTAGCGACGAGGATCGGTGCCTTGCCTGTCTTGAAGTCTCGCAGGGCTTCCTCACGTTCCTGTTGCTGACGGTCACTGTTTGATAAATAATCACAAATTCTTACTTATCATGGTTTAGATCTGATCTCATTTGAACAATGTGATATAAGCCTCAGACAAGTGAATATATAAATACAACCTTTTTCCTTACAGTTGATGGTTGATAAACTATAAGAACAAAAGCTTACACTCTGAGGTTATCTTGGTCATATTTGAACAAGGTTGTTATAAGCCTTGAATGTAGGTGTTCATAAAATGCTGCCAGTGAAGCAGTCATCTAAAATGTGCCCTTAAAGATAAAGTCATGAGATTGAAATGTGAATGAAACTGTCTCAAAGCAATTGGGAAAGGGTGATTATATAGCACAAAAGAATTGGTGTATGCTGTAAGGTATTGGAATCACCAAAATGATAAGAAATTGATTCAATCCTGCTGAGAGTCACATGCAAGGCACACAGAAATGTGTACATGGGACTACACACAGATGTTCCGTCGAACATTCGAGCCGTTTCTTGTCATATTTTGAATGTGAGAGCATTTGAAGAGCACTCCTTTTCAGGAGACATTTTTACTATGATAATCTTCCCAACGAACATAAAAAAAATGAGAAAACTCACAAATTTTTTTTTTACCTTTCCCAGAACTCATCCTTCTCTTGAAGATAAAAATATAAAGAATTGCAGCGAATACCTTTACCTTAGTTCCACTGATGATGATGATAAAGTTCTATTTTAATGATTTCCGTCGAGTTGCAAAATTGTGCAATATTTCATTGAACAAACAAAGATGTAATGAAAAGGAATAGGAGACCAATAACTCATGAACAATCTGTGCTCAAACGACACAAGAGCCAACCAATTACATTCAATCATCTTCAAATGACACATGTCTTTTCCTACATTAGCACATCAAATTTTTCAACAATTACATTCTAAAGGATCGATCACATTTGTCTAATAACGATAACGATAACAAGATTTTCAATGACAGGTACACCCTACTATATGGTGTTTACGTGTGAGTGTGCGAGTGTCTGTTAATGGTAGAGCAGCTGTAGGGTTACCTTTAAAGGGATCGCCACCAGGCGGCTGTGGGGAATGTCATGATTGCGTAAGCCCCATTCACTTGTACACAAAGTTGGCGCGTTGAACGCGTCTGCTAGACTACTGCAATCACATTTCGGACTGCAAGAAGCCGACCAAATCTCGCACGAGAGCTCGAGCTCAGGCTGAGCGTGCATGTTGTGCAGTCTGTCCAATGTTTGCGCCCTGCGAGGCAACAGCATGATGAGGTAACGATCACCGTGCCCTCTTGTGGCATAAAAAAGTCCACAATCTGCAGTTGAGTATCCCTTTAATGAAAAATCTTGTCATTGTTATCGTTATCGAACAAATCTGACCAGCCTGGACGAAAGTGATGCAAGACTTACCCATGGATACTAGTGGTAGGGAATTCAGATTGACTAAGCAGAGATGCCAAGAAATCAGCATTCCTCTTTGTCTCCACAAACACCAAGGTACGATCATCCTCTGAAAAGAAACAAACAAAAAAATTGGACTGCACTATTCTACCATGAAATTGATCAAGAAGTAGGGTATCTATCAGTTTTAATTTCATTTGACTAATGAAGCAGAACAATTGCAAATTAGAGAGTAATAGAACAAACTAAAAGTTAGTAATGGGTAGCAGCAAAGGGGGGGATGATGAACACTATTACTTGAAAGTGTGTCATCATTCCCAAGCCCCCCTCCCCAAAATCACATCAGTCATAGATTTCATGTCACTGACCTCATTATATACAGGTTCTCTCCTCTTTTATCTTTCCACTTGAGGTTCCTTTCAAAAGATTTCTTGGAATACACCTCTCTCAATTTTTTCAATGAAAGGTCTTTTAATCAAACAAGGATATGCAAAGGGTAAGAGCTAAAGCTAGCCAGTAAGTTCTGAAAGGCCTTGATATACTAAGCTGATGTCTAACACAGATGAAACAGTTGAATGGGCTTTGGTGTGAACTCACTAGAGTCCTCACATAATGACATACATGTATCATTTCTACAGTATGTCCAAAAAAAAAAAATCACAATCAGATTTTTTTAATCAATAGCTTTTCAAAATTGCAAATTAATCAGGATATGTTTCAGGATTGTGATACTATAACTAATATCTCAGCGAACACCCCATCTGATTTGCTTCAGTAGTTATGAAGAAATAGGGATTGCTGTAGCGTATGTCATACGTCCCTTTCATCCAAGTTATGACAAAAGGGATACGCACAAAGGACAATTAACAATTCCATACTCCTGTAAAATGGTATGAAAAGTCACTTCCTGTTTTGTTCTTATCTGCTATAATTGTTATGGCAATGCTTCATTTATCATCATAATTATCATCGTTCTTCTTGTTGGTATTTTTTAAGGGCATTTGGAGATTTTTTGAAAAATGAAATAAACATGAATGTCAAAAGAAACAAAGTTTTCAGTCTTAAACATGTTGCATACCTGCCAAGCTTCCAACGGGAAAAATAAGAATCTCGCGAGGCAAAATTAGAAATGCAGTGTATATTGTAAGCTGTGCACAGAAGTTTTCATGAAAAGAGTAGAATCTAGGGCTCTTTGCACTGTTTGGTGAAAGACAGGAATCATTCCTCTAAAATAAAATGGTTGGCATTCATGATGTTCCATCATTTGTAATTGAAAGCGAATGATTCAAAAAAATTATGAACCTGTTTTATGAAATGACTTGTCTTGATTTTTTTCAGGAACAGGGTTGTCACCAGAGACTTTTTAGTGGTGGAAATTTTATCGCCCGAAACCTTGCCACGGGGGTTCAGGGGGATAAAAACTAGTCAGTTTTCAGGGCTTATAAGTTATAGTTAAACAGTAAAAATATCATGTTTCTACACAGTACACACTGTACTGTAGCTGCAGCATTAAGCATTGTAACTACTGTACTAGTATTTGGTTTACTTTGTACATATACCTGCTGTGAGTGCTGTCAAATTACTCTCTTAAACCACAGTTGCATGTTCGTAGGTCAAAATTGTAGTATTTTTTCTCTGTCAGTGGGGAAATTAGTGTCGGGCGGAAATTTCGAGTGGTGGAAGGTTCCGACCGGCGCCGACCACTGTAGTGACAACGCTGTTCGGGAAGATATTCTTTACACTATTTATGTTTGTTAACTTAAAATGGTATGTATAAACAGTTATTAAACCTTGCATAACTCGAAGTTGCATAAGTCGAACTTTCTCTAAGTCGAATCACCTTTTTTGACCAAACTGTGCAAAATATGTGTTATTTACATTTCCTAAGTCAAATTCTGCCTAAGGCAAACTATTTTTTGTGGTCCAAACAGATTTGACTTAGGCAAAGTTATTTGAATATGTTAGTAAACATGTCTGTTGTTAACAAAATACTTCCATTCATGTGGATGCCAAGAACATCCAAGTGACAGGAGATGGAAGAAAGGAACCCATGACATGCTTTACATAAATCCCTATTGCTTTGTAACTACTGAACCAAATTGGACGGGGTCTTCACTGCCTGGTAGAGAATTAGTTATAGTTTCATTATGCAGTATGACTATTCACAGTGCAAATAAGATTTCTTTTGTAATTGTAATCGATATCCAAATGCCGAATGTAATTTTTTTCTGGGACGTACTGTATTCCCAGACACTCATCTAAATCTCGCCTTAACCCATTGCATATGGGAACCAGGGGAGCGTTTCATCAAGTGTCTTGTCAGGGAGTTTTACTGACAAATTTGCTCTCAGCCAATCAGATGCAAGGATTTCAGTAGCTTATAACAGCTGTCGGTAAAAATCATTGACAAAACACTTGATGAAACGCTCCCCTAGTGGTCCCTGTGTTAAACCTATAGGAATGAGAGAATCCAGTGGTCAACGGGTTAACACACCTTTCTGATCTCTTAGGATCTCCATCAGTTTCTCTCGCTTCTCAAATTGGCTGACAGAGAACACTCTCTGTTCGATATCGGAGGCAGCCCCTCCTACCCTCCCGACCGTCAGGAAGAGATAATCATTCAGGTACATTCCAGCCTTCTCTTGTACCTCGTTGGGGAAGGTGGCACTGAACATCAACGTCTGACGCTCTCCCTTGGCCGGCATGTGGGGATGGTCGATGAGTTTCTGGATGTCAGGACCGAAGCCCATGTCCAGCATACGGTCAGCTTCGTCCAGGATCAGGTGCTTCAGCTTGCCCAGTCCAATCTATTTTGGGAGGAAAATATAAGATGTGGGACTACTAAGACATGAAGTGATGTTGAGTATCCAGTGCAGCACTGTATGATCTTGTCATGGCTTGTGAAATTCAAATTTGGGGAATAAATATTGCTTCTGTATTTGACAAATGGCACAACAATAACATAATATTTGCAATTCCATTAAGCTCTGCATTAACCAATGGCCCAAATTAAAATACTTTCCCAAACTCCCGCTACTCTCTGCCGAGCGATAACATGAATACCATGTATCAAAACTTCGACCTGAATAGAGAACTGAGAATCTCTATTCAGTCTAATGAAGTGATTTTTGATCTGCCTCCATCTGAATGGCAAAAGAAGAATGGTGATCAACTTCTCTGGAGTCAAACAAGGAGGCTTGATCCTAGTATCTCTAGTATTTATATCTAATGCTAATTCATGAAACAGAACAAAAAAGAGCTACATATTCAAGTGAGGATGCAATACAATAACATCATGGATTTATATAGCACCTCATAAATCTATGATGTCTCTAAGCACTTTATATATAACTACCCCAGTCATTAGACCCCAGTCATTAGATGCAGGCTTGCCCTCATACAATGTATGCACTTTCTCCACCCACTGGGGAGCATTCCAGCCAGGCGCCTTTTTACAGACGCTCACAGTGCTAAACAAACCACAATGTCTTTCGCATCCTAACGGGTACCCATTTAACACCAGGGTGAAGGCGAGCAATGTAGAGAAAATGCCTTGCTCAAGGACAGGTGCTGTGCCGGCAATCGAAACCCATGGCCTTCAAGTCAAGTCAAGTGCTTAAACCACTTGACTGTGAACAATAACAATAGCTGAAGCATCTTACTGGGAGAACTTACATATCCTCTGTTGATGAAGTCATGCATACGTCCGGGTGTGGCTACTAGGATGGAGCATCCCTTCTGCGTATCCCTCATCTGATGACTCACGCTGGTGCCACCGTATACCACCACAGGTCGCAGGGTGGTGCCACGGCAGAACTTGCGAGCCTCATTGTAGATCTGGATGGCCAGCTCACGGGTGGGTGAGACGATGAGGGCTAGAGGTTCCTGGACCACATTGAAGGTGCTGATGTGACCTCCTTGGGTGATCATGTTGGTGATGATGGGTAGTAGGAATGCCGCCTGATCATAACAATTAAAAACATAAACATGACTGATAACAGAAATGAAACTTACAATACCATACCAAAGACAGTGTGAAGATTATTTCTACCAGGGATTTGCAGGTCCAAAACCACAAGTCCTGAGAGTCTGACAAGACTTAAACTACAGTAGCGAATGAGCGAAACAGACAAATCATACTCTATAATGCACATTATAAGAGTAGGTGAACTACAAAGGTGGGAGATAACACCCCTCCCTCTGGTTGTAAGACACATGCTCAGGCGACAATTGCTCCCCAGTCAACTCTTTACACTAACAGAATTCTTTACTTCAACCCTGGATCAAACACTACATCTAACACAAATCCTAACCATAAATCTAACCTAAAACCTAATTGCAACCCTAACCCTAACCCTACATCTTTGAAAAAATAAAGCCCAGAGGCAAATGTATGAGAACCTTCCATCCTCTCCCCCCCCCCCCTCATATATCAAAATTTCTCAACTTTGTTGGCATGGCATTAATTTTGGGTGATTTGCAACACAATTTCTGATAAAAATAGTCACAATATCAAAATATGCACTTGATATTGATGATAACATTTTTGCCGAAAAATTCTTAATGTCTGCAGTCTCTTAAGCACTTGGGTAAAATCACTCTAAAACACACAACACAATTGCTACTTGCAATACTTCCATTCTAAAATTAGCAAGGACCCTGATGAAGTAAAACCCTTCATTGTATAAATTAATAAACTCCTAAACTCACCGTCTTTCCTGAACCTGTTTGGGCACAAGCCATGAGATCACGTCCACATGAAATAATGGGTATACCATACTTCTGCACAGGAGTTGGCTTGGCGTAGTGAGCCTTGCGCACGTTTTCAAATACTGTCTCGTCCAGCTCAGCCTCCTCAAAAGCTCGTATATTTTTTGGCCTGTCCCGTCCTGAAAATTACACAGATAGAGAAGAAATAAAAGTAACTCCACAAAAATATGCAAGGTCTTAGAAACTTCTTCTACAATATAGAGGAATTGTTTTGAACAGAAGTAGAGGAATAAACAGAGAGAAATAGCTTTGAAATGACATACTGAAGATATGTTCGAAGTTATTCTTTGATTTTGTAGTACATACTTTATGTATTATCTTTTTTTAAATGTGCCATTGTCAAATGAACATGCAGCAAGAGAACTTAAGTATTTGCTTCCACATGCTGCTGAGAAAGCAGTTGAAGAGGTGCATTTACCACACCAATAGAGGTGCTATAAAAATAGTACTTGAATACCAGAATGGTCAGGGCACATTAATTTTTATAATCCTAATATAATTTGGTCTCGAAATGACATCTTTTTGCTTGTTTACCTTTAATATTGTTTTTTTTCTTCATAAATATAAGTTCACAGTAAGTTCATTATCTCCTGAAGCGAGTCGACTATAGAGGGATCTCATCGACTTCAATAAACCCCTCACACCCAGAAATGACTTAAGCATTTCACATTTCTGTATCTCATTACACACAGACATGCAGTTAAGCTTAAGGGGTCTTTGTTAAGCATGCAGCTACTTTTTTTCACATCTCCTTAATGCTTTGCTTGCCTACTAATGTAGCCGCTGGATAGTTGATGATGTCACATCAGAACGCGGACTGAAGAAGAAATCTCACAATCAATACTCACCACTGACTTCTACAGGGATATCATCATACTTGTTGAAGTTGATTCCCTCTTGTGTGCTCATGTACATTTGCTCCTCTTCCTCGGATGGTTCAGGAGGGATATATGTGGATGCTGGTGGCCTTGCTGCAAAGGGAATGTAACCATTACTACCATTAGTAATAATAATAATAATAATAATAATAATAAAAAACCGTTCTTGTATAGCGCATATCACATTATGATATAACGTCCCTATGCGCTTCCAAAGGGTTTGGAATCCTTACACATCATATCATATGCTGAGAGCCAGAAAGTTATTAACTGATTTTATAAAATGATGAAGTAGATCCTAATCAAATGAATGGCCAAGAGTGTCCACGTGACCAGGCATTTATTTTGCTTAACACGTAATTTTGCTGGTGACCGGTCAGTCATTATACTCCTTATGCAATACCTTGCATATTGACAAGCGTACATCACAGCGCATTTTTGCTTCCTATAGGAATTCCAATATGTGCACTAAGAAGCTTGGCATTGCTTAAGTACATTTCGCTTTTGTACAGATATCCCTTAATATTTATGATTCCTTGAGTAGATCTGCTCTTTAATGGCGAGGTTCATTTTTTTTCCCTACTTTCTATAATTTGTATCCAATTCAACATTTCATACAACAGATAATACACATCATAACGTTTGGGCGTAAGTACAAGTAATAATAACTTCTAAACGGTCCAAGCACCCTCTGCTATCACCTCGAGCGTATAAACTGTTGTTCCAAAGTTACAATACCTTGTGTTGATAATTCTTACTAATGCCCTCATTGATGTGTATAAAATTTGTATAATAGAATAATGCCATTAGCTGGCACTCAACATGCTCTCAGCAGGCAATATACTGCTCATTTAGGCTCTCAGAAAAGCCTAAATGTTCTACTAACAGTTGTGCAGGAGTCATATCTATGATTCAGAAACTTTCCTGAAATATTAAAGTGTACCAACCACCTGAAAAAAGAATTTGTATATCACTAGGAAGTATAAAATAAACCTCAATTAACTTTATCTGAAATTCTATAGGTCAACATTTTAGGAGTATGAAGGAAATAAAGGATAACATAAAGGTGCTCGCGCGGAACCGAACCTCCGAGTTGGGTTCCACGTGAGCCCTTATCTTGGCGAGCGCGTACGGGTGCATTGAGTAGTCTACTCACGAGTCACTTTTATGCTTATAGAGAGTATAATAAAACTTGTAATATCTCTTTATAGCAGGGTTTTCCACGACGGCTTTTAACATGTAACGCTGACAGGTTTTGCGTTCGGCCTGACATGTTTAAAATCATGCGACATGTTTAAAATCATGAGCGACAGGTTACAAATTTAAGACATTGAAACAGATCCTTAACAGAGACTCGCACGGAAATTCCCACAATCAACAACTATTAAAACCTTTTGAACATACAATAATACATACAATGAGGTTTCAGTCATTTTATGAAAGGTAGAACTGATGAAACACAAGTTTTATTTGCTCCACGATCATCTTAATTCAAAATACATCCGCCAAATGCACAGCGGAATGCCACTGGCTTGCTACCCCAATCCAGCCCAGTGCTGGCCGGGAGAACATAAAGGCCCACATGCACATACGGAGCTCGCGTATATGTACGTATGTATACTCTCCATCGTTTTGTTGATCCCACAAAATGTTAATGTGTGCATTAGACCTGCTCATTCATACAGCCAGCCCAGCGAAAGTTTTTTTTTTTTTTAAATTTCTATTCAGGTCCCCCCAAAGCGCACAGGAAGAAGGCAGAAAATTTAATTTCAGTATTGAATACATGTAGAATATGAGGGGCAAAAGAAAACTAAATTTAATGAATTGGAAAAATTATTCTCACAAATCTTGATTCTTAATCTAACATGAAATGTTCAAAAATAGGGCTAGATTGCACCAGAGAGCATCTAGAAACCCCAGAGCTTTCAGGGCCCTTACGAGGGCCCTGAACCCCGGCCGCAAGGACTTCGCGCTTCGCGCTCGTGTTGTGTGCTTCACACACATGTTTACATGTTTAAATTTTCAATTGTGAAAAACCCTGCTTTATAGAGGTGATATTTGAAGCCCATATTTGTAATATAGTAGGATGACATGGAACCTTTAACATACAGAGTAAATATTTTTTGGTGATCGGTACCCTTTAAAGATAAATAAGTAAATTCATTAACTTGAATTCTCTGACAGAACGTCATAAGAAAATACTCTCATTCTAGTCGTTGTGTTAACTGCTGGCTATTGAAAAGGAAAAGTGCTTCAAGAGGTCATGCCTACAGAAAGAAGAGTACATAAGAGCATGTATCAAAACTTCGACCTGAATAGAGAACTGAGAATCTCTACCCAGTCTAATATGAAGAGATTTTTGATCTGCCTCCGTTAGAAAGCCAGATGAAGAATGGCAATCACTTTCTCTGAAAGCTAACATGGAGGCTTCTTCTTTGTTATGTCCGAAATCAAATTATTTATACCATCTCCTTTCAGAAAATGAAAAACACACGAGACTGATGGACCACTCTTCACAGAAGAGCAATTAAATTTCTAATGGGGGGGGGGGGGGGTGTTGGTACCCCTACCTTTCTGACAATCCTGGATCTGCCTGTTAACATGTCAACAAGTACTAAAGGGCACAGGGAAGACATTGAATAATCTGTAATCAAACCCACTTAACAACCTATCCAAATGCACCATAATTCAAATGAAAGTTATACTTGACTCTCAATACAAACAGGGCTACTAAGATTCTGTTGAACATTACTAAAATATTGTATTTAAAAAATTAAAGAAATTGATTATTAATCCCAAGAAAGACATTAATATTACTCACCTTCCCCACCTTCACCTTCATCTGCGAAAAAGAAAAGGAAAGGACAAAAAGGTTGAGAATAAAACAAGAAGACGACACTTTATATTTATAATCAATGTTTCTTTCAAAAGGTGTACCATTTCCAACTTAATTTCATTCCAATTTCCAGTAAAATATATTGACATGAAGACAAATACACCAACACTAAACCTTCCGAAAAACCAAGTTGGGAAGCCATGCTGTACTAAAACATTACTGGAGATATAATTTTACTCTGAACTTACTTCTTGTATCTGGATTGGGACATTCCTTGGCAAAGTGTCCCGATTCTCCGCACTTAAAGCAGTTACCACCACCTCCACCACCTCCTCCTCCTCCTCCTCCTCCTCCTCTTCCTCCACCTGTTAATTAATGAACAGCACATGAACAATAATATCAATTATAATAACCTTTCCTTTAAGTGCTTACCAGTTACTTGTTAATGACATCAGTATTCAGTAATAATAATAATAATATTGGATATTTATATAGCGCTCATATCCACCATGAATGGTGCTCAAGTATTACCACAGTCACTGAATCAATGATGATTTTGCACTTTATCCACTTCACTGAGGAGCATGACAATAAGTTATCTTCATTAATGAACAGATATAGGCATAAATACATGTAGTTGCAAGTGAATGCAAATCCAAAGATTGTAAAAGTCCATGATTTGGATATTCAGAATGGATGAAAGGCTGGTTACATAAATGTTGCTGTATTTGGGGAATTCACTTTGAAAGGTTTACTCACAACCTGTATCGGTTTCTATGACACCAAAGGTTCAGGTACTAGAGTCTTTTAAAGATAAGTTGAGTTCTGGTGATTACAGGTGATTACATTGCGAAAGAAACTGTCTCAAAGCAACTGGGAAAGGTTGATCATGTCTACATAAGGATTGGTGTATACTGTGAATTTTTGGAATCATCAAAATGATAAGAAATTAACCCAATCTCACTGAAAAGCACATGCACTGCACACATGACTGCTAAATTGCTTTCATGTGGTAAGGACTAGGTACATGGTTAGTTTATTTCTTTAATAACAGTAGCATCTTTTCCACTAGATACACAAGTCTGCATTCTGATGAGATAGCTTGATATATAAATCCATATTAACCTGATGAGTCTTTTGTGGGACAATCTCTGGACATGTGACCAGTCTCACCGCAATTGTAACAGGTTCTGTCACCACCTCCACGACCTCCTGATAAGAAGTATTCAAAAATATCTCAGCAAACCCAACTTAATTCATAGGAAACCAGAACGTCAATATAATATTATGTAATGTGATTTGGCTTTAATCTTTTAAAGAGTATACATTTTTGAGGATGACAATGGTTCCACAGGAGAGTCATCTAGATGTTAGGATTTTTTATGAGGCCAATGTAACACAGCTTCTCTCCCAATGGAGTATTTCAGTCATCCAAAAGAATCATATTTTACTTTTGAAAGGCACTTCTAAATCAATCCCACAAAGAATGATAACAGTATATACAGTATCTGACAAGAAAAATTCTTTCTCGCATTTTTGAGCTGAAAAAAGCAAAACTCCTTGACAAATTGCATATTAACAACTTATCTAGCAATTTATGATATATTTTGCGTACAGAATTCATGAACAGTACATGCAGTGATCAGCAATGAATGTGGAACACTATACACACACACAAAAAAAAAAAAACAACAACAACTGGGGAATCCCCCATGGATGAAATGAGGAATTCCAAAGGACTGGACAACAAACCTGAGGAATCTGCGTTGGGACAATCTCTAGCCATGTGCCCCTCTTCATTGCACTTGAAACATGCACCGCCACCACCACCACCACCACCACCACCACCACCACCACCTCCCTCACCTAGATAGATATAACATGCATTTGCACCAAATGTGCCCATAGCATAGCAAGACAGAGTGAAACAAGAGGAAAAGGACAATGGGGATATAGAGGAAAGTGAAAATAATGATGCAAACTATAAACTGAAATACATCAGACAGGCTGGAATGTATGCATATGTAGAAAACCTACAAGCAGATTCAAGGAGAATAAGTGAGGCAGCTGTGAAGAGAAATTCATAGAAATTATATGTCCTAAATTGGAAAAGAAAGTAACAGTGATACTATTCTACATTACTATGTAAGCAACGCAAATACATTTTTTGTTGTAGAATGGCCAGTTAAATTCACTGCCATTCTTATGGTGCAAATAGAACAAAAGTCGAAAATACAAAGGCAAAATGATAAAATCATACAAGATTGAATGTGAATGCAAGAGGCTGATCGGTTAGCCACGGACGAACATCTCACAAATTTTGAAAGTTTTAGGGTCTGTAGAAAATAAGTGTTCGATTGCAGAGAGTTATTTTATGTTTCATTGTGAAGGATATCAATGAAAGAGGTGAAATTTGATATGATTTGGTTGCCATAGTCTCCTACTAAAATTATAATCCATAAAATATTCAATGTCACGTACAGACAAAATGCATACTCTTAACCGATCAGGCTCCCAAGCAAAGACCTTTGAAACATGACTGCATATGACAAGCCTTTATAGCAAATAAAAAAGGTACTGAAGGTAGATCTTAATATCATTTGACTACATGAATATAAATATGTGTTGCAGTGCATGAAAAAATGCATAAGATAGAGAGAGGGATGAAGGGAAAATAAGAGATTGGTTCTCACGTCTGCCGAATCCTCTTCCTCCTCCACCTCCTGATCCTGCACTGGGGCATTCACGAGCAAAATGCCCGGTTTCACCACATTTATGACAAGTTCTATCTCCTCCACCTCCTCGGCTCCCTGTGAAAGCAAGAGCATAAGTGATATTGTGTCTCGCCCACTCGCGAAAATAACATGAATGTACCCCAAGTGCACCTATCACCCAAGTTTGGTTGCCATTGCAGCAACATGTGAAGAGTTATGTGTCATAAGAGAGTCTTGCAGGTTAACTTTTAACATATGACCTCAAATGACCTTTGACCTTATCATGTGACCTCCAACGGCACCATAACATGCAGGTCCCCTTAGTGTATCTACAACCCAAGTTTGGTCGAAAAGTGAGTGACGGTTCCAAAGTTATCTGTCATAAGAGAGTCTTGCAGGTAAACTGTAACGTCTGACCTGAAATGACCTTTGACCTTACCATATGACCTCTGAAGGCACCATAACATGAATGTACCCCAAGTGCACCTATAACCCAAGCTTGATTGCCATTGCAGCAACAAGTGCAAAGTTATGTGTCATAAGAGAGTCTTGCAGGTAAACTTTAACATATGACCTCAAATGACCTTTGACCTTATCACGTGACCTCCGACGGCACCATAACATGCAGGTCCCCTTAATGCATCTACAACCCAAGCTTTGGTTGAAAAGTGAGTGACAGTTCCAAAGTTATCTATCATAAGAGTCTTGCAGGTAAACTTTAACATATGAAAAGAGAGTCTTGCAGGTACTCTTTAATATATGACCTCAAATGACCTTTGAGGTCATCATGTGACCTCCGACTACACCATAACATGAAGATACCCCTAGTGCATCTATCACCCAAGTTTGGTTGCCATTGCAGCAACAGTTGCCAAGTTATGCATCCTAAGAGAGTCTTGCAGGTAACTTTAACATTTGTGACGGACGACGGACGGACGACGGACGGACACCATTTGGATCCCTTAGTCTCGCCTTCACCTCCGGTGGGCGAGACAAAAATGAGGGATAGATAAAAGATTTTAGATTTTTAGAACTAAATAAAGATTGAAATATAAATGATAGGTCAAATATGGCTCAATGCATATGAAATACCAAGGCAGAAATGAGGAATTACAATTTCCAGGTTACTAGAGTCAAAACATGTGTAAAATGAAACAATGTGTTTTGGGTAGTCTAGACCTTCCTGTGACCTTTCTGCGACCTAATGCAGTTATGAATTGAGCTGCTTATCACAATAGAGACAGTGTTGAAAGGTTCTCCAATAACAATGAAGCTTGAACAACAAAAGCTACGTTCATACGGGACTTGTGGTTTCAAAACTTTAAAGGGCAATCCAACCTTGGTAATAAGATATTTGTGTGAAAGCAGAAATATAAGAAAAACAGGATGGTGAAAGTTTGAAAGAAATCGGACAAGGACTAAGAAAGTTATGGATGTTTGAAAAATGAGATCACTACATCTATGTGAATCTCAAATCGGCAATTTGGTGAGTCAATTGTGACATTTTTGTGGACAACTCTCCCATTTGTCGTACACAAATATATCATTAATTTGCGGTTTTCTTTAAGACACTTTTACCCTCGTGGCAGTACTCAGAATATATGTGAGATAGCATATTGTTATAGGTCCTCATGAACAAAAAGATCCTACTGAGTAATGCATTTTGAAAAAAAGTGACATTTTAGTCATTTTGTGTGTTAGAGCGAATGGGGGAGTTGTCCACAGCTACATCACAGTGACATTACCTATTCGGCCAATTTGAAATTCCCATATGCATAGTGATTACAACTTTCAAAAATTCATAACTTTCTTATTGCTTGTACGATTTCGTTCAAACTTTCACCAATCTGCTTCTCTGATTTTTCCTCTTTCTTTCAAAGCAACTTGCTATTGAGGTTGGATTTCCCTTTAAGTTAGCAAAAATTTAAGTTAACGAAACAACAACTCACTAACCACGGCAAGGGTTCACACGGGCGCGAAACAAAGATGCTCATTGTTCTGAAACTACAAGCCGAGCGATCGTCGTAGTAGACGTGTACAGTACACATACAGATCCTGTGTTCATAATTCGCGCGAAGGGTATGACCCAGAAGTTTAACATGAACAGCGAGGTCATCGTTAACTACCAGCTTGCGAAACTTAAAGTTAATTCTGTCCACACTGTCCGAAACTGCGACGGAGGACCACCCACTGCTCGTGGTTTCGGCGTTAACCACTAGCTCGCTCATGGTTCTGGAACTCCAAGGAAACTTAAAGTTTTGAAACTAAGAGTCCATTCATATGGTCTGAAACTACAAGATAACTACAAGTTAACTTAAAAGTTTTGAAACTACAAGCGAAACTTAAAGTTTAGCTCCCATCGTGTGAACCTGACTAATGTGGTATTGTAGTGTACCCAGAACAGTTCTAAATCATTTTTGGTAAATCTTACAAGTAATCCTTCAAGAAAACTTACCGGTAAAGTTTTTAAGGAAAACCAAGTGTACTGTAGATTGTATGCAGAGTTTGACAGTGTTTGACAGATATTATAACAATTTAAACATTATAACAATTTAAAAATTCTATAAAGGAATGTTACTGAGATATATTTTTCCAATACAATACACAAGTAGCCGTAAAGAAATTCATCAGATTGGGGAGGAGTTATTAAAGTGAATTTTCATCATTTCACAATCCGACTGCTGATATCCCACCTACAGCGAGTCGAGTCAGTGCCAGTCTGATGAAGCCTGCAGAAGCTAGTAGGCGAAAGCTCATAAGGTAATAACCAAATTAATTGTGAAATGATGAAAATTCACTATAATACACAGAGAGAGAAAAAAAAAATGCCTCACCACCTCCTCCTCCGCCGCTGCCAAATGACTTGCTACCAAAGCCACTCTTGCCAAAGCCGCTCTTGCCAAAGCCACTCTTGCCAAACCCACCACTGCCACCATCCCCAGACCAGGGACTGCTGCCAGAATCACCATTAGATGGACTCTCATCCCAACCACTGCCTCCTCCTCCTCTTCCTCCTCCTCCTCCTCCTCCTCCTCCATTAGTTATGCCATTAGTCATACCACCGACACCACCATTGGAAGCAAAGGAGCTGAACCCACGGCCCCTTCCTCGTCCTCTACCGACACCAATGCCGAATCCGTCCTGAAATTAGAGATTGATTATTAATGTTCAATTCACCTTGAATTCTTAGAATCAAGGTTTATGTCAACAAGTCTCATGGCTTAAAAGATAAGAGATGATAGTCTTAACAGGTAACCATGTCCATGAGAAAGGGTAGAACCAATTCTTTTTTACATTTATAACACAAAAGGAGAATTTTGTACGCTAAATTTTGAAAACAAAAACTGCAATTTCATTAGGAAATGGCAAATTATTCTGCAATGTAGACTTGTAATACTCAAGAGGAGCATCATATTTAGAATGTATACCTTGTTCACCATTATATATATACACTAGTAGGTTTTTACAAATTTATCAGAATGTTCAATAAATGTGATAGAAAAGCATCTGTACAGGAGTCTGCAAGACTGTAGGTCACAAGAAAAAATATGCAGCATTTGTGGGTGTTACAAAAAATTTGACAAAGCATTCCTATTATGTTTTACACTATTTCAGACAAAAGGTACAAATGGCACATACATCTACAGTATGTCTATTTGGGCATTATATACTACTAGTGGAACCCGTGGAAATCCACGGGCACTATTGAAATTAGGATGAGTTTGATTGCAACAATTAGACTTGTTATTTGACATAATAGTTGGAAAGGCAAAAATAACCCTTATGTGGACGGAAAAATGTGAAGAGTTTTGTTGCAAAATGCAATAAATCTATTTTGGTGAATGCAAGATATTTGTTTTTAAAGGTAGCTGCTGAATTATAATAAGGGAAATGTATATGTGCTTTTGTCTATAAGTTGCAAATTACAGCTTCATATGTAAGAAGTGCTGTATCATTGAAGATATACTTTTTTGAATTATACCTCTGTGGCCATAGTTCAGAATTAATTGCAAATGGTAATGTTTTTTTTTTTGCAACAGAACTCTTTTCAAACATATATTAAACAATTATTGTATTGCAAGAAGGATCTTTAGTTAAATACATTAATTTTGGGTCATGTCATGGGTGAGTAAATAAAAACTAAGGTTTCTTGGTCCTGAGTGGTTAAGATCATTTTTTTTTGTTGGTTAATTGATGTTAGTATTTACAGGCATAATCTTAGTAGTCACAATTAGTGGCGGATTTAGGGGGGGGGGGGCAATCCCGGCCCGTGCGGGAAAACAATGCATTGTGCCCCCCCCCCTTTCGACCAGAAACCTTTTCTTTTTTTTTGTTTGTCAGAGAATTATGGAGGGAAACTGGACCCCATAACCCCCCCCCCCCCCCCCCCACTGAGAGACTTTTGGAGGGCTGGCGAGACCAAAAAAATATGGGTCTCCCTCCAAGCAGTTTCCCAAAGTTGACAATCCTGCATTTGTGTGCCCACCCCCCCCCCCCTCCCCCCCGCTTATGGATCCGCCCCTGGTCACAATGATCACAGTCACTCGTCTTTTACTCATATTCATCGATTACTAACTCCAGGGAACTCCACCATGAGCAATGCACAATTGTGGTGGATACCGCGAAGTCTGTAATTTGTCTCCTTGATGCAGTACGGTACGGTTTTTTTCTTGGATTGGTGGCTGCAAAGCTCGGCGATTTCTTCCGTGAGGACTCTTCTGTTTAACGGACATTGTAACCTTCTTGTTTTTCTTCTTCTGTGTCCTTCTTTCGGTATTATGAAAGATCTGAATTGCAAGAAAAACTGTCCAAGATCATCATTTAAATATTCAGAGGTTTAAATCTCGTGTTTCTCCCGTTGTAGAACCAAATGATTCCTGGGAAAGAAATACGGACGCCTGGTATAAACCTACAGAATGCTCATGGATTACGGGTACTGGATGGGTGGTATTTGCGAGCACTCGTGGCCATATTGCTATTTTTAGACGGTTCGTGTACGTTCGTATACAGGCGGGCAGTGGGCGTAGCAGGTTGCAAGCCATCCAGGTTGTCTTTGTCCATGGCGCTTGTTATGAAAAATCATATTTTGCAGCCAAACGGCGGGCTTTCGCGAAATACGAACCCGGCGTTGCACTGCCTCGGCACCTCGGCTACCTGTTCCCCCAAAGGGCGCGTTCCGAGGAGCCGCGGCAAAAAAGTTTACGGCGCTGAACCGCCGAAAAAGCTCCCGCTATTATTATATAGATTGCTTATGCTTCAATGTTGTTTTTTTTTTTTAATTCATCCAGAGTTTATAACAGGAAGTTTACCAAACATACATGCACACTGTGTTTCTGCACACGAATAATAGCTACATGTACATGTACATGTACGTGACCTTGCAACTGTTTATTTGCTCTGCCTGAACTAAGCACACAATCCATTTTCCCTGTGGATCATACCACATGATTTTCCATGCACAGTCTAGTCTGTGACTTTGTATAGAGGCAATTTTCATTTACTCAATGGTGTGTTCAACCAACCAAATACATGTACCATGTTTACAAAATTGGATGAACAAAGGCTGAACTGCTCATTACTATGGTAGCAGAGAATAATCAATTAGATATTGGCTAGATAGAAGAAAAAAATGATTAGGACTAGCAGGTAAATGCCTCGTTCCAGCTTCCACATCATCTTTCTTTCATGTGTCCATTACTAATTCCATAGCAAAATAATGGTGGCCCATGTGTACCTAATCTCTTAAGTATATATTTTAATAAATCCACATGGAGGGGCTCCAAAGTGAAATTTAAGGGGGTCAGCATGTACTTGACCCCTATTGGAGTCAAACACTGCTCATAGGTAAAAAGAGCTTACAAACATTTGTGTTGTGGTTTAGATTTGTATAGATGTACAAAGTACATGTATTTGTACACATGTGTAGGCCAGTTTCCACCTGCAGCATAAGCAGTCACCGAAAACATGCATGTACATGTAGGGCCCACCTATTGATGGTAAAACATTCCTCATACATGTACTTCATAATATATCTACATGTACAGTGTAAATAAACCTTGATGGATACTTACATCTTTGTTTCCGAAGCTTGAGCCACCTACAATAAAATCAATGTCATAATGCTCATGAAATTTTTATTTCATTTTATTTATTTTTTTGCATTTCAATTCTTAACCCCAGACAAAGCCCTTTCAGCAGCTCCTTCAAGCTTTCTCTGGATGATTTACATGCTGTGTGTCTGTGTCACAGTGTCAATGAGAGGTGCTATGGTGAAGCAAATAAATGCATTTTCCACGTATATACACTTCACGAATAGCATATTGTTTAAGATTCTTTTTTCCTTTTTATTACAATAATTAATCTAGAAAATAACGAAGGCATCATGTACTTCAATTATTCAAACTTTTGTAATGTAAATTTTTCAAAACTTTTTCAGCATTGTCTCCTAACCAAATTTTTTTATCATTATTTACAAAATCGGATATTTAACCATTTTTTCCATCCACTAAAAATTAATTTGATAAAAGAAATTACAGTCAAACCTGCTTTAGCAACCACCTGTATAGAAGGTGACACGACATTTGCTCCTGCGACATTTGCTCCTGCGACATTTGCTCCACCGTCCATATCTCGAAAGGTCAAAGGTTAAGGTCAAGGTCATGATTTGGTTTTTTGTTCAGGACAATGTGAAGATTAGGATTAGGGTTAGAGTTAGGGTTAGGTTTAGCATAGGATTAACATGGCAAAGTTAGACCGGAGCAATTGTCACAGGAGCAAATGTCATGGAACCGTATCGAAAGACCACCTGTTTATAAAGACCACAATTTGTTTCCCTTTAATATTATTTCTCACTGAAACATGTATCAAAGGAACCTGTCCATAAAGACCACCTGCTCACAAAGACTGCTTTTCTTGTCTCCCTTGAGGTGGTCTTTATGGACAGGTTTCACTGTATATGACCAATAAATAAGAATATGAAATAGGAGGAAATAAAAAAAAAGAAATGAAAATATCTTACCAAAACTACTTTTACCAAAGCTCGTGCCACCCTATAAAGGAAAAGAAAAGATAAGGGTTACCTCACAACTATATACGGGCATACGGCCTTTTCACACGAGAGTAAAAGTCATCGCATAGAAAGCTGATTAGTTTAAAGCTGATTAACTAATCAGCTCTAAAGCAAATTTTCCGTGTGAACATCGAACTATACGATGTTCGGATGGATACGAACTCGTGATCTAAAGACTGGTCAGAGCAGGCTACAGATACAAAGTTCGTATAGAGGAAACAAGAGATTTTGTGTGGGAATGGATATATGTCTTTAACTGGGCGGAGCTAAGACCGGATGCGTGCTTTGATTGACATGATCTATTATCATGCGCATTGGCCCCACTGAGCATTTAATCAGCAGTGAATCTCTAACAATCACACCAAAATTTTCTCCATGTGAATGCTATCATATAAACTTTAAAGGTGATAAGTTTAAAGCTATCTAAACTAATCAGCTTTAAATAGCTGAATTTTACCCATGTGAAAGCGGGGATAGGCCTACATGTAAATGCTAATGTGTACTTCAAGCTCCATATATAATACTCTCTTCTCCTCACCCCTCCCCTAAATTTGATCCATCACTTTTTCTTAAGCTTGGCCCACAGTTTGAGCCATTTTCAACAACAACAAAAAAAAACATCCATGCTTCCCTTCATAAAGAAGAATAAAGTGGGGTGGATTGCTATTGGTTTAGGAGCAGAACAAATATGTTGATTTTCAACTGGTATTATATACCTCATACATAGATTCTTATTCACTGATTAGTCAAAACTATATCACATGAAACAGTGCATCTCGGTCTATCATTGCGTCTGGGGGTTTTGGCATTCTATCAGTTGACCTAAGGTCAAATGATAGAATGCCCAAACCCTGTGAAAGTATACAAATATTGACTGCTCATGAGGAAGATGGTGGAAATTATCACTCCCAAGGTTGTGTTCATACCAGCCCTTCTATCACCCCGAGGCGAAGCCGAGGGGGTGATAGAAGGGCCGGTATGAACACCCCTAAGGGAGTGATAATTTCTACCACCATCCGATTACAGAGCAGTCCATATTTGTTTATATACCTCATCCTTTTCATCATTTTCATCCTCATCCTTTGCTACGTCTCTCGCCATGTTGAATTCTTACGCGCTGCTTGTAGGCTATATTGATTAACATAGTCGTAACTCGCGAATGCACTCTTAAAACCTGAACCAAATTTTGTTTACGTACGTGTGTGCAAAAGTGGCGGAGGGGTTACGCATTCTATCACAGGGTTTTGGCGTTCTATCATCTGACCTTAGGTCAACTGATAGGATGCCAAAACCCTCTGACGCAGTGACAGATCGAGATGCGCCTTGTCATGTGATATAGTTCTGACCAATCAGTGAATAAGAATCAATGTATGAAGTATATAAAATGCGTAACCGCTATACGACTTTTGCACACACATACATACACAAAATTTGGTTCAGGTTTTAGCGCTTTCGCGAGTTGCTAGGCTACGAACACGTTAATCAATTCAACATTTGTTAGAGCTAGACCTATCAATCAATGAAAAGGATGAGGTACATAAAACAAGTACATGTATGGACAGCTCTGTAATCGGATGGTGGTGGAAATTATCACTCCCTCAGTAGTGTTCATACCAGCCCTTCTATCACCCCCGAGGCGAATAGAAGGGCTGGTATGAACGCCACCTTGGGAGTGATAATTTCCACCATCACCCTCATGAGCAGTCAATATTTGTGTACTTCATCGCAGTTCTGCTGTTGTCCTAATTGTTATCCAAAACCCCTCACCAGTTCACAAGATAGGTGCTGGTGTACTATGCAGAAAATCAGAGGCTTATCATTGCCTTTGTCTCCCTTGGCCTTGTGGGTCATTATGGTAAAAACATTCAGCTTAGCCCTATTATGACTTGGAGAGTAAATAAATTCCTATTCAGAGGGGATTAGGGTAATTACATGTACACCAACAAAAAACAACCAGGTGGTCTGAATAACCATTTGATAACAGTATCCTATTTTCTACAGAAAGGATTTAAAAGGCCATACATGTGGTCAAGAGGTGACTTGGTGGAATATATTTTTCATGTGAATATTCTAACACTTTTTCTAACCTGGCTTTTCACTACAGGTTATAGGTCAAACTACATGTACAGGGTCACACTTATACCAGATGAGATTTGTCACAGACCCCTTTAGAAGAAATCTTGAAGAGCTGATCAATCACAGAGGGGATATAGGGAGCTCATTAACCCATAGACTACAGGAACCAGGTAGCTCCTGTATTAAGCCTATGAGAGTTAAAGAATTCAGTAGCAACGGGTTAATGGACAAGCGTTAATAGACAGACCACCAGTTTCTTAAGGAAATACACTAAAAACTTACGCCCATACAGAAGAATTAAGGGTCATACCATCATAGATCAATACAAATGACAACAGCAAGTCAAACTTTGGGGGAACAGACATTTATTTTTCGAACTCTGGTTTGTCTTCCGAGAGTTATACTAGGTGGGTTCAGGTAAAAACTTCTTGAAACAATCATAATTAAGTTTCTTGGAGGAACATGTACTGTAATGTAATTCCTCCTCATTTATTTGATGTGTAAATCATGAAAATCGGTAAATGGTAACTAGTCCATTCAATCATTTGGAAATAAGACCATTCACACTCACTTTGTTAGAGCGGTCTTACTAAGACCTGTTCCTCAAGAACGGTTCTCCAGAGGTGGTCTTGAGGAACGAGTCTTAGTTACATTTAGATCGCTCTGTACGCGAAAGCGATCCCAAGGCGTACTTCAACCAGAAGTGAGTGTGTGTGTTCCGCGAGAAATCAATGCGTGCAGTCAGTCGGCAGGTCTGTACATTAATGAGCAAACAAGCAGGATTCATCCAGATCCTCTCGTGGCCAAATCTTTCATTCTGTAAAATCTCACGAATCGTGAGATTTTCTTTCTGGAAGAAATTAACCACTTTATCATTAAGTGAAGTTCTTGATTATTATACAGTTTAAAAGAGTAAATGTCAAACTCTTAAATTTGTTCATTCTTTTTTATAACAGATTGGCAAAAATAGGTGAAATTAAGGGAGGAAAAGATGCTTCAAAACACAATTTTGGTCTTCTCACTTCTCTTGATCGTTGTGCATAACTTTTTATTTTGAGCCCAAACAAAATTTATATCACAGTAAAGCTGAAAGTCTATATTTTCTCAAAATACCATTCTTAATATGGGGCACCCTTTAATCGGTTCAAGAACACACTTTAAACATCAAGGTACAGGACGAGATTTCTTGATTTTCTGAAAGCTCGAAATCCAGTCTTCTGATTGGCTGAGTAAGGCCAAAAACAAGCCAGCGCGGTTGTTTTGAACAGAATACCACATGGGGAGAATGACCTTCGAGTGACCCAGGTGGCAAACAGCTGTGGAATGTTAAAGGTAAGAGATAGTTTTGGGAAGCTCTCAAAAACTTTTCGTGAGATTTCTTTGATTTTACTTAATAAATAGCAGGGTACTAACATAACTAAGATCCTGTGAATTTTTTTCCTCCTCAAGTGAAGTATTTATCGAATGAAAGGTGAAAAGTAATAAAAATCCCTGGCCCAAAAAAGAGGGGATATAAATTCAAACAACGGCCACACACATTACGCACATGTGGATTGCCGTGTGTTACAGAATACGCTGCTGTCGCTACACACAGTGCGAAGCGCTGGGTTTATTGTGCGGGGAACCTTCGGGTGGATATGGTCTTAGCGTGAGGCAGTGAAACGCCGTTACCAAGCGTTTCATACAGATATATTTACACTAAAATTTGTTCGAAATCGTGAATGGAATGTTAAAATAATCTCGTATATGTGTCTTATGATAAAAGGAGAATAGTATGTGACTATCTTAGATACGTTTCTTGCCAGTATTTTTTTTGCTACCGAGACTGTCTGTGAGCTTTAAGATTCCTTGGTGGGTGGGCGGTCTATCTGGCCAATCACAATACAGTATTCTTGGTTTTAGACAGATATTTTGCACTTGGCTTAGGAAAAGTGTGTTCTTGACCCGATTAAAATGTTTCATTTATTATAAATGATATTTTCATGAAGCATAGATCTTCAGCTTCGATATGATGTAAAAATCATTTGGGCTCAAAGTAAAAAGAATTGCAAAATAACCATTTTTTCAAAGGTGAAAATTTGATTTTCTTATCATTTTTGAAATCCAAAATTTCACCAACTTTACACATTTTGCCATTAAAATGAAAGACAGAACATAAAAGTTTGGTTCTTCTTCTTTACTTTGATACTAAAAACGTCCGATTTGATGCAAATTTAGAGCAGTTAGAGCCTGAACAAAACAGGTGTTCCGAACTGATCTTCCTCATTATGTATTCAGACACTGCTCAGGTCATGCATGAAAGGAGCCAGTCAAACCGCAGGTCCCCAAAAAGTGCTCTATTTTATTTCCAGTTTTGCTTGACTGGGTCAGTCTCTGAATACATAATGAGCAGGAATCCCTGGGAACATCTGATTTCCAAATGATTGAATGGACTGGTTAACATTTACTGATTCTCATGATTTATACATCAAATAAAAGAGGAGGAATTAGAGATTCATGACATACTCTATTTGTCTATGAAAAATGTGAAAAAAATTGGTGAAAAATAATGTTATTTTATGAGCAAAAAATGGAAATGAAATGAAAAGTAAACCTGTAAAAAACTCACATAGTTTTATTATGAGCCAGGCTGAATTTGACATGAGTGTAAAGGGCAATATCTATACTTTACAAATATTGAAATAATATGTATGTACACTTAATGACAGGGTCAGGATCCAGCAAAATGTAACCAAAGTACACATTGTATCCTTCAAACAGTTGATTCCAGCTCTCTGATTGGTTACTTCACAAGCCCTTTCCCACAAATAGATCAACATGTTTGTCACAGCCAGGACCATGTTTGCACAAGAGGTCAAGAGTTCACCCAACAGATGGCATGTGGTTTCAAATATCGCGCCATAATCTTGCAGGGTGGCCTCGCCAGCCAATCACAGTGCTAGGATTCTATGGTCTTGACAATTTCAAGGATAAATTATGTACTTGGATTGAATATTGCTGGATCCTGACCCTGTCATAAATGTATGGATGTTTTGAATATGATAATGTAAAAGATGAAACTTCAACGCTTCCATACATATGCATTTTAATAGTGGCTCATATACTTTTTATATGTCTTTTATTGACTTGAAATCTTACAAGGAAAAGTATTTTGTGTCACTATTTTATCACTTATTTTCAACTACTTGTTCTTTGAATTATAACTGAAACATGGTATGTCTGCATTGATAAACTATCCATCTATCTTTCCAGAAAATTTGATGAGCATAGCATTAATATTTTTTGATTTAATTAACTTTGAATATGACCATGCAAAACAGCCCACTGGCAACAAGGAGAGTGTGCCATTTCAGGCACTGGAAATAAAATCAGCCCTTTTTGCTCATTTGCATACGACCTGCGGTCTGACTGGAGCCACTTTTTGTGGACCTGCCGATTGACTGCGTGATTTTCCTTGATTTTCCTCTAAGTGCAGGCCATCGCTGCATGATAGAATAATGAAAAGAAAGAAACATAAGAAGGGATAGAAAGAGGAATGAATAGAATGATAAAATTAAAGAAAAACAGAAGAAATCTAAAGTAAGAGAAGATGATAGAAAGAAAACATAAGGAAAGATAGAAAGAGGAAATTACATGTATACAACTATAAAAAGAAAGAAAAGAAAGGGAAAATGATAGAATGAGAATAACAAAGAAAAACAAGAAAACAAGAAAAGATAGAAAGGGAAAATGATAGATTGATAAAAACAAAGAAAAACAAAAGAAAACATGGAAAGATAGAAAGAGAAAACGATAAAATGATGAAAACAAAGAAAACAAAAGAAAACAAGGAAAGATAGAAAGAGAAAACGATACAATGATGAAAAGAAAGAAAAACAAGAAATTTTAAGAAAAAAGACAATGGAATGATTAAAACAAAGAGAAAGCTGAGAAACATAATGAAAGATAGAAAGAAAAAATGACAGAATGATAAAAATAAAGAAAAACAAGCAGTGTAAAGAAAGAAAGGACGATAGAATGACGAAAACAAAGAAAAACAATGAAAGATAGAAAGAGAAAATGATGGAATGATAACAACAAAGAAAAACATAGCCATAGGAAATGTAAAAAAAAAAGATAGTATGATAAAGCAAAAGAAAACAAAGATAGAAAGAGAAAATAAAATGATAGAACGATAAAACAAAGTATAAAATATGGAAAAGGTAAAAACAGAGAAGACGATACAATGATGAAAACAGGAAAACATAAGGAAAGGTGGAAAAAAAAAAGACAAGATGATAGAATTATATGCACATGGAGAAAAAAGGAAAATTGAAAAAAAAAAGAAGCCTTGGAAAGATATAAAGATAAATGCAACAGGCAGGCAGTATACGGTTTGAATTCCGCGCAAAAAAAATTTGACCCACTGACCTGAGCTGCCATAGCAACAAGACCACTTTGACTCATACTTACATAGAGCGATTTGAGACATAAAAAATGCGCAGAGTGTGTACACAATCAAACTGTTCTTCAAGAACCGTTCCTCTAGACCGGTCCAACTAAGAGCGGTCTAACAAGGAGTGTGAATGGGGTCTGTTCCTAGGGAATCCGGCGCTAATGCACTTTCGTATCCATACCCTACCCCTACCCCTACCCCTAACCCTAGCCTAGGGTTAGGGGTAGGGGTAGGGTACCCAATGCGCATGGATACGAAAGTGCATTAGCGCCGGGAATCCTGCTCATTACTACTAGTAAAGTAGTATTCAGCGACTGACCCAGTCAAGCAAAACTGGAAATAAAATAGATCTAGAGCACCTTTGGGGGACATACGGCTTTGACTTTATCCCAGTGGAGTTGTTTCCATTTCCCATCTTGTATGGACTATTAATATTATCACTCAACATGCTCAAGACCACATCACATGTAGACCATCGACCATGTGGGCAGTCAGTCACCTTTTCTGGACGTGGACAGCATGGCACACACTGAACTTTCAGTTCCACACTTTCTTGAATCTTGCTGTCAGACTCAACAGAGTAACAGTGACAGACACATTCAAATCAGCACTAGCCACTCATTCTGTCACAGGTTGTAAAGTATCGCAAACTAAGTGCAAACAGCAAAGGTCAAACCATCTTTCATCTCAAATAAATCTGATGTTACTTCACTCCCAGTAATAATCAACTGATCAAGAAAAATCAACAAGTGACATCACGTGTTAAAAAAAGACAGTGAAGACTGAAGTAATGAATCAAGAATTTAGAAATAACGAGTGATGTCCAATGCAAATTGCAATGCAGACTCACCGAATTTGGTGCATCCCAATCTTCTGACATGATGTTTCGATGTTGACAGACCTTTTCCTCTAATTACAAAATATTGGGAAATGAAACCGAGTCCAAGAGCTGCAATGAATAGAGGAATTCCTGCCTGTTTCCTGCTTTTAATTTCAGCTGGCGGTCACCTCTCGAACCGTATCGTCGTATCGTTCGAAAGTACATGCATATGATATGAGCGGCCGAGCATATACCGTACATACGCATATGCATGATCATATGGCAAGCCATCGGGGTCTACCTACGTCTACTAGTACGCGTACCCAGTAGACGTCACGTAAAACCAAACGGTACGTCACGTCTACTCGTTACGTGACGTGTACCCAATTTCGTGTACTCTGTCGTGACCTTACGTCACGTCACGTCTGTTCAATTACGTGTGCTTTGCTCAATACGTCACGTCTTCTTTGAAATGGTCTAATTCCAGGCCTTTTTTTTTTTTTTTTTTTTTTTTTTTTTAATGAGACCGCTTCTTTTTTCTACATAGGGGATGTAGGATATGAGAGTTTGGGAAGTCAAATCCCGATTATCAGGATTCCCCTCTTTGTTATGAAAATGGATGGCTCTATCATGATCAAGTTCAGGGGTTGCTGAACCGGGGGGGGGGGGGGGGTGATCTAGCTAGGGATTGCAGGCTTCCCCTCCACACACATACACGCACACACACTCCCCTTTGCTTATATTAATAATAACATATTATGCTCTTACTCATGCTCAACCTCCTGCCCCCACTTTTCGAACGCTCTGTGGCCCGTGAACTAATAATTATTATGCGTGTCTTTCCACGTATACCAACATCGTTTACAGGCCTAACCAACTTGATATTAGGGCGTCCTATTTCGTTTCAAGCCTTTTTTCAAAACATGTATGCTGCGGTTTGTGGTCTGTTATCTTCACTTTTGCATAAACTAAAAAAATGAGGGAAAGGTAACCGTTTCCTTTGTTTTCACAATAGAAGATCGGACAGGCAATCACTAAAAAAGAAGAAAATGAGAAAAGAAAATTATATTTTGTACTTGCATGATAGCCCTCTTGCCCTCGAGTTTGGGGGCAAAAACGATTTCCCCTCCCTTCCCCAATGATGGGCCCCCTCGCAAGAAAACAGAAAAGGAAAATTGCATGTAATATTTTTCCATTACAACGATGTATAGGCTTAATAAGCTTATTAGTGCTCTAAAATGCAAACTTTCATCATTTAAAACCAAAATTTTCTCACACGGACACCATCCTCCCTCGTGTATTTATAGACGCAATGTAGCAGATGCTTGCTTCCATTTATCGGGGGAAGGATTTTTGCCCCCACTCCACGACAATCAAGCTTATGCGATCAGCTTTCTAGTACTCTAAAAGGTGAGGCTTTATCATTCTAACCCCCCCCCCCTTCTTTTTTTTTTTTTTACTTCCGGCGCCCCCGAAGGGTTCTAGATTATTTAATTTATTTATCATGTTTGTTTTTCTTTTGGGGGTGGGGAAAACACTCTGAAGGCCCACCTCAAAAACTTACTACTTGCTCACAGCCCTACCCCCTACCCCCCCCCCCCCCCCCGCCTCCAGAAGAAGCCCATTCCCCTGTTCTCCTATTTTTTCATACATATATATTTCATGTCATTTTGAAAGTGGAAGATTTACAAATTTTATTCCCCCAAAAATGCAAAACGTGAAGCACGCCTATCATCCATTGTTTTCCGTGGGGCCACTCGTTTTTCCGTAGGTTCGTTTTTTCCGGAGGTTCGGGTTATTTTAAAACCTGAAAACTGAATGTACACAGTATCCCCCTCTTTGACGGGGATCCGGACCGCAATTTTTTTTTGTCAGGACTTGCGGGGCCGGCCTTATAGTGAACAAATTCGGAGGCCGCAGAACGGGAAAGTTGGGGGGGGGGGGGGCTATGGGGCTGAAGCCCTCCATGTTTACACCCTTGAGATTCGTTTCATTATGCTTATCAATACCGTGGAATTCCAATAAACTCTGAATCCCAGGGCTGCCAACCTTGAGTGAGAGTTTAGAGTGAGACATTGCGAGGGAGCGGAGCGACCGGGGGGTGGAAGGGGGGGGGGGGTGTCCCCCCTTCCACGGTAGGGAGCTCTGACAATTTTACATTTTAAATGGTGCAATCTGGTGCATACTTTAGTCATGATTTCAACACATATATAGTCATAGCAGAAGCAGCATTAACGTTAATTTACTAAAGTGAATTGAATAAGTAATAAATAGGTTACATTGTTATTAATGCCACATGTAGTTCACTGACCGCATGAAAAATTACAAAATTCCAGATTTGTTTAATACTGCATGATTTTTAATAAGAATTTCAAGATCCTGCTGTCCGGCCGTAGAGGGATGTGCTGGCTATTACGTTGGTGTACGATCGACGGCAAACTCTGCTGAGCCACGTATGCAGCGCAGCCGGGCTTGGGCCCCGGGTGGGCTGCCGCACCAAAGCCATGTCAGTCCGGCCATCTAGTTACACTCATCATAGTCGTCACACGTATACACGCAGTATAACCAATCGTAATCCAATCCAATCCAATCTTTGCGCACTACCGAAAATGATTTTCATTGGTTAAGCTTTGCTTTGTGCCCGCGGGAAAATCTCAAAAGGCCTTGGGCATATTGAATATTTGGAATATCAGAGATTTTGGAGAGATTTTTTTTTTTTACTTTCTATTTTGGGGGTTCAGCTTGAGAATTTGTTTATCAGAGTGAGACAGTCAGAATTGGATGAATTGCGTGAGTCTCACGCTCAATGCGTGAGAGTTGGCAGCCCTGGAATCCCCCCTCCATTAAAAAAAAAAAATCATGCATTATATTTTCCACTTATTGAAACAACATCATTTAAGGTGTTAACAAACTTGATATTAGTGCGCCCTTAGAAAGGTTTACTGCAAGACTATATTTCTGAAAGCATGCCTGTTTCTGGTTTTATATATGTTCATTGTTTTACTCGGTTTCCTTAAGGGAATAAATAACAAGTAATCACAAGAAAAAATAATCACATTTTGTATGTGCATTGGTACGTCGGTGCAGCCCTGCATTTTTCCCTCTGCCACTTTTTGTATCGTCCTATTAAAATTTTCTCTTCGTCTATTGTTTTCCTTGTTCATTTATTCCCTTCCCGTCTTCTTTTGATTTCTCTTGCTTTGTTCATGTAAAAAAAACCGGACGTGTGACTCGAACAGTGTGGTGGGGGTAATCAGAAGGACCCTTTCGATGGACAATCAAAATTGAGCTGGATTAGCGGGGGTGGGGGGGGGGGGGGTGGGGAATGAATAACTGGATGAAACCTAGAGGAAAAAGTTCAGCAAAACTCCCGCTATCATGAATGGCCATGCACTGCCAGACATTTTATATTGCGGCTGATGCCCGAATGCCCGCTAGACGCCCCCACCCCCTCCCTCATTGAGCGAGGTAGGCCTAGGTTGGAAAGGTATCAAACCCAATGCACTCTAGCATAATAATATAGTCACGGTAGTATAATGTCGCACGTTATCTTAAATGGTTGCTTGTACCTGACAAGTACCCCTCCCCCCCCCCCCCCCAAAAAAAAAAAAATAAATAAATAAAATAAAATAAAATAAAATAAAATAAATAAATAAATAAATAACTAAAATAAAATAGAAAAATAGGGGTGAATGGAGGAGGGCAGAATTGAATGGATCAGTAAGAGAACTTCAATATTAAAAAAAGTCAGGGGATAAATATCAAGCATGATTCCACGTATTACAAGTTACATCTGGATGACAGTGTTGGGCTACAACAGTGATGAGACCCCCAGCCCCCCCCCCCCCGTTCCGTTGGCCATGTTATGGGATACACTCCTCCAACACAACTCGCCACTCCTGCGCTCCACTTCATTGCAACGGAAGCCCACAAGGGCCCCCTCCGGGTCCTCCCCCGCTCTACATCTTTCTATAACCACGCCTAATATATATAACCCTTCCTCCCACATCCATCCCGGATGTATATTGCATTGTCTTATCCTCTGATTTTCTTTTTAAAGGCCCTCTCATATAATGACACACATCATAGGGATTTCAAAAATATAATTTTTCAGGGTTGGAAGAGAACCCCCCTTCTACATCCACACCTAGGTGTATATGCAGTTTTCTACTATCAGTTTTCTTTTCAAACTAGTAAAATTCGTGCATCATTTACCTCTCTTGGGTAACAAATGACATTGTAAAGCGCAATGAAGTATTCACGGAATACACTATATAACTGAAACATAATTCTATTCTTATTATTGTTATTTTCATTATTATTATTTTTTTATTATTATTATTATTATTATTATAATTTCTAATCTCAAAAAATTCGTGGGAGGTGAGAGATGAATCTAAGACAAGGACAATTACCCCCGCCGGAAAGTTACCCCCTAGCGCATTTAGCCCTTGGTATCCCAACGACAGCCTCCCTCCTCTCCACCCCCTCCCCTCCCAAAGGGGCTGGGGGCACAATACCCCCACATTTTCAAGTAGATTCAGCCTTTTATTGTCTGATAAGTTACTGTTTTGTTTATAAGTACCCTCCCCCTTTCCCCTTCTTATAAATGCCCCTTATCACTTCCAATGAGCTAAGCCCACTTCCTCTTTTTATAATGCCCCCATCCCGCCATTGCGCAATTTTAAAATCCCAGTGCCGTCACTGAACACTGAATTTCAAACTGAAAAGTGAAAATTCAGATACATTTATACATTTTTCTTTCTTACATTGTTTTAAAAATGTTAAAGAAAGGAGGAAAACTAAAATAACAGACCAATAAAAGTTTGAGTAAAATCTGATTAGAAATGAGAATGTTATGAATTTTTCAAAGTTGTAATCACTCAAACACAATTTGGCAACCGACTCCGTGACGTTTCTTGTGAGGTCCCATCCCATTTGCCCTGCAGTACTAAAAAAATAAATTTTCTGCTTTTATGCAAATCAACTAAATACCAGGGTGAAATTCCTCTTATATGTAGCTATTTGCGAGCGACTACAAAAAAAATTTGGCCTCTATGTTTGATTAAAAGGTTTTTTTTTACAGGTCTGCATGACTGTTCTTTACAATAATGCATAAGCTACTGATTTGTTTGTTTCAAGTTAATATCATAGTTTATCTCAGTGAATAATATACAAGGACTTTCAAATTAGCTCTCAGACTGTTGGGCTCGACACTTGCCCAGGCCTGTCATATAAGCCGAGGAAAGGGGGGGGGGGAGGGTGGGGTGGGGGGAGGGCAGAGAATGGGGATTTGTAGTTCCGTGACTTCGCTCCCTTGCAGATTAATATAGATGCAGTGTTTTTCCACTTAACTAACACGATAAAAACTACCTTCGAAAAATAAACCCTGGGGCAATTTCAAAGGCCTATTGTACTGCCCATAGAAATCAGGTTCGGATTACGTAATACGCCATTGTATTGTTCGCACATTTCTAAAGGTGATAGACAGGGCTATTGAAATTGTCTTGAGTTTATTTTTCGAAAGTAGTTTTTATCTTTTGACAAACATGGCACAATATAAATGGTCACTATTATTATTATTTACAAATCCTGTATACTACAAGGCCCAAAAATAGAATGGGTAACACTGTCTTTCCGCCCACTCGCAAGGAAAAATGATGTGACATAAATTATTTTACAGTAAAAAAATGGAAAATATTTATATTTTCTAGTGCTCTGATTTTTTGTTTCTTACTCGGTCTCTTCACCATTCCCTCGCGTATTAATGAGGTAGTGTTTCTAAAGACTGTTCTGTAGAAACGCAGTTTAAGTCAAGGCCTCGGAAGTAAGGGGCGGGCTATACTCAATTTGCCCCCGCCCATAGCGAGACAAGAACCTATATTGCACTTAATAATTTGCAGTAAACAATGAATAAGCTTTCCTTAGTGGTAAAAAGTACGAAGTTTTATGGAGTTCAACAGCCCAAAATATCAATAATCTTACTAGGTAGCTATAAGCTCCCTCTTATTTTCCGGTATGTCTTCGGGCGGCCGCGTGGGGCGGGGGGGGGGGGGAACTTTCCTCTTTTATTGGTCCCCCCCCCCCCTCCATCATGACAATAAATTTTGCTGTATCGCGATAAAAAAAAAATGTAGTGCTCTAAAATAAAGAGGCAAAATTTCACCATACCAAAACCAAAATTTTCTCACAAATCATGGTCCCCACGCTCCGTTACATAATATACTGGTGATGAAACAGCACTGGAAACAGTGCCTATGTTGATAGAATCCCGGTGGCGTAAAAGGAAGGGGGCAGAAGTTTAACTCTATCAGTTAGTGGGCTACAAAATAGTTTTGCCCCCTCCCAAACACACACAAAACCATAATTTTGCAGTATGGCAACATTGAAAAAAACTTAAATTTTTTCAATAGATGAAGTACTTATTATCGCGTACTATAGAAACTCAATCTACATGCGAGACCACGATTTTGTGGGACAGAGGCTCGATCTCTTCTATATAAAAAGGGGTAGGGGAGAAGAAGGATCGATGCTGATGATGATTTAAACATCAATTGAGTGAACATAATATGTACATTACCATGGCGGGGGAACCGGGGTTCGGCAAGGGGCTCGATGGGCCCTCTGCCGATTTCCGAAATCAAGCAAAGTGTCCTTGCTTTGACAAAAGAAAATCTCCTGAGTGAACAAATGCCCCTCCTGTCAATTGCCAATCCTGTGATAAAATTGTCCTTTATTTATCTGATTTAGACTGCTGCACTGAGAAAATAATCTCTCTTAATTTATAATATAATAATTATAATTTGCGTGTGTTCTTGTTCCATCCCAGCAACAGTCACATCCCCGCCCCCCCCCCCCCCCCCGCCCCCTCCCTGTATAACGTACGAACGTTCAGTCTTTAAAAAAATAATTGTTTTATCGAATACATTGAATTTATCAACAGTCTTTTCACTAACGCCTTTGCGACTAGAATATCCATTAGGCCTGCGTGACATTGACAGCCGATACACCCCCGGCCTTAGTATAGGCCCTATGACGAAATTTAGTGGAATCTAGCTCTGCCTCCACATGGATTACAAATCTTCTATGCTTTTTCAAAGTTCAAGTATATAATGCCAAGGAGTGTAACAACCCATGAAGAAGATTTTTTTTCTTTGTTTAGAAAACAAACCGTTTGTTATTTTACACTAGTTTTTTTCTTCTTCTTCTTCTTCTTCTTCTTCTTCTTCTTCTTCTTCTTCTTCTTCTTTTTTTTTTTTTTTTTGGAGGGGGAGGGGGTTCACATTTTTTCGCTGGGGAAGGGGGGGGGGAGGAGGACGAGTATGTCTCGTTTCAATGGTTATAGCAGATAACTCCTTGGTTATAGCATGGGGATGTATTAATGTAACTAAGATTCCCTGGTTATAGCAATTAAGGATAGGCAAGCCATCTCCCCATTCATGTATTAGTACCCCTTATGCACTGGATATCAGCTGGTTAACCCTTGGGTAAACAGGCGGCCTTCCAGTGGTCATGACGAGTCCACAAGAGGTCATGACCCTTAATTGCACAACAGATGGAGGATAAGAGCGTGAATAGTGTCCATGTAGTAGAAGTTTGTATACTTTGCATGCACTATATAGCTTTGACTATATATAGTAAACATGAGCTGTACATGTGGGGAGTTCTCACTTGTTTTTCTTTCCTCCGCTCATTACATGGTATTTATGGATAAACTTTATACATTAATTTCATCATGACAAATTTTTGTGACAATAATAAAAACAATATTAATAATAATAATAATAATAATAATAATAATAATAATAATAATAATAATAATAATGATAATAATAATAATGACAATGATGAAGATGATAATTATGATAGTAATAACAACGATCATAATAATAAAATAAAAATGAGTAGTAGTAGTAGTAATGACAATAATAAACCAACTCTGCACGGTTTATACTTTACTTTGATTTTTGTTAGTTTGCTAAAAAGAGTGTAGGCCTACTACTACTACTCTAAAAATTTATAGGACGAATTAATAATCAGTCACCAACAGAAATATATTGAACACCCTGAGCCCCTGCCAAGCCCTATACTTCCCTTATTGAACAATATTATTAACGTACATGGTTTGCTTTATTGACCAAAAAAAAAAAAAAAAAAAAAAAAAAAATCCTGGAAATAGACTAACTCTTAGCTGACGTCACGTAACGACCAGAGCACACGTAATTATATAGACGTCACGTAATGACTAGTCAAGGTACACGTTACCTAAATGACAAAGCACACGTTACATTAACTGACGCTTCTGAACCCTTTGGCCACCTATGGCCGGAGGGGTCAGTAACGTCTGTAAAAGTAAAGTACACGTACCCTTAAACACACGTGACGTGATGACCAAAAACAGTACGCGTACTGAATACTGGCTTCTGATTGGTCAATATAGGTACGTGTATCGAAAATCAAGTACGCGTGGTGAGTAGACGTAAGTAGACCCCGATGGCTTGCCATATGATCATGAGCATGAGAATGATATAGATGCATGCGCATAGCGCAAGAGCTATATAGCTCTATAGCGCTAGCATGCTGCAAGCATGCAGCGGCGCGGCAATACGTATACCTACACTCGACTCTACATATATGCGCACGTGCATGGTTTACGCCATTACGCAATGTATGTTGTGTGTTTGCCAGCGCCGCGAGTGTATTGCACATATTCAATGCCGCGCTTGCAACATAGGTCGAGCCCCTTCACTTTTTGAGTAGACACGTTTCATAAAATTTTGTTTCCTTCATTTTTGGTGATATTATCACTATTTTGAAATCGGGGTGAAATTCGCATTAGTCAGCTTCAAAATCAAGATTTGCATTCATTTATTATGTGTGCGTAGCTTTATTAAAGACCCTTTCATTTTTTCGACCAAATTCGACATGGGTAACGGCATCGACTTGAAAATTAATGTTATTGATACTTGTCTGTCGTAATTTTCTCAGGGATTTGATTTAAGAGTATGTAGAACCAAGATATATGAAAGAAATTCACATTAATCATTGAAAAGGTGACTTTTTACCCGCTGGAAACAAAGTGCGTAGCTTTAGGCCCCCCCCATCATATATATATATTTTTAGAAGAGATCACATTTTAAAAGATAATACATTGTAATAATGTTTGGCCTGGGCATATCGCATGTAGGTTGACTATTCGGTTCCTGGCCCGCCCGACCAACGGACAGCCCGACCCTAGATAACCCGACCACCTACCCTGGACAGCTCGACCCGGTCGAGTTATCCAGGGAGGGGCGGTATTCTGAAAACTGTTTTATCTCTAATATTGTTGTATCTCCACAGTTACGGTAAAATTGGTATTCTGAAAATAGTAACTTTTGTTGTATCTTTGTTCACTCTGCACATGATAATTTACATATGAGCGCCGAAGATAATATCATGAGTAATTCTGAAAGAGTATCAAGTTTGTTGTATCCGAGTTATCTTCCATGGTAATTACAACAAAACTAACAACAGCTTCTTGCTGTTGTATCTCGTGTTTTCGGCAATTTTCAGGCTAGCTCAGAATCAGACAGTCATGCTATGTGTCATTCAAGAGATCATTTCATAGAGGAGACATTTTGCAAAAATTACAGCCTGGGATTCGATGATTTTACATCAATATGTGACTTGGTTCGAGCAGAAGAGGGTGCGCCGTTAATTGCAGTCATATTATACATAAAATAATTACAGTCCACAGATAGCGCATGGCATTTTATAAAACGACGGTAATTTAATAACTACGCCCCCCCCCCCCCCATCCCAAACTGCTTCCGGCGCGCCTGAAGGCAGTCCTTAGAGAGATCATGGGAGCGTTTCATGAAAGGAAGTTGTCGGATATTTTATCCGACAACTGTTATAAGCTACTGAAATCCTTGCATCTGATTGGCTGAGAGCAAATTTGTCGGATAAAATATCTGACAAGTCCTTTCATGAAACGCCCCCCATATCCCCCTAAAAAATAAATTCAGAATACCAACTTACAACAATATTAGCGAGGTATTATCTCCGGAAGATATGGATACAACAAAAGTTACAACAAGAGTTACAACAATTTTCAGAATACCACCCCTGGGGCGTATAGCGTAGTTATTCAATTACGCGTTTAATAATGCGCCATGCGCTATTGGACTGCAGATCAATTAATAAAAGGCCGCTGACCCTCTTCTGCTCGAAACAAGTCACATATTGATGTCAAATCATCGAATCTCACCTCATTTCTTCAAAAATGTCTCCTCTGAGTCTTGAATGACACACAGTCTCCATATACTGATTCTGAGCTAGAAAGATTGCCGAGATCATGAGAACTGAACTTTGCCAAGGACCATGGAAGATAAGATACAACAAAAAATAAAATAATTTTCAGAATACCAATTATCTCATGATTATCTTCAGCGCGCATATGTAAATTAGGATCATACGCACAGTGAACAAAGATACAACAAAAGAGTACAATAAAAGTTACAATTTTCTCAGAATACTATCTTAACTGTAGAGATACAACATAGAGATCAAAAAGTTTTCAGAATACCGCCCCAGGCTTGGTTGCCTCGCCGCGGATAGACAGCTCGACCCACTTATTTTCCTTCATGAATTTATGAACTAAATTCACTTATTTTACAATAAATGACAATTTAAGTAGTAAATTATAACCAAATGTAAACAGCAATGACGTTTAACAGGGGCCACGCGGAGCGTTTTAGAAAATGGGGGGGGGGCTGATTTGATTTCTCGCATTAATGACAATTTTCGAACCTTTTTTCCGAGGTTTTATGTAACGTGTCTACTAAAAAAAAAGTGGGGGCCCGGGGGAGGGGGTGGGGGCTGCAGTCCCCAACCCCCGGTTCCGCGGCCCATGTTTAATTAGGCCTACATGGCAACTGTAGAGTGGACTTCAGAGAGAGTTGCAAATGCAGTGGAATAATAGACAACCTAACTTACATGTCGTTTTGGCTTGCAATGAGAATGAAGGACGGACCTCCTGCATTCGGAGGCTCGAGGTAAGTTGATTTTATGCCCCAAGAGGACAAGAATATACCGCTCATTCGCTTTGCTCATTCGCTTGTATAACAGTAACGTAAATAAGTTCGAGCGGGGGGGGGGGGCGTTAGTGCCCGGCCGGGAGGGCAACTAACCCGAAAATTTTCCTTTTCTTTTTCTTGCGTTTTTGTGCCCTCTTCAACTTCAAGTGCTACCCTGGGCAAGTGCACCAAGATCGATGATGAGCCTCCTCTGCCTCAGTACCCCCAGAAAACGATGTGATCATTGCTAATATAATTTCAATATTCATTCCGTATCAAACCCCTATTAGGCAACCTGTAGATTGTGAAATAGGGAACGAACTTGTATTGGGCCGATTCCATTGTAGGACATGATGCGAAGGACCCTAGCTCGGCTAGGTATTTTGTAAAGAGTATAGAAGCCTAGCTTGGACGTCATCACACCATGTGTGGTATAGAGATCATGCATCACACATATGGTGGTTGATCCAGTGTCCGAACCCTTTTCAGAAAATCAACGATAGCAAATTAAATATCATATGAATATCTGTCAAACTTACATAATGAATGTTCAAAATCCTACAGAAAAAGAAGTTGATGGAATTTTAAAAAGACAACCTAGATTTAATACGATATTCTCTTCCGAGTGAACCCCTTCCCAACGACGCGGCGTTTTGGTCCCTTGAAAAAGGTACTGTATTTCCGAACGTGTGAAACCTATTGGAAAAAGACACAACCTTTGTTTCAATAGTGTGGTTTTCATACGTGTAATCCCACGCGTATGAAAACCCATTTTAGGCGCTTAACTTTACACGTACGGTAATACAATCTGTTCGGAATTACAATCCTTGACTATACACTGTAAACTTTTGGCCAATGGCGAAGGGCGGTGTCAAATTGTCTACGATCGATAATTCTTCTTTTTTTATTTTATAGTTATTATCATTATTCTTTTCTAACTTTCTTTTACCTTTTTTTGTTGTTGTTTAGTTCACTTTCAATTTTAAAGTAGGGCCTAGTGATATTTTTTGTAGTGTCAGAGTCAACTGTTGCCTAGGACAAGCCTGCCGTGCTCCAGCTATTAAAGCCTATGTACCTTCTGCCCCCGAGCCCGGCTTCCCCTTTACCGCCTCAGCTGGGCCCTGACCAAAGCAATCCCTTCTCGTATATATGGTTATCAATGAGTTTATGACTCATAATTAAAAGTATGGCAGGGCCTACTAAGTGAAAAAAATTATAACTTGGACTGAATTTTGCACATTGTAAAGTTGAAGGATATGTCAATTTATCGATTGATGTAAGTTTTTTTTTCTTCAAATAATTTGTTCAAAATAATGCTCGCATTTTGAATAATATTTCACTTTTCAAAAAGTTAAACCCACAAAATCTTTGTATATCAATAATGAAAGCAGAACACTTCATACCGCTGTGCATCACACAATGCAAAAATTTCTAAAGCTCAATCGCTTTGCTCATTCGCATAATTAGGTTCGGGATCTAGCTATTTCACGCCCCCAATTTTTTTTTTTTTTAAAGTGTTAACTATTAGTTGACTCTAGTTGCTTCCCCCCCCCCCCGGCACCGCATAAGACAGGAGCAGTGCCCGGGGGGGGGGGCACTCGAATTATATTTTGACGGGGGTGTGCCTCACGAATCCCCGAAAAGGGGGTCTAAGGAACTGACTTCAAGGTGTAAAATACGGGGTCTTGGGAACTATGATCTATTGGGCAGAGTGAAAAACAGGGTCTAGGGAACTACAAAACTAACCGGGGGCCGCGCCGGGGGCCGCGCCCGCGCCGTGTAGCGCTAGTAGCTGGCTAGCTGGAGCAGTTTTCAAGGCTCGCGCAACGAAAGGGCCTAGGGCGCGAGACCAGGTCGAGCGACCACTGCCTCCGCCACGCTCCCGGCCGCATGCGAACGGATATGTTTCATAACGGGGGTCTTCAGAGCGGGGCTGAGCAGCTCCTGAGCGGAACTGAGTATCTAGAGAACGGAAATCGGGGTCTGAAAAAGGGGGTCATCAAAGCGGCACGTCCCCGTACCACCAATATACGTGAGTGCCCCCCCCCCCCGGGAGCAGTGTTAAATTTTGCGCCCCCAGAGGCCTGTAACATAAAGAGATACTAAATCTTACGATTGATATCAATCGTAAGTCTATGGCAGACCATGCACTGAAGAGTTTCAGAGTTACAGAGTTTCAGCCCCCGCCCAAAAAAAAAAAAAAGCGAGAGCAAAAAAGCGGGGGAAGTGAGAGAAAAAAGCCTAAAAAGGCGTCATGCAAACCGTTATCTTTCTCTCAGAATTTGCTAAAACGTCAAAGTTTTCGCGCTTCGCGAACCCACACTGCACCCACCCGCTACCTACATAAAGTTATTGCGTCCAAATAATTGAAAAGCAGCGCTTAAAACTAACTTTCCGCCTAAAAAAAGGGTGCTACGAGCCGTTAACTTTCGGATTCGCTATAAAACGTAAGAGCTTTCGCACGGGAAGCGGGAAACTCTCTCACCCCCCCCCCCCCCCCAGGGGCGGAGGGGGTACTCAAATTTTTTTCAGACGGGGGTGTGCCGCAGCCGCCGTCGAAACGGGGGTCTAAGGAACGGACTAGAAGCGAAAAACATAGGATCAAGCTTTGGAACGGTGGATTATACCCAGCTGAGCGAGAAAAAAAAACAGGGTCGACGGAACTACTACATACGCACTACGGCACTGCACTTTGTGTGGGGATCTACAGTGCATGCAAGTATGCATACACTACATGTAATGCAATTGCGCACGCAAGTGAATAGACATACGTAGTAAGCGAGAGCCATAGGCTTAGGAAACGGGGGGGGGGGGGGGGGGGGGCTTGGGGGGGGGGGCCCAAAAAAAATTCCCCCCTTAATATTTTGGCTGGGCTTATAGATATCATTGAGCTCCCCCCCCCCCCAATTTTTTGGTGGGGCTTAGATATCATTGATCCCTTAGGGGCTAAGATACCATTGAACCCCCAATATTTTAAGTGGGGCTCAGATATCATTGAGCCGCCCCCAATACTTATTGCGGGGCTCGGATATCATTAACCCCCCTCCTCCCCAATCATTAAATTCTAGGCATGAAACTCATGTATACCTATAATCTACAGACTTACCATTCAAATATAAACATTTTATAAATATTTATTTGGGGAGGGGGGGGGGGGGCTCAGACATCGGATCTCGCATATCATTGACCCCAAAAAATATATTTGGTGGATCTTGGATATCATTGAGACTCCCCATATTTTGGCGGGACTCTGATATCATTGAGCACCCCTCCCCCATATTTTGGTGGGGCTCAGATATCTTTGAGCCCCCCCCCCCAATATTTTGGTGGGGCTCAGATATCATCAGCCCCCCGATATTTTTGTGGGGCTCGAATATCATTGAGCCCCCACTATTTGTGTTGGATCTCGGATATCATTGAGCCCCCCCCCCCCCCCAATATTTTGGCCGGGCTCGGATAGGCTATCATTGACCCCGCCCTCCCCAAATATATTTGCACACTTATGTTCTGGGCTGGAAGCTTCATGCGTTTCTATAATCTACAGATCGACTTAGTATTCAAATTATTATTAAAACTGAGAGTTTATAAATTTTGGGAGATTGATTGAGGGGGGCTCATTTGTCAACGACCGATATTGTCTCGACGCACGTGCTGCATACCAAATGTGTTTTTTTTTTAACACCTAGTACTTTGTCTAACTTAATAAAAATAAACTGAATATCTTACAATTCAACGATTTCTTCAAGTAGGCCTATTTTTATTAATTTCTTCAACTACTTAAAAGAAAGGCTAAAAATGCTTTTTTATCAAGTCATTATATCGAAAAATTTCGGCTTGCGCTTCGCGCTCGCATGGTTTAACTGCATATGGAATTCCGAACGTGATCAGCGTCCTAGAACCTCCGACGCCATATTTGTTTAATCTATTTAACCCATGTTAAAATGATTATTTCAGGGGATTTTAAAATAAGGGTTTAGAATGCAGTGATTTCAGGTCACTTTATCGAGAGAGAGAGAGAAAACAAAAAAATCAGCTCGCGCTATGCGCTCCCATGATTTTACTGCCTATTGGGTATATAATTTAGACCCAAAAGGTAAAAAGTACTGTGTTTCCAGGTAATCACCCTACCCCCCCCCCCTCTCCCTAGTGGTGGTCTAAATATGGGGGTAGAGCAAAAAGAGAAGAAAAAGGAAGGCTTAACAATTTACGCAAAAAGAGACTCTAAAAAGGCGCCAAAACAGCAAAAATTGACGTTTTGGCCTGTCTAAAATGGTGACAACGGAGGGGGGGGGGGGCAGTCAGGGGAAAAAAATCTTCAAACGGCGGGTCAAAAACAAATGATCGATCCCCCCCCCCCATCCTGAAAATCTTCCTAAGCCTATGCAATATGTTGAGTGCCCCCGGCTCCCCCCCCCCCCCCCCCCCCACCGCACCAACTGCCCCTGGATACAGTGCAGTATTGCATCCAAATAATTGAAAAGCAGGCCGGGCGTACCGTCGAACTAACTTTCCGCCTAAAAAAAGCTGATACGAGCCGTTTCTCTCAAATTTGCTTTAAAACGTAAGAGCTTTCGCACTTCGCGCGGGAAGGGGGAAACTCCCCCTCCCTGCACCCACCCCTGCAACAATGCAGTATTGCGTCCAAATAATTGAAAAGCAGCCTGGGCGTCGAACCAACTTTCCGCCTAAAAGAAGGTGCTACGAGCCGTTATCTTTCTCTCAAATTTGCTATAAAACGTAAGAGCTTTCGCGCGGGAAGCGGGAAACTCTCTCCCCCCCCCCCCCCTCCCTGCACCCACCGGCTCCTGGATACAGTGCAGTATTGCGTCCAAATAATTGGAAAGCAGGCCGGGCGTCAAACTAACTTTCCGCCTAAAAAAGAAAAAAGGTGCTACGAGCCGTTTCTCTCACATTTGCTTTAAAACGTAAGAGCTTTCGCGCTTCGCACGGGAAGGGGGAAACTAACCCCTCGTTGTATATAGTGCAGTATTGCGTCCAAATAATTGAAAAGCAGTTAGGGCATCGAACTAAAACTTTCCGCCTAAAAAAAATGTTTGCTACAAGCTGTTATCATTCTCTCAAATTTGCTAAAACGTCAGAGCTTTCGCTCTTCGTGCGGGAAGGTGGAAACTCCCCCTCCCTGCACCCACCCCCTGGGGAGCACGCTTCGCATGCTCATCACCAATTTTGCACGCTTCGTGTGCTCACAACCGCCACCCCTAAAATGAAATCCTGGCTACGCCTGTGGAGATATAAGTGCATAAAAAGTACTTTCATATTATAGTTATAGAACATTCGAAAGAAATCATAAATTTTGCCTGGCAATTGCCTTGCTAAATTCCTCAAATATATTTCTTCAGGGTTTTCATTCATTTTGAGCCCCCAAAATAGGAATGTTTAAAACTTCAACCCCAAAAAAAAAAAAAAAATTTATTGCTAGGTCGCTGTATTCCCTTGGAGTTTTTTCTAAGGGTAAACTACATAAGAAATTTTAATTTGAGGGGTGAAAAGAAAAAAAAAATCTGCAGCTCGGTCGCGTTGCTCCCTCGCTTTTTTAATAATTCATCAAATTTGGGCTAACAACACCGGGTTTTGTACATCAAAACTCATTTTCAAGTAGTGCCATCATTTCTAAATTAAAAGCACTCATTAATCTGAGTTTGGGCATGGAGGGGGGGGGGGGCAGATTTGATAGTTTGCCCCGGGCACCAGAATACCTAGATACGCCACTGCACCTGCCACTTCTTTTAACATGCTATCCAGTACGTGTCATTAATGATTCGTGGCGGAAAAACGGTGCTCTGGAATTTCAGTTGCAGTGCACAGTGGCATTGTATACATAAATTGCTTAATAATACACTCTGGATATTTTTTCGTTTGTACTTTTGGGGGGAGGTCTTGAATGTAATCAAACATTCAATATTTCAAGAATAGTATTCAAAAAATGTTATAAAGCTTAGTCAACGTAATGAATATGACATCCTTTGACTTTACATAGACTGCAACCCTCAATCCAATACGAGTTCTAACTTTTCTAGTTTTTGAACTATCACAACTGTGCCTTAAAAAAAAAAAAAATCAGTATTTGCTTGGCCATGCAGACTGTCGCTTTCTCTTCCTCATCACTTTACTTCTGAATTAAGGGTGCATCATGTTCATATTCTGACACTTATCTCCCCTCCCATCCCCCCCCCCCCTCTCTCTCTCTCTCCAAACACTCACATTTTATAGAACATCTTATAACTTTCTTTTTTTTTCCTGACAATTTTTTTACACAGTATCATCCCCCTTCCTTCCTCCTCCTCCCTCTCTCTCTCTCTCTCCCTCTTATTCATTTTTATGAAAACACAAAGAAAGTTCACCTTTTTTTCAAATTGCTCTGTATTTATGTTCTACATTCCATTGAATGACCACCAAATATATAGTTGTGCAATACTATTCATAAACATCTTTACTATATACATATTAAAATATACAATTCAAAAACTAATACACCAGACAGTGGAATGTATTGGTTCCTCAACTCTAATCACTATAAATCACCCTTAAACAGACCACCAAAAACTACATTACAAAAATAAACATTTGAAATATATAGATAATTTTAAGAGTGTAATTCAGAATGTACAAAGTTGACAAGAATAATCTTTAACTGAACGGTACTTCAAATATGTACTTGTTCCCTAAAACTCCCCTTCTTAAGAAATTTTGAAAGCCCTCCAAGTATATTCACTCTGCAAATTAGGGAATGGTCATTAATAATTTAGGGGCAGGGAGTTTAAACCTGTCATCTACTGCATAGATGGATCGAAATAGGGGGAAAATACATGACTGCTCTAAGTATGCTCTCACCAATCTACCCCTTCCCCTACCCTTCCCCATCCCTCCAAAACAAAAGTCAGGCATCTAGCTACACAACAATTCCCAAGGATAATCATTTTTATTTTTGTTTACAGTTTCCAAACACTTTTGCCCCTCCCATTCCAACAATCCTGGACCCTGTGCTGTTACATGTAAGGCCATTGAAATGTGATTTAACTGGTGTCCTGGAGAACTCCCATGTGGGACTTGATATCATATCTCTGCACGTACATGTATGACTGATCCAAAATAAATGGACCAGGGTCCCGTATCACAAAGGTTTGCAATCTATCACAAAATGGCAATGGCCAATCAAGGTCACCGCTGCATGCACATATTGTTCAAAAGGCTGCCCATTAACCAATCAGATTCGTAGTTTCAAATTTGCAAGTGATCACAAACCTTGGTGTTACAGGGCCCTAGCCTATATTTTCTGGCCATCTGCAATATATTTGAGGACATTTCACATATCACGTATCATAAATATTTCAGAATTATAAGAAATTTTTCTGACAAAATCCAAGCTATTGAAAAATTAGGGGTGTATATGAGTATCCGAGATTTGTGAAGTTAACAAAACTGGGATCTTTTGAGTACAAAAATCTGCAAAACCTAAATGTTGGGGCAATTTGGGTAAGAGATGCACAACATGGAATTATTGGTAAAACACTTTCTTTTACCAAAACGTTCTTGATATATGTACCAAAAGGCCCTAGACCCATATTGCTTAGGAACCTTCGGCATACGACAAAAAATATTTGATTCATTTGTATTCCATCTCATTGAAAATACTAAATGAGAGGGTGTCTAAAATCCCAACTTTCATTGCTTATATGTTAATTTGGGAGGGCGGGGGGTATTGCATAAAATGTATGTGTTTTCCCGTATAGTATTGTACGGAGATATTTTGAAATTGTGCATGGAGCATCCATGTGTAACACCTTCATAATACAAGGTGGGTACATAACTGGAAGACATTCTTTACCTTACTGATAACATGGAACGAACATTTAAAAGTAAACGTAGCATTTATATTGCAATGATCATCATTAAAATATACCATCTCAACTGAGTTGTAAAAATCCTGTTCTTAAAAACCAAACATAAAATTCAAACAGGAAAAAAAAAAATCTATCACCAAACAACTGATGATGATGTTGAACCAACAGGTACAGACTCACAGCATTGATAAGGGTTTCTTCCTCTCAATGGAATGAGTGATCTGAATTATTCTCTCTATGCATGCATGATGTTATTATTTCCAGAGGAGGGATTTCCTGAACAAAGCTAGAGTTCTGTAACTGCTGACCTAGGAATGTCCCAAAATGTAGTGTGTGTGATTGTCAACAATGAATTTTTTGAAAACAAGTTCAACTTCAAACCTTCATAATCATGAGATGATTGTATGTAGCTTTGAAGCTGGACCTACTACAGAATATGATACACATGTACACTTTCTCCATAAATATAATAAGATCATTACAAAGGTGATGACTTAAATTGTATATAAGTCTACCAGCAGATATATGTAATTTACCATAGCACAGTGTTATCACAAAATAGAATACAGAGAAATTAAAAACAAAAATGAGTAATGATGATCATAAACAATATCTAAAGGTACATCCTTGAATATACTTGAAATTTATGTTTTCAGGTCAATTGTATAATTTGATTCAGCTTGAAATGCATATACAGGGCACAGTGAACTGCACAACAAATATTTCAGAAAAGAAAACAACATATACGTATTTATGTAAAAAAATATTGAATGAAAATTTAGCACTGAAGAGACTAAAATAAATTTGAGGGATTAACAATATTTAAAATGGTTTAGCCGCTAGATGGCATCAAGAGATATTTATCAAATGCTTGCTTTTGAATGGTTGATGCACACTGCGGGAGCTGTGGGCCCAGCTTTCGGCCATAATGTTCACTTCCAGTCTTTTCACTTACAGTATTCTATCTATACACGATCGCTGACTTACTTCAGCTACATGAAGTATTCATCAAATTTTACCAATATTTTTCATCATTTCATCCGTCATAATACATGGTTCTGAGAATCAGATATTTTTAGAAGATGACTGTTCCACAACTTTGTAAATTCTTAACAGAGAGAATTGTAACATGCAACATAAATGAAAAGTGAAGCTTGTCAGTCTTGCATCGACAGCCGCGGCTACATATGACATGATACAGTCGTACTCTTATTTTAATCCGACCAGCACATTGTTGCTTTGCAACGGAACCCCCATACCCACAAAAACAGTTTTGTATGATTTGTATGATATAAATCAATGTTTAAGTCACTTTCAATAGTGTTTTAGACCTGGACTTCACAAAGACACATCAGCTGATCAATAGGTAAACTCATAATGCACGCCTGTACCGGAAGTCACATAATATAGCGGCGAATGTCTTACAGCTATTGTTGATCCCTCTAATTGCCTGTACTCTGCTAGTAGAGTATTTTGGAGAGGCAAACTTATGCATGACCTGCTGTAGAACCAGAAAACTTTCACAATTTTCATTTGTGGTCCAGATGCTAAAAGGTTTCATGCTGGGAAATAAATGAACAATGATGAATTAGCAAAGTTTCACAACTTCATGAAGTTACATGCTGCAAAAATTACTGGGTTTGCAGAAAACTGGCTCCACAATGCTTCCGTAAATCAGTAAATCACATTATATCAGAAGAACAGATCGATGGAAGTTTGACCAAAGAGAAAAAAAAATTTCAAGCGTGACTGGAAATTTATGATATATATGTCATGAGTTGAGATCAATCTGATGTTAGCAACGTCGCATAATGAGAACATGATGTCGTACTTCAGTAATCTCCATTTGTCATAAATTTCCACTTTTCTATACAGAAGCATTTCCTTATGCCTGTGATCAAGACATATCACTGAACATTTGTAACCATTGTACATCACAAGTGTCTACAGACTAGGTCATATTTCTGATGATTATTACTACACTGCACAATCCCAAATCATAATTAGACCTACATCTATGATAAATGCACATTTTCTTCTCAGCAATATAAGCGCTCTTTAAATGTGTCTTTTTGACATTAAAACAATGTAAAATATATGAGATAGTACAGAATCCAATTTTGGGCAATGCATAATATGTATTGCCCAAAAGAAGAAGCCGGCAACACACCCACCTGCTGCCGAAAATAGATGAGTCCTTGTAATGATAAAATAAGACAAAGTATCATTCTAATAGTTCTAGATCAGAACACTACAAATTGGAGGGAAATATTTACTGGTAGATAAGTACATAAGACTGAAAAGGGAGTCATCGCCCATCCCTCTACATTGCTATCAAAATGGCTTATATACACATAACTTTACATTATATTCGATTTGATGTTTTCATAGATTGCTTTATATTTACACAATTTACAACTTAATACATAAAATATACACATTTGTGGGAGGGGGCACAGAAACTACATACTTATATCCCAGCACGTATACAATGCATGTTCACTGAAAAATATACATGTAATTAGTCAAAGTGATTTGCATGAATATGTATTTGGAAATACTGTCTTTTATGGAGTTTTTTTATTTTCTGCATCAAAAACATCCCTTCACCTTTTGGAATTTGCACGGCATGAGTGCTAGCTCATATCTATGCAATTAAGCATCATGAACAACACAGGTTTAGGAAAAATGTGTCAAAGAGATATGAAAATATCTGTTTACAATTCCCAAAGAAAAAAATAATCAATGTGTCAAAAAAAAACCAAAAAAAAACTACTGCATCAACAGAATATGACTGCAATTTGTACAGCAGTATCGTCTGCAAGAGCTAAAAGGGCATTAATTTGTGTTAAAGCATAGGAGTCAATGCCCTTATGGTTCTCATCAAACAATAAGTAAATCTTTGAAGTACACTTTTTTAGTGCCTCATCCATATTGTTGTAGTGTTGTTGATCGTCCTTTAGCGACAAGTTTATTGTTCACATGTTAGTCGGCTATGTTCAGCCTGGATCTCTAATAAACAAAATTGTTCACTTTGCATCCCCAATCCGATGTGTAAAATTCTGTCATGACTGACATGGTGGCAGCGGTGGGATAAAAAGAGTGTTCACTTTGCATCCCCAATCCGATGTGTTAAATTCTGTCATTGGTGCCTCTCTTTACCAAGGAGACCAAATGGACATCCATGCCATAGTGAAATGCATGTAAACACAACAACTTTCCCTACTGACAATAAATTCATAAATAATGAAAAATATTTCTAAAATTCAAGAGAAATGGAGGTAAGTACAGGGCAGTGCACAAAATAGCAGCTAGATGGGTATGGATGGTACCACTGATACTCTATAAATATGTCTTAGTGAAATACTGCCATCTATGGTGAGTTGCTATACTGTATGATAATGTCTGTATCTTCCATGACACTGAAGACAAATACATACAAGTAAGTAGAAAGTTTAACATGGTATTTTGAGGAACCTCATACTGTACAGATCAAAGCTGTTGGAATCTGATAGATGTTAGTTCACAAAATTTTAGACTGACAGTCTGTCATAACCCCAAATGTTGTAGAGCATCCTATAGAGATAATAGTAAGCAACTCATTAAAGAGAGTGTATCTCACCCTTAGTAACCACTTGTCTGTTGAGGCTGATATTCTTCACCACCTAATCTCAAGCTAACCAGAACAAATAACTAAGACTCTTCAGTGGGAGAGAAGAGTCTTTCATAAAACATACTCTCAAGCTATCCAGAAGAACAAAATCTTCAGACTCCTTGTTAGGAGCAATGAGTGTGAAGACCTTTCTTAGATCCTGCCCTCTTGCTATCTGGGAGAAGAAAGTCCTCAGATTCCTTGACAGGTGAAAAAAGGGCTTAGTACCCATGCTCTAGCTATCCAGAAGAACAAAGTCCTCAGATTCTTTCACAGGAGCAATGAGTTTTCCGTTCTCATCCACATGACGCACCCTGAGGTACCTCTCTGGTCTATTGGTATTGGTATTCTTGTTCTGCCAGTCCCCACATCGGCCATCCCTCACAATGAACATGGGATAGTCACTGGCATGGGAACCAAGGGGTGATACAACCTGCGGAATAGAATAGAATAGAATAGAATAGAATAGAATAGAATGGGTGCATTAGTGAAGAATAATTCCAGTTGTTAAACTTGAAAGAGAATGATAATATAGAGAGAGAAAGCAGGACGAGTATACATGTAGAAGACAGGGAGGGATAGGGAGTGAGAAAGAGAAACTGAGAGAGATATAAAAACTAAGGGTAACATAAGAAAAGAGAGACAGAGAGAATAGAAAGAGGTTTTGATTTTTTTTTTTTTTAATAGGGAGGTATGTGTAAGTGAAGAGATAGAAAGAGATTGAGAGGAATAACGAGAAAGAAAATGAGACCGAGAAAAGGAGATACGTAGTAGAGATAAATAAAGGGAGGAATGTTCTAAAAGCAATAATGAGCTCAGAGCAGGGAATTCCGTTTACAGATCACATGTGACATTCATTCAATGATGTCATCTTCTATGATTGTATACTTCCAGCCACTTACTGTATATTTAAATTTCATTTTCTCTCTTGAAACAAAACACTATTGCTATTGCTTCTTAGCACTCCTCATTTAAATGGAATCATATTTGCTATTCCAGGTTTCGGTTTCATAAGTCCTAGAGACACTTAAATGCAATAACTGATCTGTGCTATCATAAACTGTTATAAATAATGAGCACTGATAATGTATCATGTGTTATAAAGTAGATTACCTACATGGTTTCCATTTAAATCTATAATTCAATGGAAATTGTTTGTCAACTGTCATGCTTTTGTTACTGTTGTTTATTTTGTTTTGTTTTGCTTGTTGGTGTGAAACATCCATACTTAATGGAAAATGTGCCAATTGTCAGGCTTTTTGTCATAAATTTGTTATTGTTTTTGTTGTTGTTTCATTAGTGCTAAATGTTTCTTTGCTCTTACATGTATCTCTCCAAATTGATGATCATACCGTATAAAGGTGGGGTATCCTTTCTCCAGGCCCAAAATATAAAATTTCCCAAACTTAATAGTACTCTATTCAATATATTGGAACTAGTAACTCATTTTTGTTCAAGTATTTAACTGATTAACAAGTGAATGAGTAAAGTACGCGATGCGTAATATATGTCCCCGCCAAAAGTGAAGATCTGTGGAATGGTGTTAATTTTTGTAATTTAGAATACAGATCCTTCTAGATAAATACGGGAAATGAATTCATTGATTTTGAATAAATTTGCATGAATTTGCATAATTAATGATTTACACATTTCTGTGTAGAAGTAAGGAAGCCCTCACCTATCATTATCAGTCAGAGCAATCTGAATCAAATCGGCCAAGAAATGACAGAGAAGAGAACATAGAGAACACACAGACGGACACACGGACGGACACACATGCACACATGTACGGAGCCCTTTTCATAGTCCCCTCGCGAACTCCGTTCGACAGGGACAATTAGTTGACCATTGAATAAGGGTAAGGGAATGTCAAGTGTAACACTGGATGACAGAAGTTATTTATAAAACATACTTCTAAAAGAACGATGGAACATTGCATTACAGTGCTAATGCATGCCAAATTTCATGTTTGCAAATCTTTTGAAAGGAATGCACCACCTTTAATACCAATGCAAAGAAAAAGACTCGGATGAGAGAGACATATCCAAGTGATTTTGTCCCACAAGTTGCTGACCACATCAAAGATTTTAGTATCTCTGATGACTGTATCAAGCTGATAGCCCTTCCAGAGCTTGAATCATGCAAAATATGAAATAAAATGATAATTTAAGTAAATTTATGTTCCTAGTTCCATAATATAATTACATAATACTGGATATACGTTGAACTTGCCCAGAGACATTTTGGGTTCAACTTTATGAGTCTTTTTCTTTGCATTTTATGTCAAATTTCTCTGTGGAAACTATGGATTATGAGCCAAGCTCAAAATGGGACTTACTGTTGGAAGTTCTTTGCATAGCTGATGAAACTGTTCCTCTGTCCTGATGTAGAAACCGATGGTACAGCTGGGATCCATCTTAGAAATACCCATCTTACGTGGTGACATGCAGTGGAACGACTGAAAGAGATCAAATACATGTCTTATGGTGGTTGATCCAGTGTCCGAACACTTTTCAGAAAATCAATGATAGCAAATAAAATATCAAACGAATATCTGTCAAACTTACAAAATGAATGCTCAAAGTCCTACAGAAGAAGAAGTTGATGGAATTTTAAAAAGACAACGTAGATTTAATACGATATTCCCTTTCAAGTGAACCCCTTCCCAACGACGCGGCGTTTTGGTCCCTTGAAAAAGGTACTGTATTTCCGAACGTGTGAAACCTATGGGAAAAAGACACAACCTTTGTTTCAATAGTGTGGTTTTCATACGCGTAATCCCACGCGTATGAAAACCCATTTTAGGCGCTTAACTGTACACGTTCGGTAATACAATCTGTTCGGAATTACAATCCTTGACTATACTCATTCAATGGATGGATTAACAGGTCATGAAATATGGGGCATGATTTAAGAAATGGAAACAAAAGTGTGATAATTACAGGAGAAGGTTCCACAAGCAATGAATCATTGCATCATCAAGAAATTACCTCTTGGAAGTGAATTATTCAGAAGGAAGAAAATTAAGAATAATCAAGACATGTACTGAACAAAAATAATGTACATTTCATCTGTCAGGGCTGTGTTTACACTTCATGATTAATAATATCCTGCAAAATACAAAGAATATTTTGACAATTTGACAAGACAATCATTTTCTGGCAAAAGCCTTCAAGTAAAACACTGCCAAAGTTACATGAACTAAATTAATACTGACATCAGCATGGAAGAAGTTATATTTACAGAGTAGCATGTTCACATTTATCAAAAAATCATGTGGACCTCTCAACCTTGATAAAAGTTAACGATGCAACTGCCAGATTTGATAGGGTACTATACTGTGCATCATTCATAGTGAGATGTGTTCACACTTTGCATATCAATGTCTACACAACTCATTTTAACTTAACAAGACAAGACTTCAAAAGAGCCAGAAGAGCATTACATTAAGTCTATTAATATTATCGCCTTGCAGTGCATTCAATATTTCATCCCGAACTCTCATTTAATAAAACCCTCATCAGGAATACACCAGCATGATTCAAACTAATTGACCTAAAGTACATCAGTCGTGGTGAGACGCGTTCATACACATATCATACCATGACATCCTCAAGCAATTTCCTCTTCGAATAAACACATGCAGGAAAGACGTCGGACATAGGAGTGAATTAGATTGACTCATACCCTGTATAACCTCTTCATAGACCCCTATTCTATGCCTAATATATGTATGTACATGTAGGTGTGTGGTACCTAAGTATGAAGAACAAAAAAGTGCTTACAACTGACTAATTGCCATGTTCAACAAGGCAGAGTATAAGGTACAACATCAGAATATGTGTATTTTATGTCATTACCGATTTGAAAAAAAAATAAATTTGAATGGACATAAGAAATCACAGACATGTATCTAGAGATGCATCATTAGGAACACATGTGCATTCTGAATTTTATTACTTTGTTTTTTTTTTAATGATAATTGCAATGACAAAAAGTAGTTAATACATTTGTGAGTTGTAATCTTTTTCTTTCCATTGATAACATGTTTACTAGCTTTTAACCTATACTAGCAGTCCCATGGTACTGACATCTTTTCAACATTCTATGTTTAAGAAGGTCTCCTGAACCTTTGAACATATTAACAATTTCTGTGTTATGAAGTCCTCAGCTCAAATATACAATTCCATTTTTAGATTAATTTTCTGTCAAATGGTGGTACATAAAATGAATTTCCACAATGTCTATAGTTAATCTCAACACAAAACTCTCTGTTTTACTCATTAAAAAAAATTATATTACTCTGCTCCAGTTACACAAATGTCGAGAGGGTCGCTAGATCAAGAAGTGGAAGTCATAAATACATCTCTCTGTCATCCAATTTGCTATTTCTGTTCTGCTGCCCTCATTGTTTATCTTTAAATCAGACTCATGTGACTTCTCATTGGGCGTTAAATCCTTCATGCATACATGTACGTGAAGTAGCTATTCATGTATGAAAAGTCTGATAGGAGAGTCATGATGTATTTTCTGTTCTATATTACCTACATGTACATATCGTCGCAAAAGAGCCAAAGGGGTGTTGGCTCAAATTCTGGCACTCAACAGACAAATTTGTAACCTTCACTTTGTCATGCAAGTTGTACATTCAACCTAATTTCTACTTTGTCTTGTTTAATATTCCGTTTCTTTATGGTACATATAATTCTAAATTTGGATTCCATATCAATAAATTGGTTCGATTTATCTTTTAACTTCTCATTCTTTTCTAATAGCTATACTCTATAAATCTTATAATAGATTAAATGTTTTCTGTATTTCGCTTCCCTTGTCTACATCATGGTATGACTACATGAGAACTGCTAATATTTTGACATGAACCACAATAGTTTCGTTTTGCAGTCACTGAGTGTGTTATTAATAGATAGGAGACATTGAATGATTATCCATCATGAAGAGTGGATTCTCCAGACCGCAGTATCACTTCTGTTTATTTTGGATTGCCATCAGCCGATGATGAACATGTACATAACCCTCTCCGTCTATCTCTTTCTCTCTCTCTCTCTCTCCCTCCCTCCCTCCATATTCCCCTCTCTCCCTATCTGCCTCCCTCTCTCGCTGATTCTGTCTGTCTAGACCTCTATTCTGTCTGGCTCTCCCTCTCCTCCATCTATCCTGCTTCCTTTCCGGAGCCATCTCCTCTATATCCCTTTCTTTCTCCCTTTCTTCCTTCCATACTCTCTCTCTTTCTAACTCTCTCTCTCTCTCTCTCTCTCCATCTCCCTTCCTCTCTCATTCTATGTCCCATGCAACTCATCCCGTTCTGTCACATGAGATCAGTTGTATGCTAGCTAATGCCATGCATCCTGATCTGTAATCCCACACGAAAACAAACACACGGTACTACTGTGTAGATGACACACATGCTCCTAGCTTACTCATACCCTAACATGAATGATACGATTGTTTGGTTGAGAAACTGATGGTAGGATGTTAAAGGTAGTAGAAATGATTTGGAAAACAAACATGTTTATCTTGCATAGCAGCATGACCACTATCATCTTCCTTACCCAGTGTTTTGCCAGACCTAAACAAATAAAGCGCATAAATAGTAAATCAATGCTTCAAAGCCTCTAGCTCTATTTCACAATGCAACGGACGTTACTAGAGAAGATAAACATGAAAATTATTCATCATCTGAAAAAGTAGGGGATGGTGAATCTATTGTTTGTCAAAGCAATGTGATTTATTTGCACATCTAGGCAAGAGGTAATTGACGAATCTATTTAGTAATATGAATAAAAAGGTGATGCACAATACATTTTGTTTCTTTCACTTTGGTATGTGTACATAATTTATCCGAATGAAAGGCACAAACTATTAAGTGGTGATATGGTACCATTATGAATGGAGTCAGAGTCTACCCTAAGATGATACCTACCCGTAAGGGAAAGTCCCTGGTATTCAAAACTACATCCCAAGACCATACCCAAAGATGATACCTACCCATAAGGGGAAGTCCCTAGTCTTCATATCCACCACCTGCTGACAGTAATGAGGGTCCAGGTGAATCAGCTTCTCCTCTACAACAAAACATAGATACAGATTGTTATTTACAAGGAGTAAGAAGTATTCTTATCTTTAAATGCATTCCATTTTCGACTTCATTAAATTCTCTCAATTACACCTCTTTCTGGACCACCAAGTTTCATTTGGATAAATATATATGATAAACTATCAAGAGTAAAACTTTGACTTTACATGCATTTGTATTGAGCATGAAAAACTTCAAAGGATATATTCATGTACTTCCTGATAGAGGTAACCTGTTAATGTTTCTTGAAGAAAACTGTAGAGCTTCTTTGTCTAAACGAATTGTTCAACACTCACAATCTTGAGCGGAATTGGTTGCCCACTGCACTGAAGGTTTAAAAAAGGCACAATTTATAACACAATAGAGACTGTTATTATAAATTGCAGAATAGCCATAAAAGAAATCAAAGCATTGAAATGTTTGAAGAGTATATCTAACAATGATAGTGTATAGTGTAAAATTAAAATTAGAAAAAATAAGATGTTAACTACTCCCCACCAAAGCATCATGCAGGGAAATTGGCTGTGTTATGTGAAAGAAGATATATATGAGTAAAAGTAGTAGTAGCAGAAGGAAAAGAGAGCAAAAGTCTGAAAAGGAATATCTGTTCTTTAGATGAAAGAACAGTAAGTTTATGCCTACCTTGAAAACCAACAAAATAGAGTGAGTGTTTTGGTTTGCCACCAATGATACCAAGACAGCTCTCAAGTGTAAACAGTGACTGGATTGGTCTGACATACACAGGGTTCACCTCATCCCCACCTAACCTCACTGGAATCAAAATGATGACTGCACACCAGGGTTTGTCGCCCTCTGTTGATGTGCCAGTCCTTGAGCGAGACGAGTGGAGGGGATGTTCACCTGCATCTGAAGTTAATGCATCACCACTGCTACTTCCCACATTGTCCTTAGAGCCTAAACCTGATGTGGTACGATTACTTTGGTGCTGATGGGAATGAGAACTGTTTGTGAAATGATCGTTGGGAGAGTCTTCCGACCTTGAAGAACTGTCTATAGTTGAATGCTGCGATAAAGGAGAGTTTGTGTAGAGATCATCTGGGAGTCTAGTCCTAATCTCCTCTTCGCTTGAACCAAACACCTCTTCATCCTCAATATTGGGCATGTCTGACACATCCTTCATCTCAACATTCCGTTGAGCAGAATCTTTTGTCCTCTCACAATCCCTCTCTTTCAGGTAACCACCAGTACTACTATCAAGATCTAATCCATCTTCCATACTCAGCCTCTCCACACCAGTAGTCTTTGGCAGCTCCGCATACAGACTAACACCGGTCCTCGCGGGTAAGCTAGTGCTGTATTCTTGGCGACTTGAACTATGGTCTCTGGTTCCTGGTCTATACATGTTTGACCCAAGAGGAAGTGGACCATCCCTAGGACTGCTAGTACTTGTGACATTGCTTTGTGAACCGAAGCCACTGGTGCTAGACCCTGAAGAGGTCTCGCTCCTACCTGGTCCCGAGTACATGCTCAGCACCCTCTCATGACTGTGAGCCAACCTGGATCCCACCCTAGTACCATTGTCCAGACTGGAAGTACTCTGCCGTAGCTCTTTGGTGACATGGGGACTGCTCCCTTGTAAGTGTTCATGCTGTACCCCAGGGATGTATGCTGGGCCCTTGATAGGGCTGGTAGCACATTTGACAGGTGAATTCTCTGCAGTGGATGGTACATCCCTGTAGACAGGTTGCAGCCTCTTTTTGGATTTACTTCGACACAGATCAATTACATCTTGCTTGTAAACTGTAAACACAAGTAGATATGTTTCAAGAAGCATTTACTTTTCAACATTTTTACATGACGACAGAAGTTGGTACATGAATATTGTTTACTAATCAATCTGTCTAAGACTATAAGAAAAAAAAAACATCTCTGGTGGTTTCAAGATGTTTAGTAAGAGGGAAAATCATTATCCATCTCAAAAAGACTTATATTTGCACCATAGTACAAATTATTTGAAGTTGTGAATATCATTAGAACACTTGAGGAGTACAATACCACTGCCACACATATAATCTTGCTTTCCATATCATTTTTGACTGATTTATCAACAAGCAGCATGAAAATTGAAAAACTGTACATGTTGTTCCTCTAAGTATTAACAGTTTCCAGAAATGCTAATTATAATTTACTTTACTTACAATGCAGTATGATGTATACATGTATGTCCATGTACCAGCATATTGAAGGAAATAAAATTTCAGGTTAATTTGGCCCAATTTGCACTCTCCAATGAGCACAGATACTAAAATGATGTGGATCTCTTTACGTGCATTACAGCAGTAGAAATATAATCTTAATCACGTAAGGGCCTATTTACAAACTCAATGATAGGTCCCATCATCATAATATTCTTTTCATTTCCTCTTTAAAAGGTGGCGGGCAAATATTACCAGTTGAGTTATATTTTACCAGTTAACGATTCAATGGCATTACGAACCCCATGTCTACATGGACAGGGTTGAATAAAAAATGAATCTTTTCCCCTCATTCAAAATACATTTCTTTCCACTTTTTATTACTATGGCAACAACCTGCAAATTGTAACAAGGCTGGAGATTAATCTCCTGAATGCTATAGAGGGTTCCCACAAGCAGCCATGCTGGAGGACAAACAATAAAAACCAGTGCGTCAGACAATGAAAAGCCATTGCTGTAATGGTCTCGTGTACGGGTTTGCTATTGTTTGTCCTCCAGCATGGCTGCTTGTGGCAACCCTCTATTGGTCTTTTTGTTGTTTCTGCTGCTGCTGTTGTTTTTTTTACTAAGAAAGCATTTTTCCCTTCTTGAAACTCAAAATGGCTCCATGACTGGTTGATAACAAAGAAAATTCTTTGCATCGAATTCAAAACAATAAAAAAAATATGATTTAAAATTTGCACCATGATACATGTGATACACGTTTGTAATATTTATTGTATTGTCAGGGTTGATAAATCAGTACAGACCTGTGCAGTCCTGTGCCACATAGATGCAGACTTCACCCAGAAGAGGATTCAGTTCATGGGCAGAGTCCATTGCTTCCCTGAAGAAATAAAATAGGGGAGACAATAACTCAGTGGTTAATATAGTCGTCACATAACTGAGAGACGAGTATTAAAGACAACAGTATTATATTATGTACATTCCATGCAGTTCCTTCAAAACAAATGACAAGAATAGGCCATTCGTTCCCACAAAATGGTGAAATTTTTAGCATCAAAGATCACACCAATATGGTTCCCCACTAGCACCAATATTAAAGGAGGGACACAAAATGAGAAAACGATAACAAAATTGTCACCTAGTAAATCCAAAAATAGAATCCTTTCTGGCAAGAGGGAGAAGAAGTGGTGGAAAAGAACTTGTACATGTAAATATCCCCCCTCCATAAGAACAGCAATATACTCAATATTATTATTATTACATGTATTATTATTATTATTCTCATAATGACAATACTTTTCTAAACCCTGTTGCCTACACAATGATTCAGCAAATTTGAAAAAAAAAAGTTATTAACAGGACCACATATTTAACATTAGTACTGGATTACTCATTAATGTACAAAGGGGCTGGATAATAGTTAGGTAATGTACACAGTATTCTGCTGTTAAAGGGGGTACCCAATGCTGAAACAATGTTAGTTCATTTAAAAGATCATGATTTTATTAGCAGAAAATCATCTGCCTTAAGTTTTTAAAATTTGTGTTGCCAGAAAAATCCCCGAAATATGGTAAGACTTCAGGATATTTTGCCCCTCAGCTGTGTCCCAATTTCAGCTAGGTAACCACAATGACGTCAAAGTGGTTACCCAGGTTCGCGTATTGCAGATGTGTTGCGCGCTAGACTGTACAAAATGCATTACACCTTGCGCGCATTTTGCTATAATTGCGCGACAAGGTAACCACTTTGACGTCATTGTGGTTACCTAGCTGAAATTGGGACACAGCTGAGGGGCCAAAATATCCTGAAATTTTACCATATTTCGGGGATTTTCTGGCAACACGAATTTAAAAAAAAATTTAAGGCAGATGATTTTCTTCTAATAAAATCATGATCTTTTAAATGAACTAACATTGTTTCAGCATTGGGTACCCCCTTTAATATTAAGAATCAATAATCACATATGATACAGTAATCTGTTGGTAAGAGACATATTGCATTGTATACATATGTATATTCAGTGCAATAAAAATTCCAGACTGGATGCTCATTCAAAAGCATACATATTTCATTGACCAAGGAAAGTGCTATCATATGACTGAAGTATTTCTACTGAAAGAGCACTTGACTATGATTTAGTAAGATCTTAACAGGGACTCTACTTGACAATCGCTTATAAAGTGGTAAATCAATGAAGTCACATGCAACTCTGAGAACTAAATAATCTTATGATTGAAGAACACTGCAGGAAGCAAATACAAATATATGAATTTCCTCTCACTGCTGAAGCCATTGAGCCGAGGATTAACTCTACTATTAGCCAGCAACGTATAACTTGTTATGTAATCATGTAAGAAGAATGATTTCCTTCATCTTCAGACACAGTCTTCCTGTATTTGTTAGGAATGATTTCACAGAGGATTAATTTCAGAAGGAGATTCATCCTCTCATGCCATGAGACCCACTGATCTTTATAACACACACATAATCAGATCTACATGTATTCACCTTGCTCAAGTACATGGTTGGTAAGCAATGTCTGCTTTACCCATCTTGGGGTATAACCTGTACAGTATGTAACTCATTCAGTACACACTCTACAAAACATCAACTTTTGTGTGTTACCTCTTTTAAGAGAAAACTAATATGTGCAGGTTCCTGCAAAAATAACTTCTGTATTAAAATCCTACTGTATTTCAACAAATTTCCATCTTCAGTAATTTTCTAATATCTATAACTCGATTTGAGATACAGCAAATTTCAAAGGAAGACAAGGGAACTTTTAATTTTTGCAACAGACTACTTCAGAAACTATAATCACTTTTCAAGTTTTCAACATGAATATGGCTGATTACTAGTCCTATATGTATGTAGATGTACATGTACCTACCATCAGTTTCATACAAAAGTATTGCAATGTCTCAACTTTGCTAGTTTCACTTTTGTTCTGCATGGGAAGTTTACACTTTATAAATTGTTTATTTACAAGAAATTCTGAAAAAGAAAGCTGATCATGAATGTAAGATTATACTATTCCTCCCTCTTTTGCAAATAACCAAAGTATACAGTACATGCTGTGATATAATTGTTTAGAAACTACAATTTCTCAATTATCTCTCAATAAAATAAAGAACATCAATGAAATATAATACTGGGAATCGCATTTGTTGATTCATGTCAGTTTTGTTTCTGTCAACAATTGTCTGTAGAAGACTTTATATCTATATTGATATTCATATTGATTTATTTCTACATGTATGGATATATTTATACTTGGTATATATGCTTTTCAAAGCAAATGAAGAATAAATGAAATGAAACACTTTGAATTAACATCACAACAGATCCCATGAAAAGTTAAATTGTACTTTTAACATACTCAGGGTGAGAAGGGAATAAAGGGTGGAGCTTGATATCAATCAATGGGTCACTCCAGTCCCAGGAAGGACTTCCTTCTCTACTCAATATCAATATCAAAGGGACACATCTAGGTCAAAGTTTGACAGTACTATCAAACCATGAAGGTATTGATAAAGGTAATACCTTCCACTATTTTTATATGGCTCTGCAGCTGTTGCCCCCCCCTGAAAAAACAACAACAAAAACCCAACAACAGCAACAACAACAGCAGCAAAAGCAACAACAGCAACAACAACAACAACAACAACAACAACAACAACAACAACAACAACAACAACAACAACAACAACAACAACAGCAACAGCAACAACAGCAACAACAACAACAACAACAACAACAACAACAACAACAACAACAACAACAACAACAACAACAATAACTAGAGGGGCCGTCAAAGGCGGCAGACCCACGCCTTGGCGGTGCTACAGAGTAGTTGCAATACTATACTATGGGGTCAAAACTGAAATCTACATTGGGTGATTTCACGCTCGGTGTTGGTGTTTGTGGTTAGTGTTTATTTTGCCGCGAAATCATGATCTAACACCGACTATGAAATGAGAAAAAAATCAGTCGGTGTTAGGTGTTGACCTCTGATTTTCTGACGTAGTTCCGGTTGCCGGTGTTTAATTTTTGTCAGATGTTGTCTGCTGAACCGAGCTCGGCAGCCGGTGTTTAATTTCATGTACAAAATTCCGTTCACTAACACTATACCCTAGGGATTAAGAAACTTTCATTTCACGTTCGGTGTTGGTGCTGGTGTTGCTACTTGTATGCTAGATACGGGAAATTTGGGGGATTAGCCGTGAGAAATAAAGTCAGTAGGCATCATTCGAAGTGTAATTTTACAGGTGTTATGAGGTAGTATGTTCATATAGGTCTGAAATTAAATCTAGGCCAACATTTAGTCCAACGTTCGATCTAGAGCACACGGAAAGGAACTAGATCTACCTTTGCTTTTTAAAGGGGCGGAATGAGTGAATAAAAAAATCCTACCTAGTTTTTTTTCCAGATAGATTTGATAAATATGATGTTCGATATTCCGTAGTAAAAGACCCAGAGAATCCACATTATTAACTAGGATGAGTTCTAAATCAACAATCACAATGCAAAAGTAATGAACTTCACGGATAATCTGAGCCGATGTCCAAAATTTGGCTGTGTGCCATGTACGCGCTGGGCCGTCCGATCCGGCGTCTAGCTGCATTAGCTACCACAGCATTTTCTGCAGCAAGTGAGAAACTCGAGAGAAATTAAATCTAAACTTACTGTTCCTATCAATACTATCCATTTCTGTGAAGTTTCTTACCGGTCTCTAGATCAAATAAGGATTGCTTTTAGAATCACCGGACTACTCGGGCAATTTTACGATATTCTAGACTAATAATTCAGTAGTTAAAAACATTTTTTTCTTCTTCGTTGAGAATGGTGCTGATGCCATTAACAGTGTGACTCTATAGTTCACCGTTTCGCACGTACCGCGCGCTGTTCAGATTTAAGGAGCCGATACCGATATCCCAACAAAGCGCATCGATAGCTTAACACTGGTAATATGGCGTCAGCACCATTCTCAACGAAGAAGACTAGAAGGTCACACAGAATTTGCAGGGATCAACCAATCATCACCAAAATTTAATCGATTCTTTCCTGTCACTATCCAAACAATCCCTGAAAATTTGGTGCAAATCCGTTCACCCGTTCTCTAGTTATCTTGTACACAAACAAACAAACAAACAAACAAACAAACATACGGAACCCTTTACATAACCCTGCCGATTTCATCGGCGTGGGTAATAATAATAACAGCATTGTTTGGTACATGTACATATTTACATCATTCTGAAGATTATGGATATCACCAGGGAAATTCCCTGATGTCACATAAATTCTTATCTCAGAATAAAAAGATTTCTCAGTCTAATGTTTACTACATAATAAAGATTACTTTTTTCCCCCTTTCTTCTTCAGGAATACTTTTAGAAATTTCTGTCCCCCCAAAATGAGATTTCTTCAGTGCTACTTTATGTTTTTATATGTAATCATTGGTTTCCAAAGATAAATTGCCCTCTGCTCGGTGGTACTGTTTTCACTATTTACAAAGCAGGGGGTTCTTCTTCTTATTACTGCATTCCTTTCTCCTGCATCACTAGGAATCTGTACTATATTACATATACATGTGTACATTGCACAAAACTTACAGAGCCTCAGGCAGTTCACTATCTCAAAGCTCCAGTTCTGTGTGGTACAATGTATTTCTTGTTCCATACATGTAATTATGATTAAAAATTTGCCCAGATGAGGGAAAAGCAAATATCACTTGGACTCTTGATCTCTTCTCTGCATTTAACTGATAAAAATATACAGGTAAACTACACTGAGTACTGGGTTTTCCCCTCAACTCTTTACCAACAGTATGATTGGGGGGGGGGGGGGGGGGGGGGGGGATGTCCGGACACTTAACAAAATTAACCTGTCAATATTGCCATCGGATTTTTAAAAAAAATATATGCATACAGTAACACTTAAAGCAGGGAATATTTCAAAATTCATACATGTACTTTAGTCAACCTATATTGTGAAAGATTTATGACAATTTGCAAGAAAAGGTGTTCGATTTACTGCTTAAAAGTGACCTGTCTGGATAACCAACCTTTCCCGACACATGACATGTGGGTATACAATGGGGTCTAATCATACATGTACATGGATGCAAATCTCCTATGATACAAGAACATGTACAACTGACCTCTACATGTACAGTCCCATTGGAGAGACCAAGAACCACTGTTTCAAAGCCTGCACATACGAATATGGGAAGAGCACTTTCACAGACAATTCATAACTGACATTGTTTTCAAAATGTAAATGCTACATGATTATAATAACTATCAAATGCTGAATGTATGGAATGAAATGAACAAGTATCACCTTCACACTGACATAACAGCACACAATTCATTGATCATCCACTTTTGGAATTTTCAGCAGTTTTAAAGGAAACCAAAACCCAAGGAGAGAATTAATGTTGTTATTGGAAAGTGAGAATTCAGAGAAGCACTGTACAAAAAGTTTCATTAAAATTGGTTAAAAAGTGAGAGAGTTATGGAAGTTTGAAAAGTCTCGTTTTACTTTCTATGGGGATCCTCAAATTGGCAAAATGGCTTCAAAATGGCTGATTTTGTGAACAACTCTCCATTTGTTTTGTACACAGATTTCCAGATTTTCCCCATTATCTCTCTGGGTGCTCCTTGTCTCCTCCTGAACTCGACATATGTGGTGTAAAATACATTTTCCCATTATATATGTTGAGCTAAGAAGGAGATTAACTGCACCTTGAAAGATAATGGGGAAAATCTGAAAGTCTGTGTACAAAACAAATGGAGAGTTGTTCACAAAATCAGCCATTTTGAAGCCATTTTGCCAATTTGAGGATCCCCATAGAAAGTAAAACGAGACTTTTCAAACTTCCATAACTCTCTCATTTTTTAACCAATTTTAATGAAACTTTTTGTAAAGTGCTTCTCTGAATTTTCACTTTCCAATAACATTGATTCTCTCCTTGGGTTTTGGTTTCCTTTAACTGACTTGACCAATTAGAAGTCTAAACCAGGAAGATTTTACAGGATAGTATCTCATGCTTAATGCTAATTCAATACCCTTACAAATTGGATTGCAGTATGATCATGAATATGTGTAAGTACTTGTACATGTAGCTGACCTCAGCTAATAATATTCTTGTTCCAACCACTTACTTCAAGATGTGTGCCACTGATGAAGGACCATACCAATCACCGACCTTCTTGCCATTGGTCTGACCGATACCAACTAACCGATGGACGGAGAAAGGGCTCATGTCCAGTGGCTGGTCACCAAACCATCGGACAATCTGACGATGGAACTGAAGCATCTCTTGGGTTTGGGGTTTGTATACATTCCATTCTGTGTGAATAAAAACACAAACTACACAATTATCAATGCCAGTGCTAGGGTAGAATGGCTATATTCATGGTATTTGAACAATTCATGTCGTTTCTTTGAGGATTATGACAACAGTGAGATTACATTTACTTATTTATGTTGTCTACCTGATTTCCATTATATATAAATTAGTCTTCCAGACACTTGGTATTCATTATAACCGTCAAATTTGTACTTCAACAATGTACATTGAAACCCTGATAAGAAATGGTCTATTTTTCCATGTTTTGACAAGAAATTCATAGGGATCATAAATCCCGACAGCCCGATAAGGGGGGGGGGGGGGGGGGGACTCTCCATGACATCAAACACCATACCATTACTCCCTCTTGGCTCATTATATCTTTATCTCAACACATGTGTGAGGCTATGCTATGGGCAGACTTGTCCAGATGGGTAAAGTGGGTGCATACAGATACATAAACATGTAGGCTGGCAAAGATATTGGGATCTATTACAGGACAGTAGAGAGGATGTAAAAATACCACTTCTTCCCCATTTCTTAGAAGTACCGTTAAATAGCTCATTCTGCCTTACACACCTGTGAGGCTACTATGAAAAGGTATAGGTGGGCACAATTCAATTTAATGAAGAAAAGGGGGGGGGTATAACCCCTTCCCCACCTTTCTCCTTCTCCTGTATAGCTACATGTACATCAACCTTTATCTTCACACACCTGCGAGGCTACACTGTGAGCAGACTGGTACAGGTGGGTAGCAGGAGGTATGTAGGCAGGCAAGGATCTATTAGAATCTAATGAAGGAAAGAGGTCTTCCCACACACTAACATAAATAGCTTCCTGAATTGAGGAAATGCGAAAGTGATTCACTATGTTTTTGCTATGCAGTTTCCAGGGAAAGCAGGATCTCGAACTTATTGGGTAGTATTCAAATAAGGTGCTGCGTTCCCCTGAGACATAACATATGACTTGAGAACTCAGCAATTTTTTTTATTGACAAAAAAGGAGATGAACGACAGTGCTTGCCACCAAATATCAAATAGGCCAGTGCTAAAGAAATACATAGTGGAGAAAGATATCATTGTAAAGCACAGGTGGGATTCAAGCCCTGAGAGAGAGGACTACAAGCAAATCCTTTAAAAAGGCATTTTATCTAGACTGCTTCTCTCCACCCAGGTACTACATATAACTGAGTACCCAGCTGGAAGTGAATGTCAATGTGGTTGGATCAGCTCATGTGCTGGCCTGTAAAATAGCAACTGGCTAAATCTTCCCAGTGAAAGAGAGTGCAGGATCACAAAAAGGCATAACATAAAAAGCAGTTATTATCATCATTAGTGGTGCCCCACAGTGGTGATGTGCACCAGTGCCAACTTACCCCTGCCCAGGAAGTGCAGTATGAGGCTATGTGCTAACATCATCTGTCCACTCCTCAGCATACAGCCCCATCCACAGTCACTGGTGAAGTTAGACCCTGCCAGGGTGGGGAACTCTCGACGGTATGTCATCCAGAGACGGGAGCTGAAGTCTTGCTTGAACATTTCAATCACCATGGAGCGCACTGAATCCACCCCGGGTGGACGCTCAGGGTCAGGATCTGAAATAGAAGAGTGCGAATGGCAATGCATGATAAACCAAGATGCTACCCTGGAAAATAGTAATGATAATAGTGGTAATAATCATCAAAAAATATCCTTTATACCGCAAACAATTTATTAACATTAAAATGAGGAGGATACTGATTATGACAATGATGATGATACTGATGATGACACTGATGATGACAATGATGATGATGATAATGATGATAGTGATAATGATAATGATATAATGATAATGATAATGATGCTTTCCCTCATTCATTTCAATACTTATCATTCGACTATGTAAAGGAAGATTGTCTTCACAAATTAAATCCATAAATAATAATTTGCATCTGTACTTCTCTATATACAGAGATTAGAGGAATGTTCCTGTGTATATTTTACAGTGTATGCATTTTCAACTAACTTAATACGGTCATACTATCAACGTGTATTCATCATCTTGGAAATTTATGATCAATGATAAATGGATACCCATGCTTTTGGAGTATAACTTCAAAAGCATGGATATAAAAAAACATCACAAATAACATGTTTAATGTACTACGTGTATGTACACATCTATTTTGTGTTACCCTACTTCTATACAAAGGGTCAAATACTGTACGATTGATGCCACTATAAGGTGTGAGATGAACATGTCAATGGCCTGGATGAAGGAAGTTGGATGAGTAACTAAGCCTACTCATCCACTCTGAACAGAAAAGGAAATGATCAACCATGAACGGACTTACAAAACAATTCTCATCATGTGTGGGATTCCCAAACCAACTGCTAGCATGCAGTGTGTAACTTTTCACTTAGCAACCTTTGTAATTTATGTTTAGAGACTACTGTCTGTTTTTTTTGTCTTGAATATTTTTTTGTATTTGATTTGATTTGATTTGATTTGATTTTGATTTATTTTTCCATTTCAAAATAATTACATGATACATATCGATCAAATGATTAAACATAAAGCAATGTATTAACTTTAGTATATCAAACTAACATACAAGATAAAGGTACTAAGAAGAGTACAAAAAATAATTTACACAAACGGATCATTACTGACCTAACATACATGTATACAATGAAACGGAGGTGGCATGTTGAATGCCCCAAAGACTCTAAATACATAAAAGAGTTTTGGTCAAACAAAATTATAATAACTGGATAAATAGTGGTGAAAGTTACAGAAAAATTCACGGTATGCCAACATAGGTTTCTAGGAAAACAAAGAGGAAGAGTGAAAAGACGGGAAATGGAAAGGAAAAGAGGTAAGGAGCAGGAATTTAAGAATTTAAGTATTTAAGAATTATACAAATGTGTGAAAAAAATATAAGAACAACTGTAGATTCCAAATCTCTTTTATTACTAATCAAAGTTCACTTAATTTGCTATAGACACTTTTCATTTTCAGTTTCAAAACATATTAAGATTCCAATTTACACAAACTTTTATTTGTACTCTGAAATATTGAATGGTCTTTAGAGCCAAAATTCAATCCAACTGCACCGAGATTCCACACATACACATACCTGCTGTCCAGTGTAAAAATTAAAATTTATTTTGCGAGGGCTACTTAGAAGTCCACCTACATGTATTGTGTTTAGAGATTTTGTGCACTACGACCCATGGGCAGAAATATTATTTGACGGTGGCTCTTTTTTCATTTACGGTGGCTTTTTCAAGAGTTTTGGGGCTAATCGCCCTTAGCCGCCGCTTATTTTTTTCACTGCTGCTGTCCGCTGAGAACCAGGACATTGACTCGTACTTTTACACAGAGTTAACACCTTCTGCCTCTTTCTCACTACTGTAAAACCAGAAACTTTAGCGAATTTCGCGTGGGGTCGAGTTTCATGAAGCGAAATAATAAAATCACAATTGAAACAACATAAAATTATTGCAATTCGTGAAAGTGTCTTACTGCAATATTGGCTGTCATTAAAAATTGGCGAAAGTTTCTTGCTGCAATACTGTAGATGTAAATGCAGAAATCTTTGCAGGACATTAATTTTTCGCGGATTTCGCGCTATTTTCAGCGGGTGCGAATTCTAGAACTCGCGAAAAATATTTCCTAAGTATGTGGGTTGAATTGCGCGCTTCAGTACAATAATACAGTATGTGTGTGTGTGTCCAATGCATTTTTGAGCGTGTGTGTATAGTTGCGCATGCCGTATGCATTTGAATGGACTGCGTGTGTGTAAATTAATAAATGGAGTGGGTGTACATACGAGCGTGTAATTGTGCAGCGTGAATTTAAGAACTCGCGAATATGTTTTGGGGTCACTCAGCGCGAAAATTTAATCATAGGAAAATAACAGCGTTTACAGTATTGACTGTCATTAACAATTCGCGAAAGTTTTATGTTGCGAAAGGTTCTGGTTTTAGAGTATTACATTTATGTCCCCACTCTGTCATTTTTTTTTTCTTTTTCAAACCATACTGGATTCACTGTATTGCTTACATGTACCTTCTATATTATATTCTACTTTTCTTGAATAAAGGTATAATACCAACATAATCTGTACATGCAGCGGAAAAATTGATGTGCACTTTTTAAAAAAACTTAAGAAGGTTGCATTCATGGTCATTGCAAGTTGATTGCATGTAGGCTTGGCTCAAATTGATAATGTAAAAATATCACATTGGCGTCTGTGCTTGCACGCTCACAGACCACATACTCTTACTTATGCCTCTGCATAATAAAAACTAGTCTATAATCGAGACTCTCAATAGACCAGTAAAGGTGTACATATTATCTGCAAACTACTGTCAGCTTCCATATCATGAGTCAAAGCTACCCCTATGATATTGGAGTCTCAGTCAGCAAGTGAAGAGGAAGTGAGTAAACTACGCACATCTGGTTCTCATGAGCCTACTCTACAGTATTACATGTACATCACTCTGGCATGAGAACTGTACAGTGAAGTTATGGTATACAGCATACAGATGTACACTTCTTCAGCAGGCTATACCAGTTAAATCCAATACTACTTGCTCAATTGTTAAAACTCACACTTGCCTGCTTTCAAGGGCTATGAGCAACTGGTTAAAAAAAAAGAAGAAGAAAGTACACAGGAGTGCTCAATTATTAAAGACAAAGCTACAAAAGGGCTACAAAAAAACAAACAAACTAAAGCAAGAAGAAAAGATAAATTATATAAAAAATTGCTGCAAGGAAGTTTTACTTTTACAATAATTAACAAATCCAAAAAGAGCTCCAAAAGACTTTGAAATATCTTTTTCACACTATGTGCCAACTAAATTCTATATCGAGCAAGAAAACTACAATTCCTTTTGTTAACTGCATGGAGTTTTCCATGTAGATTGATGGTGATAGAAACCAACTTGCCCACAGCAACCAAAGTAACCATGGCAACAACTTACAAGCATGTAAAGTATCACACAACTGTACATGCTAATCAATTAGATACATGTATGTAATGTACATGTACATACATGTACATGAATAATTGATGAAATAAATGTGTGCGTTGCTTCAACAATCATTTTGTCATTATCAATGTACTGTAAGTTACAGTACATGTAATTCATAAAACAATATGAGAGGAAAATCATCGAGGTGAAAATGTGATATTCGTTGTCTAATATGGGATTTTATGAAAAAGGTGCATACATTACGTGAACACACCTAAACCAAGAGCTACCTCTAAATGAAAACAACAAAAAATATATCTACATGTACATGTATACATGTTACTGTCTTTCCACTTAAAATTGAATAATTTTGGATTTTAAGTAACCTTCTGTTACTGGCTTCAGTCATTTATCGAAGCTTACAAACATTTTGTCTATTTCTACATGTATAGCGAATGCAAGAACTCTACAGTACTCATACAGTACATGTACATGTACACCTTTAAATGAACAACTACGTGTACATGTAAGGCAGGCTGCCAAAGGAAGCTGTCAAAGAAAGTCACATGTCACATACATATCTGCTGATTAATATGTACACAGTTACAAATGTAATGACTGATCAAGCAGTGTTTAGGTTTGCTTTTAATTCATTCGTCTTTAATAAAAAAAAAAATCATAACAAGATGAATGTGACTTCTTCTCCTACATGTACATGTACATGCCTCCGCCAAAATTTAGTTGATGGTTCGAACTGTTCTTGAAATACTGTATGATAACTACATGTAGAATAAAAAGCCTACAAAACATATTAATTGACCTCTTTGACATTTGACTTTACATCTAACCCCAAAGTCTGATCATTTTATCTCCTCCTAGTCATGAATACAAAATACTTGAGATATGGTGATAACAAAGCTAAAAAACATTTTCACACGAAATAATGACCTCTATGACATGTCACCTTTGACCTAGACGTGAACAAAAAAATCTAATCAGTTCTTCTCAATATGGTCGATGCATACTACAGTAGTTCCAAGTTTGAAGTTAATGGCTCAAATTGAGCTCAAGTTTGAAGTTAATGGCTCAAATTGAGCTCAAGTTTGAAGTTAATGGCTCAAATTGAGCTCAAGTTTGAAGTTAATGGCTCAAATTGAGCTCAAGTTTGAAGTTAATGGCTCAAATTGAGCTCATGTTTGAAGTTAATGGCTCAAATTGAGCTCAAGTTTGAAGTTAATGGCTCAAATTGAGCTCAAGAGAGTGTCACAATGCGTATTATGACATCAGGGCCATCTAACAAAGAGTTGCGATTGATCCGAATCAATCATGAGTCTTCCAATCAATCGCAAATTTCCAATCTCCTATCTCTTAAGTACAGACTTGTGATTGCTATTAATCTCAAATTATTTGCAATCAATAGTAACTCTTTATAAGACAGGGCCCAGGTGGCTTGAACAAAATATAAAACTATAACTATATATAAAAAGTATATCTAGCAGACTACAATGAACACTAAAAATATCACACGAGTTTTTATGTTCAGGCTATATCAGGGCATAAATTAATCGACGGCCATCGACGGATGCATTATACATTGATATTTTGACTGAACTTGAACATTAATTACAATAAAACAAAAAACAACAAAAACCAGAAAGTACATTTTCATAAACTGTTTAGAAAATAATTTTGTCTGTTCTCCCATTCCTCCCCCGAGATATAAAAAAAAAAGGAAAAGAGTAAAACTAAAGTCACGCAAACATATGTACCCCATTATCAGAGAGAGTGAGAGAGAGAGGGGGGAGTGGTAGGGGGAACAGTGCCCCCCCTTTTCCAAATACCCCAAAAGTGCCCTATTTATTTCTGAAAAATATGCCCCCTTTATCTTTAATAAGTGCCCTTTTTTACTAAAATTTTCCTTGTCCTTTCTAATAAGTGCCCTTTCCCCTTCTTTTTTCTCCTTCTGATAAGTGCCCCTTTTCAAATCTGATAAATGCCTAATTATCCTCTAAGTGCCCTTTTCCCTTCGATAAGTGCCACTTTTCCTTTTCTCTCTATTATGTACCCTTTTCTCCTTTAAGTGTATTTTTACTTCTGATATGTGCCCATTTCTGATTAACGACAGTAAGCAGTTTCCAGAGCCACAATAAAAATTAGTTAGATGATGCATGTAGGGTAATACCAATATCACAAAATGTTCCCTTTTTCAGATTTATGTTCACCCTTTGGAGGTGCCCCTTGTTCCCCCCAAAAGTGTCCTTTTTTGCTGGTGCCCCCCCCCCCTTTAAAAGACGCTCTGCTGCCCCTGCCCATTATACATACTCCCACACACCCTCATCCACACATGCATGCACACACACATACAGTACACATACAATACACACACCCACACACACATACACATACAAATAATATGAATAGATACTCATAGAACATAAAATATTGATTTAACAATCAGAGCAAATAAACAAGGATAAAAGTCTATAAATACTTGTTTAAGGCTGAATTGTAAGTTATAATGGGAGAATCTGTATGTGATATTGAAGCTGCACTTGGGGTGTTGTGGTACTGTGCTAGTTCTGCAGGTCAACTGTTACAGTACATCCTCATCATTCTGTTCAATAAATTGCATTTAAATTATAAAATTATTCTGTTTAGTGCACCTATGAGGATCATATTAAAAAAAAAAAACAGTCACAATAATAATTACTTAGTAATTGAAAGTCAAGTGGCAATTCTACTAGTACATGTAATACTAGACTTGTGTAATGGGACATTGAACACGCACATTTTAATATAATTACACACATCTAAAAAAAAGTATGCAGAAAAAATTTGGCCTTCGATGCCTTTTTTGTAAAATGATTTGGCCTTGGTGCCCTTTGTAGTGGCCTTGGTGCCTTTAAAATTATGAAGCATTTAAGGCCAAAGTGGCCTTGCCCTTAAAAATGACGAAATTTAAGGCCTGCTACATATTAAAGTCAAAGTCAATATAGTACATTGTAACATAATACAATGGTTTTTGTGCATTTGGCCTTTTGGCCTTTTCATTGTTCTTTCAGGAAATTCTGTTCTTCATCCAGTCTTATCCCAAACATATTGTCTGCTTGTGTTTTCATCTCACTTAACTTTATTTAAATAAAAATACATTTTTCCTCTACATTAATTGTGTATTGTATTCATTGTACTGTCTTTTGCAACAAACATGTGTTTATATCTTCAATGTAAGAGTGTATTCATTCTATGAACCTTTTAAATTTTACCATACTGTGATGTATGCATTATTTGTTTGCCTATAAATTTTTTTAATGATTCTTGAAACTTGAACAAATAATGACAATATCTACAGTGCATACATGTAGGGACATATTGTGATATGCACTATATAAATATGGTATACATGTATTTTAATTACTTATTACTTATTCAAGAAGCATGCAAGATTTTATCATCTTGTAGGCTATACAAAACAAATTTGACCAGGGCACATTTTAGTTTACAATTCAGGTATTTACCATCTTGCTAAAAAATAAAAACGCTGACCTTGTGTCTTTATGACCTGAAAAGACAAACAAGAATTGCATTCAGCCTTTTCAAATGAAAGTTTTGATATTATTGTGAACCTGATTCAGACAGGCTGTGTCTGATAGTGCAAAGCTCTATAGAAATATTTACTTGGAACCCATTGTATATGTATGGCTGTTATACAGTATTTCATGTAATACACCCATAGAGACATGCACTATATCTTACAATGTACATGGTATTATATTAAATGGGTTTAAGAGGTATTATTTTTGCAAAATTTAAGAAAATTGAAATTCAGTAATTTGTGCTCACAACCGAGATTCTTTCGAAATTGTACACTGTACTTCAAAATGACGTAATGATTTCTTGATTGTTGATTGAATATTTCTTATTTGATGTACATGTACATGTACAAATATAATGTTTATGAGTGGAAAGATTAGTCATAATGTAAATGAATTGTCATACATGTAGCTTATCAGGTTCAATCTTCAATATGTTATAGCAGAATCCATAATCCTGTCTGGCTAAATGTATGGAAATTAAGTTGCAACAAACTATTTTGAAGCAAATGTCACTGTCTTCTAAGCATTCAAAACATTACACAATCATGCTTACCCTTCAATAGGCTGCAGTAATACCATGATCCTGGATAACTCTCAAACCTACATGTACATGTATACTGCTAACTTTGCTAACTTCAGTAATAACATTCCACAGTACCGACTTATAAATGTATTAGAAAATTGAAAGATCAAGTTCAAAGTTCTATAAATCATAGCTATATTTATAACTATTGTCCTGACTGGGTGCTGTTAGGAAACCTTCCAAACATTGGCCAATCAGGGTCATTCTGTCATTCTGTCATTAAGTCTTCACAGAATACCTTGTACCTGATTGGTCAAATGTTTAGAAAGTTCCACTAGATAAAAACTTTCACTTAATAAGTGCTCTGGACACTACTGAAAAACCAGGAATGTTGGTGATATGAAACTTTGTTAATTCTAAACTACAGTCATTTTTACAGTGCAAATCTAGCAAATTGTAAAAATATACGGTGTCAGTTGTAATTCAATTCAATATTGCAGCATGACATTTTTCGGGAGTCTAAACCACTCACAAATATTGTAAACATTAAATGCTTGTGAAAGTTTCAGGTTTTACAGAACCTTTTCAGCCACTGTGTCACTCTGTAAAATCATACCTTCAGGTCGCTGGTGATAGCACTTTCCAAGGAACCAGATTGGTTTGTGAATGCTGAAGTTTGTCTTTGTTTTCACTGTCCATCCTGCAAATAGTTTGGGAAATAAAAAGTGAAAAAAAAGAAAGAAAGAGATTTCAGTAAAATCAATCTAATTATAAGCATGCTGGTAATGCCAATGACATGTATCTCTATGATACTACTAAAATATCAAGAGGTTTTCCCCTACCATGCAAAGGGTGAAAGCTTTTTATTTATAATTTCCATTCCATCCATTCAAATGGCATACATGTATACCCCTGAAAATTCATAATCACTTAAAGCTTTGATTTCAATCTGGAAAATAGCTGGCATCTTAACGTAATTCTACTCATTTTCACTGTTTATTATACAACTTTCAATTCTACATGTACATGTACATGTACAGTATATGTGAAAATTTTGGGGGAAATATTATTACACATTACATGCATACAATATATACATGTTATTACTACATTTACCTCAATATTTGCAACCATAAAATTGTTTCCTCGCACAAGCATTCACAACAAAAGATTTTTGATTGACACTGATATAATGAACACGGAAGCTTGTTATTACACAAACATTAGGTCCCTATTGCTCACTTAATTACCAACCAATCACCAAGCACAACCCAGCATAAGAACTCAGAAAGGGGGAATGTCTCCTAGATCTCCCAGTGTGATGAGAAATATGATTCATAAGGCATGACTGAATCGGTTTAATAAGAGGCTTTTATCTAGGACTAGATCTCATTACAATTATCCCATTTACCAGTCAGAGCTAGTCATAATGGCTCAATCATTACCGCAGGATGGTAAACACTTTCTCCTACCTGACTACACGTAAATGTATGTACAAGTACACTGTCACTGTCGCATATACATGGGAGCTTTGTACACATGTGCAGTGCTATCTTTCTCCATACTCATTCTATTTTACATGTATGTACATGTACATGTACATGTACTAGAGCAAAAAAATAATACAATGAAGGACCTTGTGGTTTATTGACTTGACTTTCAATCAAGAGGTCGATGATTCAAATCCCTTCCCAACATGTAGGTCTTTATCGGGTCCACTCGCTATTCATAAGGTCCGCTATTCATAGAAAACCGCTATTCATTTACACACATGTAACACGCGTTATGAATAGCGGTCCTTATGAATAGTTATGAATAGCGGTCCTTATGAATAGCGAGGTAATTTGTCTGTGGTTTGCTTGCTATTTAGAAGAACCGCTATTCATACAAAACCGCTATTCATTTAGTCACACGTCATGGATAGCAGTCCTTATGAATAAGTGGTCCTTATGAAAGGCAGTCCTTATGACTAGCGAGGTTACATGTACCCCGTCTTTATAATGTGGAATTCATCCACAGTTGTCTTTCTCAAACCAAATGAAGAAAGGAATGTATTGTACAATGTGTACAATGTACATACATGTAGCACTATTAGAACTTAGATCAGATTACATTGCACCTACATTTACATGTATTGGATACCAAATACCTTGGACTGGCCCAAGAAGATCCCTGCCATCATTTTATTGTCCAGTTATCATTAACCATAATGAGTGATTATTTCTACTAACGGATTACATGTACCATATGTCATATTTCTCAGCAACTCTGTTGACTATTTATTGATTACCCTGCACAAAGCTCAAGGTAAAATGCGTAGTATAAACCTTCATTTTACTTCCATGCTGAGACCCATCCATGTATTGCTCTTAATACAATGTACATGTACATGTTTTCAAACAGGAGAAATAGTACATAATTTCGGTTTGCATTTGCTACATGGGACATTGTTCGTGTGTACATTTACCAGAGCTCTTTTGGAGCTTTCTGGAGCTACAAACAAATAGTTATCTACAGACGTATTTCCAATTATTTTTCCTTTCAACATACATACATGTATGATGCAAAAACTTCACAGCTACATGTAATAAGACAGAGCGGATGGTATGAATCAAATTCCGATTCAAAATTTCACCTATTCAAAATTCTTCTCATTTTTAATGGTTTTATGCATTTACACATGTAAGTCTACACGTATATGTATGTACATGTACACTGTACATAAATGTACATGTACACGTACAGTTAATAGGCAAAAAAAAAATGTTGTATTGGAGTAACGGGTCACTGAAAAATAGGGTAGGTAGGGCATTTTTTTTCTTTCTTTTTTCTTTCCCTTCCAATCTGCATGATACTACCATTTATACACATACATACAAAATGTACACTCCTATGCACATACATACATGTATATATACAAACATACATGTACTTGTATCAAATGCATGCACACATGAACCCATTGAAGATGGGTTAATTTTGCAGAAACGGGTTTCCCATAGGCCCCAACCTGAGATATCTAAGGCACTGTTTCACAGTACGACGCCATGTTGAGGTACACATACATGTAGCTAGCTAGCTAGAGCATGCATGCGCTATGCATGGGTTTCATTGAGCGAGATACGCAGCAATAGGGCGAGGTTATCGCCCAAACAAGCGGCATTGGGCATGCTCACAAAAAAAAAGAGGTTAAACTCTCGCCGAAACCGCTCGAAACACGTATTTTACTGCAGGAAAATAGCTGTTCTGTCTGCAACACTTCCGGGTTTTCTGCACAGCAGAAGGCAGCACGATCATATGCGATATTGATAGCAATTATAAAATAAATAGCACATCAATGATGTGGCGCTCATCCGGCATGCAGCAAAGAAATTGATGCAATTTGTACTTTGAACACAGTAGACATTGTAATGAATCGATGAAATGTACATGTATTGGTTACATGCATGTACAGATGATGAAGTGCCTATTGCAGATCTGGCTAAATGTGGTTTTGGAAGGAGACAGTGACATGTAGATATGAATGAAAGTCTGGAAATTGACAACTCAAGTTGCACGACTTCAGTTAAAAGATTTTGGGGAATGTAAATTTTAATAGTTTTACTGTGTGACAGAGAAATTTGAAATAAAGCATAAAGTTAGTCAAGGTGAGGTATCTCTACCAACTGTGAAATCTTTATTGAGAAGGATTTGAAGGTTAAGATTTGTAATAAAAGAGAAAAGCACTGAATGACATAAGTTATGCATTGGTGTAAAAAAAGAATTTTAAGGTTGGGACATTTAAGGGTGGCTTCAGTGCATTGTCCCTCACTGTTTCAAGTCTTTATTAGCTCATAACCCGCTATTGTTGACCACTGTCACTTCTGGGTTCTCGGTTCTGTCGATGATGTTGACAGAAATCATGTAGAAAGGTATAGCCTTTGAAATAATCCAGCAGCCATGGGTTTCATAATGGACAGGGCAAAGAGTTAAAATAAATTTTGTATAAATTACCATAAATAATTTTCTAGATAAAATTTCAAAATTCCGAGTAGAAGTTCAATGAACCTCATGAAAGTCTTCCTCAATAAATGAGGAAGAAGAAGCAAGTTTTGTGATTTTGTAATAAATTTTGCATAAATTAGCATAAATAATTTTCTAGACAAAATTTCAAAATTCCATGAAAAAGTTCAATGAACTTCATGAAAGTCTTTTAGATGGAAGAAAAAAAATCAAAATCAGTCAATAAATGAGGAAGAAGAAGCAATTTTTGTGATGTTTTAATAAATTTTGCATAAATTTGCATAAATAATTAGCATAAATTATTTTCTAGACAAAATTTTAAAATTCCGAGTAGAAGTTTAATAAACCTCATGAAAGTCTTTCAAATGGAACAAAAAAAAAAATCGGTCAATAAATGAGGAAGAAGAAGCCATTTTTGTGATCTTTTTAATAAATTTCGCATAAATTAGCATAAATAATTTTCTAGACAAAATTTCAAATTTCCGAGTAGAAGTTCAATGAACCTCATGAAAGTCTTTCAGATGGAAAAAAAAAATCGAAATCGGTCAATAAATGAGGAAGAAGAAGCAATTTTTGTGATTTTTGAATAAATATCGCATAAATTAGCATAAATAATTTTCTAGACAAAATTTCAAAATTCCATGAAGAAGTTCAATGAACTTCATGAAAGTCTTTTAGATGGAAGAAAAAAAATTAAAATCAGTCAATAAATGAGGAAGAAGAAGCAATTTTTGTGATGTTTTAATAAATTTTGCATAAATTTGCATAAATAATTAGCATAAATTATTTTCTAGACAAAATTTTAAAATTCCGAGTAGAAGTTTAATAAACCTCATGAAAGTCTTTCAAATGGAACAAAAAAAAAAAATCGAAATCGGTCAATAAATGAGGAAGAAGCCATTTTTGTGATCTTTTTAATAAATTTCGCATAAATTAGCATAAATAATTTTCTAGACAAAATTTCAAATTTCCGAGTAGAAGTTCAATGAACCTCATGAAAGTCTTTCAGATGGAAAAAAAAAATCGAAATCGGTCAATAAATGAGGAAGAAGAAGCAATTTTTGTGATTTTTGAATAAATATCGCATAAATTAGCATAATTAATTTTGTAGACAAAATTTCAAAATTCTGTGTAGAAGTTCAATGAACCTCATGAAAGTCTTTCAGATGGAACAAAAAAAATCGAAATCGGTCAATAAATGAGGAAGGAGAAGCAATTTTTGTGATTTTTGAGAAATGCGCATAAATTAGCATATTTAATGAGTTTCAAAATTCTGTGTAGAAGTTTCGAATCCCCCACCTAGTGCTATCATATAAAGCAAACGGAATTAAAATCGGGTAAGAAATGGCGAAGAAGAAGCATTTTGAAATTGTGGACGGACGACAGACGAAGGACGGACGGACGGACGGACGGACGGACGGACGGACGGACGACGGACGCCTCGCCACGGCATAAGCTCATCTGGCCCATTCGGGCCGGATGAGCTAAAAACATAGGGTAGGGGATATTTTTAGGGTAGGGCAGGTTATTGTTTTTTTTGCAGGAAACATATAGTACAGAAGATAGATGGAGCTCTATGTGGGATGGGCCATGTTATTTTAGTCATGGTACAAATCATGCTAAAGGTGTTCTGGTTTTAATTAATTCCTATTTGGATCTCCAGCTGGAGGAAATAGTAAAAGATACAGATGGGCAGTATATCATTACTGTTTTTACGAAGTGACGGATGAGCGCGCAACTAAAAGAATGTTCGTTTTGAATAAATCGCTTTCAAAGTTTTAAAGCATAATCTCACCCTCTAATGTACATGTTGAAGGGTGAATAAATTTTACATCCTGGGATAGATCATATTTCAATGTTTAGTTCTATGTTTAATCATTTGCCTATTTGTTTATATTTGGGGGGAAAATGAGCTGTAAACATAATTGTCATTTCGTGAAAACACAATATTCAAGGCATCCGAAGGGACAGATTTTCACGAAGTGCTGGATCTCAGCCGCTCGCGTGTAAAACATATGGGACTCGATCACCGCGCATTTAACCGTCATTTCGTGAAAACACAAAATTCAGGGATGCGCTCTGCTTTGTTTTCACGAAGTGAAGGTTCTCAGCCGCGCACGTAAAAGAAACAGGATGGCTGTAAGCCATCACTTCGTGAAAACAGAAAATCCCTTTACTACGTATTTTCTTGTTGATGTTATTGCCATAGTTACATAACTATACATTATTATGGTCTGAAACTTTGTGAGGTTCAAGATGTTAGTGAATGATGTTCAAATATATGCAAAACTCAAAATTGAAAAAATATGCATTTTTCCTCATTACCGTCACTTCGTGAAAACAGGGACGATATATTAAAGGGATTGATTAACTTTGCCCAGGACTAAATTACAAGTACATGTATGTGTAAATTCTTTGTTCTTCCATGAATGTATACATTTTTCTATTTACTTGTAATTAATTGTATAAGTTTCTGTTTATACTTTATTCACGATTGTAATATTCTATTTCTGTATATCTGTTGATTTCACTGAAAGAAATAAAAGAATACTGAGAACAAGAAAATGACATGAAGTTCCTAAATACATACATGTATGTACATATGTGACATGCAATATTTACATGAACATGTGCTTCCTTGTGCTACAACATCTCATTGTTGATTTATAGTGTGGATTGAGTCCAAAGGTGAAATCATGTCTGTTTATCACAATCAACTAAAACAAGCTCATAAATGTACCTGTACATGTATATTTCTGAGCAAGGTGTAGTGCTACTGCACACAGATCAACCCTAATGCAACTCACCACAACATACTAAAGTATGAATGCATTTTGAACTGTCTGGTCATCACTTCACTGTAAAGGTTTCATTCATGCCAAAACGTGACCAGATAGATTAAATGTGGTAATCCTTCAACAATGAGCTTGTCACATGCACCAATAAACAGCATTTAGGCGGAGCCACACAGGGAGACAATAAAACAATCAGCCTCGGCCCATTTTTTACACAAAAAGTTAAGGGCCTAAATGGCATAACACTTATGTATCTGGGGACCATCGTTCAGCCCCTTCCCCAACCTGCCCCCACTATCTGACAACCCTGAATTTGCATGGTTTTGTGTGCACTACCTACACAAGAGGTACCATTGATAAGAATTCACTAAAATGGGACTCAAGTCCACTGACACTACCAGTTTGGGTTCTTTCCTTGTCACAATGCATGACTAATGGGTCACGACTCTACAGGTGCTTGTATCAGTCATTGCTATTTGAACACAGTCATGTGACAGAAACTGTTTGTGATTAATACCTGTGTAGTAGTAGGATCCATAATATCTGCATAATATGATCTATTGTGCTGTATTCTACATGTACATGCCATTCACACTTGCCAAGCTGCATAAAGAATAAAGCAAATTTACAAATCTCATACAGGTGCCTTCAAAATAATATTCTAATAATATTTAAAAGCGACTCTTTTATTCTTCTTTGCCCTTTTCTCCTACCCTCAGGAGAAACAATATTTGAATTTATGTCTAGTCCAAGAAATCTTCTAAAGCACAATACACATGCACTGAAGTCAAGATGTGGGTCTGAGCCAAATGCGATGCAACATGACAAAGTGGAAAAAGGATTTCTTTGTATTGCGAAAAATACGAAATGCTACAGAGTACATGTTACACTTTAAAACTGTAAAACATGTCCATCAAAGAATGATACCATGACAAAAATATGACTGATAACCATTCTGTTACTATGACAACAGCAGTTGAATAGCAAAGACGTCTGGAAATTCTGTCAGTCACACTAAGTGATGTTGCCAAACTGACTTAATGGTTATCATGAGATTTATAAAATTCCATCCTGTTGCGGTGATCTACATTGGAACTTTTGGCTCTGACCCATACATACATGTACAACTTACATGTCCATACACATGTATGTACATGTAGGTAGTATGTGAAGGAGACATGAACATGCACATGCACATGTACATGTACATTGTACAGTACATCACTTACTGTAGGCTTTATTGTATCAAAAAATAAATAATAATGAATGATATGGGTTTCAAATTTACCAATTTTGTAGAGTAAATTGGGTATTCTTTGTTTCTGCATTCTTCGCATACATGTATATACATGTATATCCAACAAATAAGGAGGAAGGACTCCCTCAAAATGATGGGCAAGTCCAAATTATTTGTTCAATACATCACTTACTGATCACTGAGATTTTAGAAATATATCTGATGATTGCATTAAGTTACTAGCCTTACTAAAGTTTGGGTCAGACCAAATAATAAAATAAATTATACTTTTTATGTCAATTTATATTCACAACTCCGCAGCACTCAGTAAAATATGGGACACCAAAATAATGACCAAATATCTTGGACTTGTTCGGATACCGAAGACTATTCTGACGGCTACAACATTGTAAGTATTGCATTTGATGTCGGGAAGTCTGTTACTCCCAAATTAATCCAAGGACCAAATACATGTACCTACATTTTTTTGCAACTGATACAAAATCTCTGAGAAAATACATGTATTCAACTTTAATAAAGGTCCTCCAAAGTTGTTGACAAGCATTAATAGGGAGCATCTCATTCAGGAGTGAACTGAATAGAGCAAGTCAAGGTCACGTCGGCCAAGAATAGGTCTGTATCGGAAGGATCTTCATCAGGCTAGTCATGGGGTAGAACCTCAGAATGACTCACATGCTGACATTACACTTAACAGGAGACTGGAGTAGGCGGTAAGCTCTTAGGGAAACCAATGATCAAAATGGCTTAAAAGCTGGTATACTCTAAGCTTCCAACATCTTGATTAGTGTATATAGACTTGAGCAGCAGCATATACAGGAAAAATCTGAAAATTTTCAAGGTTTATTCAACCAGTCCTATAATATTCATTTAACAAATGCCTTCAACATAAAAAGAAATATTTGGTTAAATTATCAATCAGTATAGAAACACAGATTAGGAGTAATTCATTTTTCATACTAGTTACAAAAGCTTTTTTCTGGCCCTGGAAATGGGCAACAAAGGCATTTCATGCAGAAGAAACATGCCATACCTACCATATTTGACATTATTCCACATGGAGAGTAGCTTGGACTTGACCTTTTCTGACTGGTCATCTCCGGTTTCATCACTAGCATTATTTGTCTCATCCTCTACCTCCTCATTTGCATCAAATGATGTTGATCTTGTGTATGATGACCGTCTCGTTCTCTCCCGCTCCTCACGCTCTCTCCGTCTCATTGTCGCCCGGTCACTGGAGTTGCTTCGAAATCGGGAACGGAAATCAAAACCCTTGGTGCCAATTTCCCCGCGAGACCTTCTGGAAGTCCTACTGGCTGACTTGGTCTTTCCTGGACTGCCCACACTGCTACTACTGGTGTAGTTGGGGGAGGATTTGTCCATAAGCGATGGCAAAATAGATGACTTCTCTGCACTACTTCCATCGGTATCATCTACTTCAGTTGAATTGGAGGTCTTACCAAGGTAGCCGAGCCGAAACTTTGTCCATGCAGTCTTGGTCCTGTCTCTGTCAGAACCCTGTTTGTCTTTCCCCTTGATCTTGGGCATACTCTGCATCACTGGCTGTGGAGGACTTGTCTGGACCTCTGCAAAGTCCAAGGAGTCACTGGATGTATTACGTTGAACATTACCCATTTCTGTCCTCATCGCCTCATTGCAATCCATGGGTCTATTCTCCCTCTCCGTGACCTGGTCGTCCATGCTGAGATTGCCCTCCATGGTACGATGACGACCCTTGGCATAACCAAAACTCGACCGTGACTTTCTCCCAGTGTTTGGTGATCGTGACGATGAACCAGATGGTTCTGAGTCTCTCTTTAGTTCCTGGTCATATGTGTTCCTTTGGGTTGAGGTGCCAGGACTCTTGATGCCTTCATTACTGTCCATTATCTCAGCCAGAGTCCTTTTGGTTGCCTTCCACACCTCTGCAACAGGCTTATTCAAAAAGTCCATATTGGCATCTGCAAGATACGGCCAAAAAAAAGGAAAGGAAACAAAAAAAGCAATATAAAATAATAAAGATCAGCAGTGCTATAAATACAAAGAAATTCATGGAGGGGCCAAGAGGATTTTGGCACAGAACTACATGTGTACGTATGTACATGGTTAACCCCAAAAGGCCCTCCAAATACCCACTTATGGAACCATCACTATGTGGGGCTGTGTCAATTTCAGTTGAGTTGAGTTGAAGAGGTAAATACACCAATAATCAGCAAAATTTTGAGAAAACACTTTCTACATTTTTAGGATGACAGAATATCTGATTTCATGCCAGATTCATCAACAGAATCTTTATCATCTTGATCAAGTGAAATTTTCAGGCTGTTTTTGGCCAGCGACCTTGCTCTTTTCCAGCACACATATGTGCTAGAGATCACACACTTGCTTCTATGGGAGGCAATTCTTCGCAGTACGAAGGTACAGAGTGCACGGTTATCTACAATAACCTTGCATGTGTGAGTGCCAAATACCAGTACATTTAAGCTATTCAGAATGTCCTTCTTTGTTGAAAGCCAAAAACCAAAATGTTTTTTTGTTTTGGGAGGTTTTTTGCTTTATTTTTTTCTTTACCTAGATGGTCTTTCTTTTGGCTGAAATCACATCAAATGAACTACATGTACATGTTATCAGGACTGTGGTCAGGGATTATGACCTACACGTCTTATTTACATGTAAAGCACACATAATACCATAAAATTTCTCAAGATAAAATCTCCAAAACAAAAGTGATGACCCTCTGCTCTGATCTCTGGTAACTATTACACCATAGGATGGTGTCGTAGCTATATTTGCTGCCTACATGTATCTTCAGACGCACACACAATGATATTTTTCATTTGAAATTTGGCATTGTGAAGATACTCTATGTTAATATTTTAAGCTTACATGTACATGTACTTCTGGTTAATTTTCATTTCATTTCAGTTCAGTTTTATTCCACTTTAGCAAAAATATACCAGAGATATACATGGTACATGTAGACCTTATATTACATGTACTGTACATGCCAAATGGTCACCTCAAGGGAAACAGACAGTTCGCCATGACATCAACGGCAAAGGAAATTAAACAAGTAGTGGTCAATAAGTTTACCTAGAAATACCCTTTTTTTCAGTGCAAAATATCACATTCTTTTAGATTTCAATCTCATATTTTGAGCTAGCACAATGAGTACCATAGTATTATTAAAATGTAGAAATAATCATTCTAGAGCCTACATGTACATGTACATGTAAGTACCTGTAACAGCAGACAGGCGTGTATGGAGAAGGGAAAATGCCAAACTGCCAAACACCTGTGCTACATGTATGTACAGTGTATTAATAGGTCCCAATGATTACTAAACACCCTATCAAATGGCATGCATAATGTACTTTTGCTGAACTTTTCTGAAAGTAGCAATGTCATTGTGTCATGTGTCACTGTTACTGCATTTTAATATTGGCATTGCTCATTGGCATTGACTTGTTATTGACAAAATCGAAATCTTCTATTAAAAAAAGTATCATTCAGAATAGACTGATTCGGCAATATCATACACGTATATCGTGAAATAGGCCCTGCTTCGAAAAGATTGTCAGGATTAGGTTAGGGTTAGGTTTTAGGGTTAGGGTTAGGATTTAGGATTAGGCACTCATCCTGGCATTATTATACTTTGTGTGTATACTCTTGGACGGTCATACACCTCAACACTTTCAAATACCACTGCACAAAAGTCACCAATATTCTCTCATAATCAGCATTTAATTTACAAATACCGACACCAAAATAACCATGAAATACAATACCGATGTTGGAAAAGATAATAAAAAAAAAAAAAATCCGTAATTTACTGTCAGTTCTGCCAAAACGGGGTATCAGAGTCATTGTGTTGTCTGTTTTTGACTGCTGCAACAGTGAATGTTGGACACAGTCCCACATACATGTAGGCAAGGGCCTAAGATTAGTAAGAGTGATTTAAGGTAAGAGTGAGATTTTTAAGAGCTGAATTCCCCCAATACATTTTAATAGTAAATCTACATGCGATAGAAAATGAGGCAAACCCAAACTCGGAGAATAGGGGACCAGAGGCGTGTGCTGTATTCAATACTGTGTATGACGACACGGTTTATTCCATCAAGAGACACTCGTCTGGCGTATTGTCAGACACAGTATAGAATACAGCATGCACATCTGGTCCCCTATTCTCTGAGTTTGCCGAAAATGAGTGGTATTTTTTACATTATTCGAGCTGAGTGGTCAATACAACCACTATTACATGTACATGTACTTTGTGTGGGATTAGGGTTAGGGTTACTAAGGACACTCATAGGCCCTTGCCTATGTGGGACTGTGTCAAACATTCACTGTTGCAGTACTTAGTCAAAAACTGACAACAAATTGCTCTAAGCAAGATTTAATTTTCTTAAATTTTCTATATTACCTGATTCAGGGACTCTTTAACTCTTACTGTGCTACAAATTTGAGGTTTCAGAGTTGAAAGTGAAATTTTACATAATTATTTTCCTCTCATGTATGAATGATCTATCATCAAGAATGGATCATAACCATGATAGCCTGCTACATGTAGCTGCTAACACACACAAAAGCTACTGAAGTAACGAAGCCTATTCACCCGTAAAAGCTGTTGTGCAGTAGATCTACAAGCTTATCTGAAGATAAGCTTGTACATGTACCGTATAATGATCCGGGCTAACTCGGTACTAGGACGAAAATTTGATATCATTGTGTAATATGATTAGCAAAGAAGTAAGGCAGTGTATACAGCCACACGCGTGTGTCTCTACCATACGGCCACACGCATCTAAAATTCTCTGCATCACTTAGACTCTGCGCAGCCGCGCCGGCACATAGCAGGTGCATAGCACGAGCGATGTGTATATTTGCACTGTACATGTTGCAAAACTTCATCATGAAGGTTTTATCTCTTGAAATTCACTGAAATACAAACAATATTTTCACTTCATAGTCATCAGATGGCAATGAAGTAAAAATATTGTTTGTATATTTTTCTAGTATGTCAGTGAATTTCAAGAGATAAAACCTTCATGACGAAGTTTTGCAACATGTACCGTTGCATAAATATACACATTGCTCATGCTATGCACTTGCTATGTGCCGCGCCGCTGCATGGGCAGAGTCAAAGTGTCGCAGAGAATTTGAGACGCGTGTAGCTGAATCCTCCGGCCTGGCGGTGGATACAGCCACACGCGTGTGGCCATGTGGTAGTATGGAGACACACGGGTGTGGCTGTATACACTGCCGAGAAGTAATGTTGAAAATTTCAAGAAGTAAAATTATATAAAACATGAAATTTAAGGCTAAAAAAGGGTACGGTGCGTAACGTGGACTTTAACTCTTGAAACATAGTCACCGCACAGTGCCATGCCAAGTTCGCCCTAGTGCCGAGTTAGCCTGGCCCCATGTATAGTCATGTATTGTAATACCGAACAGCACTGTATTACCGAATGCGTACAATTAAGCGCCTAAATGGCTTTCATACACACAGGACTATGCGTACGTTCTCTACACTATTTGACACAAAGAACACAGGGCAGAAGATCAAAAAAAAAGGCAAAAAAACAGAATATCTTATAATCTGCTCTCTCGTCAACCCCCCCCCCCCCCCAGTCGTCACCCCGTTGGCTCCAAATTGGGGTAGGTCGTGTATCTTTTTCCCATAGAGGGCACACGTTCAGTATTATTACAGTGAAACCTGGTTTAGCGACAACCTGTATATAAAGACTACCTGCTCATAAAGACCGCTTTTCTTGTCTCCCTTGAGAGGTCTTTATAGAAAGGTTTCACTGTACAATACAAATGTACCTTTTTTCAAGGAACCAAAACACCGCTTCGTTTGGAAGAAGTTCGCTCAGAAGGGAACATCGTATTAAATCTACGTTGTTTTTTCAAATTCCACCAACTTCTTTTTCTGTAGGATTTTAAGCATTCATTATTTAGGTTTGACAGATATTCATTGGATATTTTATTTGCTATGGTTGATTTTCTGAAAAGTGTTCGGTAATAGGATCCACCTCCTTATATGGTGGTGGATCCAGGGTCCAAACACTTTTCAGCAAATCAACAATAGCAAATAAAATATCAAACAAATATCTGTCAAACTTACATAATGAATGCTCAAAGTCCTACAGAAAAAGAAGTTGATTGAATTTTAAAAAGACAACGTAGATTTAATACGATTCCCTTCCGAGTAAACCCCTTCCCAACGACGCGGCGTTTTGGTCCCTTGAAAAAGGTACTGTATTTCCGAACGTGTGAAACCTATGGGAAAAAGACACAACCTTTGTTTCAATAGTGTGGTTTTCATACACGTAGTCCCGCGCGTATGAAAACCCATTTTAGGCGCTTAACTGTACACGTTCGGTAATACAATGGGTGATTTCACGCTCGGTGTTGGTGTTTGTGGTTAGTGTTTATTTTGTCGCGAAATCATGATCTAACACCGACTATGAAATGAGAAAAAAATCAGTCGGTGTTTAATAGGTGTTGACCTCTGATTTTCTGACGTAGTTCCGGTTGCCGGTGTTTAATTTTTGTCAGATGTTGTCTGCTGAACCGAGCTCAGCAGCCGGTGTTTAATTTCATGTACAAAATTCCGTTCACTAACACTGTACCCTAGGGATTAAGAAATTTTCATTTCACGTTCGGTGTTGGTGCTGGTGTTGCTACTTGTATGCTAGATATGGGAAATTTGGGGGATTAGCCATGAGAAATAAAGTCAGTAGGCATCATTCGAAGTATAATTTTACAGGTGTTATGAGGTGGTATGTTCATATAGGTCTGAAATTAAATCTAGGCCAACATTTAGTCCAACGCGGAAAGGAACTACTTTTGCTTTTTAAAGGGGCGGAATGAGTGAATAAAAAATCCTAGATCTACCTAGTTTTTTTTCCAGATAGATTTGATAAATATGATGTTAGATATTCCGTAGTAAAAGACCCAGAGAATCCACATTATTAACTAGGATGAGTTCTAAATCAACAATCACAATACAAAAGTAATGAAACTTCACGGCTAATCTGAGCCGATGCCCGAAATTTGGCCGTTTGCCATGTACGCGCTGGGCCGTCCGATCCGGCGTCTAGCTACATTAGCTACCGCAGCATTTTCTGCTGCAAGTGAGAAACTCGAGAGAAATTAAATCTACATGTAAACTTACTGTTCCTGTCAATACTATCCATTTCTGTGAAGTTTCTTACCGGTCTCTAGATCAAATAAGGATTGCTTTTAGAATCACCGGACTACTCGGGCAATTTTACGATATTCTAGACTAATAATTCAGTAGTTAAAAACAATTTTTTCTTCATCGTTGAGAATGGTGCTGACGCCATTACCAGTGTCAAGCTATCGATGCGCTTTGTTGGGATATCGGTATCCATGGTATTGGCTCCTTAAATCTGAACTGCGGTGTTGGTGCTCGATTTTAGGAGAATCTTTGCTCTAAACACCAACACCAAACACCAACACCGAGCATGACACCCATGATTCTGTTCGGAAATACAATCCTTGACTAGAGGTCTATAACTGTAACTGTGAGTAGGTATGTTGGGTCCTAACTTAGTCTTAGATCTATATCACAAGTATGCCACTGCACCGATTCACACAAAAGAATTTTTTTCAAAATTCAGAATTAAACGATATGATAGCCTTTGAAAACAAAGCGAGTAAACTCGGCATGCCGTAAACTCTTGCTTTCCGATCCTGACACGACGAGATCCCAGCTTGCGACCTACCTTTCAGGCTTTCTATTCCTACCACGTTCATCCCCGTGAACTCCTCCGTTCAACATTACCACCTCCACCGCTGGCAGGCTCTGCTGCATAATTTGCGCAACGCAACGGTCAATCGAAAAAGAAGCCGTCATTACAATGGAATCATCCCAAATATACAAAATAACACATCAGTACATCGTATTATAACTAAAGACAACCACATATGTATCAGATGATAAGAGACAGACTTACGAAATCGGATAATCTTCCCTTCAAAGTCGTGTGACCAACGTAAATATTGACTGATCCAGACTCCTACTACATAATATAAGCGTACAGCGCTATAGCAATATATATATGGGCGTGTGATCGTATTTAGCATAGATCGTGAAAAGAGAAGATAGGACACTCTCCCGACTAGTCGACTGAGCTCTATGACATGTCATAGAGTTCAGTGGGTACGATGTAACGGCCAGGGGAAGGGCGCCCATTAGCGTTGGGTAGGTAAACTGACGCATTGACTGTAACAGGAAGGAAACCAGGCGTCTCTATGAATTCAGAAGAGGGAAAGGGCTGAAAATTAATGAGGAGGAGGGGGGGGGGGGGGGTGAATTTAACAGGGGACATGCAGCTATCACAGTGTTGTTCCATGTCCTGGCCCATTTTCTTTAAAATTTTACAATAGTAATCATACATACACACACACAGAGGGGGAGGGGGGGGGGGCTCCTGGTGTGTGTGTGTGTGTTTGTGTTTTTTTGGGGGGGGGCTAGGGGCACAGGGTCCCGACTTTTACAATACCCGAAAAGTGCCCCTTTCTTTCTGATAATTTTGAAAAATGTCTTCTGGTGTGGGAGGGGAGGGGCATTGTACCTCTCTTGACTCCAGCTCCTCTGCCTTACATTTTACTGGTACATGTAGTAATACGGGTAATTGTTACTATATAAAAGGGAAAGACTTGAAAGGAGCAAATATTGCACAAGTCTTTCAAAATGGGCACTTATCAGACATGTCAGAAGGGGAAATGGCACTTTCTAGAAAGGAAAAGGGGCACTTTTGTAGTAAAAAGGGACAGTTATCAGAAAGCAGTAAATTTCATTAATATCAAGAGATACTTTTGGCCGGGTACTTGAAAAAATGGAGGGGGGGGGGGGCACTGCACCTATAACAGTCAAGCCACAAGATATGTGTGTATCAATAGTTATTCAGAGCACAGCAATTGTCATTGTTCTTTGCAGCTGAAATTCCAGAGCTGCTCTTTTAACCCAGAGTCATGAATCATCAATGTGGCCTTTATTTTTCTAAGACCTGAAAATCTAATTAAATATTAGAGCATTAATTTAAGAGCATTAATCACAGAAATTTCACAGAACTTATCCCAGATAAGTATTATATCATTTAACTGAACAATGTGAAAGTCTCATTCTGTCATAACTTGATCAGTTATTGATGATCAAAAGTGTTAACCTATTTTTTAACATCTGCAACACCAGTACATGCAACCAATTTTTGCATTTGATATCAAAGAAGCCCAATTAAACTATACAGGGTATGCAGGGTAGGCCTACCACACAATGAACTTTAAAGATTTGATTCAATTTCAAAGAAATAATGTACTATCTTGTTTTGATCTTCATTTTTATTGCATCTTCAGAAAATCATAACTTTTACAAATTTTGACAAAAGTCAAAATGTCGCAATTATTGACAATCTCAATTCTCAAGGCAGTTTCATGGCAATTTCAAGGCAGTTGACAATGTGACAGAGCATTCAACATGATTTTGGTTGTTGTTGCTGTTTACTTAAAATTTTCTGAGGGCATAATCATACACATTCATGTTCCAAAGGAATTCAAAGAAAGATTGACAAGTGATAAAGTGCCATAACTTGATAATAGATGATGAAACTGTAGTGCCACAACGACCCCCCCCCCCGAAAAAAGCTAACAACATCAATACAATTTACATAGAAAGTGAACACTTCACAAAAAGAGTATCTCACCACTCTTTCCAGGAGATATATTTAGTGAAAGTGTGAAACTGTCAAGGGTCCCTTGATGACCATTAATTCTTGAAGATTTGAACACCACTTTTGATAGAAATTTGTGACATTCCTTATATCTGTGTATAGTAACTTTGCATTTCCAACTTCCCAAATAATTGCTGCAGGAGCATGTTACTGAGAGATATACAGTGCATCCAAGAAAAAAACAAAACCTTTAAAAAAAGGGCTACTGTGACTAAACTATGTGCTCTATGGCAAATAGTTACCCTTTTCACATAAAACAGAAGTATTAAGCTTTTAAAGGATGCCTTGATGCACTTCACAAAAAAAGTATCTCATCACTCTTTCCAGGAGATAAATTTAGTGAAAGTGTGAAACTGTCAAGGGTCCCTTGATGACCATTAATTCTTGAAGATTTGAACACCACTTTTGATAGAAATTTGTGACATTCCTTATATCTATGTATAGTAACTTTGCATTTCCAACTTCCCAAATAATTGCTGCAGGAGCATGTTACTGAGAGATATACAGTGCATCCAAGAAAAAAACATTTTGTGTATTTTTTATTCATTTCCGACTTGCATTTTGTTGTAAAGCTTTCGGGTGAGGCACCTCACTTTTTTGCCCATAGCCAAAGGCACAGCACCGTAGTCACTCAACTACAGTGACTATGGGAGGCTTCCGTCTGTCTTGGAGGAGAACCTCAAAAGTCAAAAAATGTTTAGCATAATTCTCGTGTTGTTGTTGTTTTTGGTTTTTTTTTTTGCTTGTCAGAGAATTTTTGAGTATTAACCCCTCATTCCACCCAGTACCCCCTCTCTTGCATGACAAAAGAAAATTATTATCTTTGACTGAACTCTAAAACAGTCATTTTGAATAGTCTACTGTTAATACTTTTCGAAAAGATCAGAAATTTTCCATAGATATGTTTATATTATGCTAGTACTTGTTAGTACCTAGTAAAGAGCATGGCTTAATTACCGACAATTTGCGGTAGATGTGGACCTGTTCAAGATTGATCAGGACACTGAATGAGCAAGATCCTCACTCAGGGCCTCGTCGGGTAAGATTCAGTGTGACCAGCGTTAAAAATGGAATTATGCTAGGGAGCAGCGCAAAATTCTGCTAAATAAAATTTAAAAAACTGCCAAAAAAAGGAGGGTTTCTAAGCATTTTCGGGGTGTATTTACTCAAAAATTCTCTGACAAGCAAGAAAAAAAAAGAAAAGGTTATCAGCATTTTGGGGGTGTATTTTTAGTCCAAAATTCTATGACAAGCAAAAAAAAAAAAAAAAAAAAAAAAAAAAAGGTTATCAAGCATTTTTTTTTTTTTTTTTTTTTTGGGAGGGGGGGGGTATTTTTACTCAAATATTCTCTGACAAGCAAAAAAATAACAGAAACACCAGAACTATGCTAAAATTCTCCTAAATTTTGTCAGATTATGCTAAGCATAATGCTAGATGCTAAAGCGGTCAAAATTCTGCCAGAAAGCAGAATTCTGCTAACACTGGCAGCGTTGGTAAGATCTTGCCCAGCGGTCTGTTAGTTTTGGCCGGCTACTGCTCTTTGCCTACGAGAGCAAAATGTTGCAGGTGCCCTGGCCCTAGGCCTACCCTAGACCTTCGCTTTGAACTTTGTTAAGGTAGGGTCTAGAAAGATCAACATAAAATTTGAATGACATTGTCTTCCGTACTGGACCCAGATTTTAAAAAATGTTCTTTATTTTCTAAATAACCTAATCATGCTAATGAGGCTACAAGTGAGAGCGGTCTCAATTGGCCTGGGCTAGGCTGAAGAAGGTCTAGAATCTAACTGTTACGTCTCTAATTTTGCAGGCCCGTAACTAGGATTTTTGCGGGGGGGGGGGGGGGTTCAACATTTAAATCAAATTAAAAAGGGAAATGGATGAAGGACAACCCCACGGTACTGTATTTAAGAAAGCCTTAAAAGGCATTTTCCGGCTTTTATCAAATATATCACTATCTAAAAAAAAAGTGAACTCTATTTATTAATGCTCCCCACACTTTGAAAGGCGCTTTACCAATGCCTTGATAATTAAAAAACGATGTCTAATTCATACATCTACAATGTGCTAAACCATGATTTCAGTTCACTAACTAAAAAAAGTCCCTTCTGTGGGAGGAGAGGACCCCCCCCCCTCCACACACACACACACACACACACACACCCACACACAGATCCAGATCCTCCCGTTTCTCCACTCCTTTGTAGAGACCCAAATTCTTAGCCTTTATCTCAAGTTCCAACAATCGTCCATTTGGGGGAAGGGAAAGTTGCGCGGGGAGGGGGGATTGTCGTAGGGGGTAGTTGTCCTGGAGATTAGTTGTAGGTGGTAGTTGTCCGGATACGGGCTTGGAAATTGCCGTGAGAAATTTATTTTTGTTTTTATTTGGGGGTGGGATATCAAGCCCTCTCGCAATATTTTCATAATACGTGATTTTAGTATGCTACAATTTATCGGTGTCTGCCGTTCTTACAGTGTGCCCCTGTTTATGGCCATGGATGCGGGAATGGAGTATGCCCTCCCACGGTTGGGACTTTCAAATTACCCTGAGTTAAAATCACTTTTCAGAGCATTTGAGTGTGGAGTCATGGGAATTACTAACTTTCTTAATTTCATTATTTTCTGTGAAATCTTGATTTCGGTCTTCCTAATCATAATATATAATGATATAGGCCATCTCCCCCTCCTGAACTATTTGGGGAATATATCACACATCCTCCCCCTCCCGGGATCGACACCCATCCTTCCATAGCATTTGAAATATGAATTCTAGTACTAGAACCGTCGTTTATGAACTCCCCTCTTGAAAAAAGGGTGCAGGGTATACATGTATATATCGTATCCGGACAACTACCCCCCCCCCCCCCCCAGACAACTACCCCCTTATAGGTCAACTACCCCCTAGGACAACTACCCCACAGGACAACTACCCCCTCCAGGACATCTCTTCCTTATGTTCGTTCATATTTTTATCCTTTTATCTTTTCTTCTGTCCTAAACTTAATATTGCTTTATCTTTATGCATTTGTTTTCCCTAAATTTCCTTATGTTGTTAGTATCATTTTATCTTTCCTTTATTTTTTTCCCTTCATTTTTACTTCTATCCCTCCCTACTTCTCTCTTTATTTTCTTCTTTCTCTTTTTTTTCCTTCTTTGCTTATGTTATTCTTTGTTTTGGGCTTTCTTTCATCTTCTCTTTCTGTCTTTTCTTATGATTATGTTATTCTTTGTTTTGATATCTCTTCGTTTTCTCTTGTTGTCTTTCCTCATGTTCTTTTTTGTTTTGATCTTTCTTTGTTCTTCTCTTTCTGTATTTTGATCTTTCTTGGATCTTCTCTTTCTGTTTTTCCATATATTGTTCTTTTTGCCCTTTCTTTATCTTCTCTTGCTGTCTTTCCCTTATGTTATTCTTTTTTTTTATCCTTCCATCATCTTGTCTTTTTTTCTCTCCTTATGTTTTCCTTTATTTTTTCCTTCTTTCATCTCTTTCATCTTTTGTTCTACCCTACGCCCGTGTATTTCTTTATTATTCTCCTTTCATCTCCTCTTTTGATCTTTCCTTTATCTCTTATTCTTTGTTTCTTCCTTTTAACATCTTATCTATTCCGTCTTTCTTATTCTAGCATCTTCCTCTCTTTCCTTCTTTTGTTTTCAGTATTTTTCTCTTATTTCTTCCTTTATCAGTTTGTATGACTTTGTTTTATATTTCTCTTCTAGTTTTCTCCAGAAGGGCGCGGTTTCTGCGTAGAAACCTGCCATAAATTGTGCCGTCATTTAAACCTAACTGAGATCTAGGATGCGTTCATAGGCGGCGTAAGTGGGGGGGGGGGGGAGCAGGGGGCGGTCCTCTCCCCCCCCCCCAACAAAAAGGTGGGGGGCCAAAACGCATTTTTGCCCCCCAAAAGCCCACCCCCCTCAAAAAAATCAGCAGTAAAGGAGTAATAAAGGTTTGGTTTTTAACTAAAAAGGAAATGAAAGAAATAAAACCTTAATTGAATCACATAAAAATGATATTTCATTAAAAGAAAAGGAGAGTAAAATGGAATTAAATTTCCTACACATTCCGCGTACGCCCTTCTTTATCAATGGAGAATTTGATAATAACGCGATACGCGCATATCGTGGGAAAAGTAGGCCTACGTTTTTGTCGCGTTCTTTTGTTCGCAGCATGTACGTCGTTAACAAGATTTGGGTCTATAAGTTAACCCTCCTCTTATGTTTAGCACCACTTTTTACGCTTTTATGCCAATTACCGAATATTTGATTATCTATTTGTTTTTTTTTTATTAATGTATAAGATGTGTATTAATGAAGATTCTTTTTCATATTGGTAAAGGACAACATTAGTTCCAATCTGACGGTCAGCTCGACTTAATGTAGGCCTACATGGATATTTTAAAGGAAATCATTTAGAGATGAAGCTTCCGGGGCAGAGGAAGGGGGTGGCATAGTGGTCATCCACCCCACTTTATTAAACTCGTGAAAACCGTGTCCCTTTTCAAGTTTTCATCATTCACCTCCAGTAGTGCTCCTTTCCTACCAATATCGCCCTTTCTGTTCCAGTTTGACTATATTTATCACTATATTATTTCATTTTTATGTTCATGTCACATTATTTTCGCCCACACAGAATATAAATAACGCCCCATTAAAAAAAAAAAAATTACCATAATTTGGGTATTTAAAAATCTCATTTTGTCACTCGCCAGAGTGGTTAATCCAAAAGACAACAACTATGAAATACATTTCAATAAGCGTTTTGTTCTCTCCAGAGGCACTTAAAGGTAAGAGAGAGGGGGCATTATTGAAAGAGAATGGTGCGCTATTAAAATAAAAGGGAAACTTTGAAAAAAAAGAAGAAATGGGACAATTGTGAAAGTGATAAAGGATGATTATGAATAGCGACCCTCTTCTTCTATTATGAATAGCGACCCTATTCTTCGATTATATGAGTAGCGAGCCTTATGATTAACGACCCCGATTTGGTATTATGAATAGCGACCCTTATGACTTATTATGAATAGCAGTCCTTATGACCTTCGATTATGAATAGCGACCCTCTTCTATTATGAATAGCAATCCCTATTTATAATGAGTTTATGAATAGTGACCCCCTTTTCACTTTTTGAATAGCGACCCTTCAGGTATAGGAAATTACACATTACAAATAGCGGTCCTTATGACTAGCGAGGTAACCCCCTACAAAATGTACCGGAGTAGTGAACCGCTCTGTGAAAAAGGGAAGATGAAATTCTGCTGTCATACCCTTGCCGACTTGGTTGGCGATCATCCCCGAATTAAGAAGCTCCCAAACCCTCGAAATTAACGAATAAATATTACGAACAGGGGCACCAATTTTGGGGGAACAGAAGGATACCACCCGAAAATTAGAACAAAAAATAATGCACAGAATAATCGTGAATTAAATATTTTTTACAGGCTACATCATAACGTTAGAATGTAAAGTTGCACTTTTCCAAAATGGAAAATCTCGCTCGGTTACTACGCTCTCTCGCCGGATGATATATAATATATAAACGTGAAAGTATAAAACCAACGAATATTCTAATGTCAGTTTAAAAGAATTAAATGATGCGAATTTTCAGGTGGGTATATACAACAAAGTGCAGGAGCGGCGATATATTTATTTAATCTATTTTTTTCTGATATCTACACAGGGTCACTCATTATTACCAGTAGTGGTGGTCTTCCATTCTGTGATCCTGTTTAGTATCAAAAATATATTCTTTAAAAAAAAATCATGAATATAAACTCGTAACTGGGGGGGAGACAGAGGGGCCTCTCTGTAGAAACTCTTCAAGGGGGTTGTCTCCTAAATTTAGTATAGTCTTTTTTAATGTCTAAATAAAGGATTTTTAAAACATGACCTTACCCCATTAAGAGAAAAATAATGTCGATATTAGCATCAGACTTGGATTTGCCCATGTGACCAAAAGTGCTCTAAAATGCAAACTTCTACCGGAACTACAACACAATAATTTCATATGATAAGATAGTCATTGTTGACAAATAAACATGGACTCAGTTTCTTTACTTAATTTTGTTGAAATTTTAGTTTAATCATGTTAAAGGTCGTAATTTTCATAATTTTCTCTTTATTTTGTATTTTCCTATATAGTAAACTCCTACACACCTAGAATTCGTCGCTGTAGAAATAAATGTGAGGTCAGTCGCCATAGTGCTCCCTATCGACTGAGCGATGATAAAACTGGGTCAACGACCAGGGAGTCATCAATGTTCGACGATCACCATCGGACCCCGTTCATGACATACACCGACCCTCATCTGCTCATCATTCGTTACGTAGCTATTTGTCATTACTCCAGGGAGCGGGATTTTCGTTATTCACATCTGCGATGCGTACTAGATGAGCAAAATAAAAAAAGCTGTAAAATTAGTTTTTTTGTTTGTTTTTTGTTTGTTTGTTTTTTATTTGTCAATTCTTGACCTCGAACGACATAATGTAACATTGGCGGATCAAGGGGTGGGGCACTAGAAGACATATTTTGACATACAATAAGGAATGAAAAGAAGAGAAAAATGTGCATGCATTGCTTTCGTGGAAAAAAAATGTCTCCTCCGGGAATCGAACCCGGGTCACTGGCTTAGAACGCCAATGCCTTAACCACTATATAGACAACGGTTTCGGCGACACCTGACCAGGCGGAGACATTTTTTCAACCTTTACAAAAATTTCAAAGGGAGCATGGGCGCAAATCCAGGGGAGGACAGGGGGACATGTCCCCCCCCCCACCTTTTTGAAGATAGTCGAATGCCCCCCCCCCCTTTTTTGAATTACTTCTGTTTTTCTTTTCTTTCTTTTTTTTTTTTTGCTTGTCAGAGAATTTTGTTGGAGGCGAATGTCCCCCCCCCCCCTCCCCACCTTTTTGAATAACTTTTTTTTTGGCTTGTCAGAGAATTTTGGAGGCGAATGTCCCCCCCCCCCCCCCGAATTTCAAAATGGATTTGCGCCACTGAAAGGGAGGACAGCTCTGGGGAACTTTGATTTAAGCTACGCAACCAACCATCTCATTTTCATTTCTCACAATTGTATTTATTTTCTCGAGAGTTGCCAAAGCTGTTATTTCCTTTCACTTGTATATATATATATATATATATATATATATATATATATATATATATATATATATATATATATATATATATATGTGTGTGTGTGTGTGTGTGTGTGTGTATATACTCATTAATATTCACGGTGAAATAAAACGAATATTTGAGGGTCTGTTTGGTACCCTCATTGGTGTGTAAAATGGTAATATTCGAAAACATATTTTTAAACTTTTAGTCGATTTTACTTCAAGGAATCAGTGATAGGATGGGTAATAATGATATTTATAACATTTTTATATTATATCTTAGAATTGATCTGTTTGTGTTACATTTTATATCAGTTTCTAGTCATAAAATATGAGGATCGAAATTAGGCCTAGATGTAATTCATCTATTTTTTAAATAGTTTTGTAGCAATTAGCTCATTAAAACTTCATTTTAAACAGACATCTGCTTTTTTTTCTTTTAGAATGTCGATTCTCAACATTGATCTTCAATTGAGATTTTGAATGAGTGCTTACATATATGAACATGAAAGGACATTTCTGAGTAACAAAGAGAAATATTTTGTAGATGAGGGAAAAAATTATATTTTATTAAGCTTTTTCACCTTTATTTAATAATGCAACAAAGGCAGATCTGGAGCACCTGACCCAAACCCAATTTGGCATACCTCAGGTACAGAAAGGGATGATTTTTTTTCTTTGCATACAATTTTGTTAGTGTGCCCCCCCCCCCCCGGCACAAATTTTGGACTAAATAAGATGGACTGGAAAATTGAAGAAACTTATTTTCTTATTGTCAGAGAATTTTGAAATAGAATGGCACTTGAAAGTATGAGAACCTTCTTTATCGAACTTGCTTTCCCCCATCCCCACCCCCTTTGGGAGTTTCCACACAGTGGCGGATCCAGGGGGGGGGGCCTTCCCGGGGACCAAAAAGTGGCCCAAAAATGCTGAGGACCTTTTTTTTTTTTTTTTTTTTTTGCTTGTCAGAGATTTTTGAGCTAAAAAGGGGCCCAAAAATAATGAGGACCTTTTTTTTTTTTTTTTTTTTTGCTTTTCAGAAAATATTGTGAATATTTAGCCCCCTCCCTCAAGAAATCCTGGATCCGCCACTGTCTACAAACATGTATATTCAAATACATTTATCCGTTTATGCGCAATGAAATAAATCCGCCGTATTGTAGCCAATAACTTCTGTTACAATCAACACGAAATTGACTATATCACGAGAGTGCGGTTGTTTTCTAGACTGTGCCCTCATAGGTTGTGTAAAAAAAGATAGCTTTAGGATATGAATTTAGATCTATTACTTCACCTCTGAGTCGGTTCGTTATCTTCAAGGAATCAGTGATAGGAAAGGTCAAATCAAATCAAATTATTTTATTTCCACCATTGAAACATGTTTTTAAAAATCAATACAAATGAGTGTCATAAATAATAGTGGCGGGATCATGGAAAAGCACAAATAGGCTTGTTACAAATGACCACTTAATACAGAGTACATAAAACAAAATTATAAGAAATCATAGAATATCAAGTGTACAGAAATTCATAACACTAAAGGAAGGAATGAAGAAAAGAGGGGGAAACATATACATTAATCTAGTACATTTAACATTGTGAATCAAGAAGATGTCGCTTATAAAATCGTTTAAATTGTTTTACAGTCTTACTTTTCTTAAATTTAGTTGGGAGGTGATGAAATCTAGTTCTTAAACTGTATTTTTTTTTATACTATCCTCTCATCATGCATTGTTTATTAGCTGAAATTGGGCCTAATTCACCGGTTGTTTTCAATAAATTTTACTAAATGAACCTATTAAAAGTTCAGTTAAAAATAAATAATAATTTAAAATTTTCGACAATTCTTAGAAAAACAATTCTCAACATTATTTTAATCTTATGAAATATCTTCTTTAAAGGGACATTAACCCTGATTACACGTTGGTTTTAAAAGAAGCAGAAAAAATAAAGAGACAGATCAGTGAAGGTTTGAGCAAAATACGATAAGAAATATTAAAGAAAGGAATATGAATTTTTAAAGTTTTAGTAAATAAACACCAATTGGCAACTCCTTGACGTATCTTGCGAGTTCCTCTTCCATTTGTCATGTACCCCAAATATTCAATCATACATATACCTTATAGATATAATCATTGCTCATATTTTTTACACAAAACCTGTATGAAACAAATCTATTCCTTTCTCAAAAACTAAGAAAATGAAAATTTATGAAAGTTTCTCTACTGAGCGAATGGAAGAGGAGCTCGCAAGATACGTTACAGAGTTGCCAAATAATTCTGTGTTTAATTGATCACAACTTCAAACAATGATAATTTGTTAATTTTTTTTCTTTCGTATTTTGCTCAAACTTTCACTAATCTGTTTCTCTCACTTTTCTTCCTTTATTCAAATAAACTTAATAACAGGGTGCAATTTCCCTGTTAGCAAATAATTTTCATTGGAGGTTTTGAAAAAAAACAACTCTTATCTGAACATGAAAGGAAATTTGTACGTAACAAAAAAAAAGAAAGATTGTAGATGAATTTTATTTCATAGTTATAACAAAGGATTTTTTTTAAATCTCAACACTTATAGTATTAGTTCTTAACACTTGATTGCTTCAAATGAATAACAATTATGATTGGTGTTAAAACTTGAATCACATCTTAATATTTGGTATGAAATAGCTATTTATGAATCCTTTCTCAACATAGAATTCGATCAAATATTTCTTGCCCTAAATTGCAAACTTATTAACAAAGTTATTTGTACGGTATGTCTTTCTCAAGTAATAATAACTAGAATAATAATGTGAAGACCTCTGCCTTAAAGACTTCCCCTTCATTGCCTTATTTGCTTCTATCAGCCGTACCGGGCGCGCCCCCCCCCCCCCAAAAAAAAGAACCCCAAACTTTGGAAAATTCCTGTAGATATTATATATTATTTATTTTGTCATATTATTATTATTATTATTATTAATAATAATAATAATAATGATAATAATAATAATAATGATAATAATAATAATAATACTAACAATGATAATAATAATACTAACAATGATAATAATAATAATAATAACAATAATGATAATAATAATAATAATAATGATAATAATAATGATAATAATAATAATAATGATAATAATAATAATAATAATAATATTAATAACAATAATAATAATAATGATAATAATAATAATAACAATAATAATAATGTTGGATATTTATATAACGCTCATATCCACCATAAATGGTGCTCAAGGCGCTCCAATAATTACCCCTGCTCTAGCTAGGCTACCGATTTCGGCGCTCACAGCATTCAAGGAATTTATTCCTGCCGGTACCCATTTAACACCTGGGTGGAGAGTGGATTAATGTCTTACCAAAGGACAGTAGTGCCGCGCCGAGGTTCGAACCCACGACCTTTTCCATCTCCAGTCAAGTGTTTAAACCACTCGAATACGACACCTCTACATTAGCAGCTATAAACTTGATAATATCTGAAAGAACAACTTTAATGGTTTCCGATGATACATCAGTTAAGTTTTCAGGGTCACGCGCACCCACACATAAAAAAAAAAACCCGTCTCCCATCCTCGGCTAGCTGACAAGAAGGGAGAGGAGTTAGGGGCTAGTCGAACCTGGATCATGAGATCACAAGTAAAATATGCCTTCGCCTTCCCCAAATACTGTAGATTGGTCGACGCTGTTGTCATCCCCTCACCTCACATCTCTCTTGTTATCTTTCTCTTATCAAAAATTGGACTACGATATGTTTTTCGTTGGCTGGCGCTCTTCCCGTGTATGATCCAGAGCCATCTATACACAGAGTTTGGCCAACTCAGCTCCAGAAGGTAACACAAAGGCGCATGTTGCTTTCTTAGGAAAGCATACAACAAAGGGATAGACGCCATGTTGTGGACACCTGAAACCGAGTTGGCCAAATTCTGGGTATGGATGGCTCTGGTATGATCGAGTCTTGTTGATGATGACGCCCGAAATTGTTTGTTTGTATGTTTGTTGTTTTTACCTAGGGATACCTACCTAGGGAAGATACTGAACGCAGGCACTAGGCCTCTGTATTCAGTTCTAAGTTCTTCTTCCTTTTTAAGATGGCTGGATCATTTTCTGGTGCAGGCGACTCATAGTCGTACTTAATCGGCTCACTTTTCCAGCACCTATCCAATGCTACTTCAAAACTGTGCACACTCGGGGCAGTAATGGTGTCGTTAGAGAGATTATTCCATGGTTTACGTATTCGTACATAAAAGGAATTTTTGTACCTCTGAGTTTTGGTCCTAGGAATAAACAGTTTCTTACTATGCCCTCTTGTCTGATCTCTGGATTGTAATACAAGATTTGGTGTTACATCAGAATCCTTATTTATTAAAAATCTTGTACAATTCAATCATATCACCTCGAGCCCTCCTGTAAGCTAAAGTAGGGATATTCAACTGTCTCAGTCGTTGTGCATAAGGCAGCCCCTTTAACTCTGGGACTAATCTAGTCGCTCTTCTTTGGACATTTTCCAAAGCATGGATATGTTTTTTTTAGGTGGGGGCTCCACACCGCATGAGCGTACTCTATTTGAGGGCGAACAAGCGATTTGTACAAAAGGGAGAAATTTTCCTTATCTAAATAAACAAAGGTTCGTCTGATTAAATTCATTAGACTATTTGCCTTTTTGATCTTTGTATGAAGATGTTCTTCAAAATTCAGCTTATCATCAATCACCACTCCCAAATCTTTCTCAGATGACACTTGCATGAGGGCACTTGGTGAATTATCACAAGGGCGTAGGCTGGGGGATGCACTGGGTGCACGTGCACCCCCCCCCCCCCCCGCGGAGGCATAGGAGTTCCTCCCCTGAAAAAAAAAACTTTTTTCCTCCTTTCAACAGCTTCAAAAACAAGGGGGCACATGACCCGAAACATTCTGTAAAACAATTATTAGTCTTGATTTCTGCCCCAAACCTTATACTAAAAGTCAGGCCATCCATAGAGGTCGGCCAAATCCATTCTTGTCTCATGACGACAGTACCGCGAGACTTATAGTTAATTAAAACCCTTTCGCACCTATAACACCCGAAACTGATGCCCGAAACAGAGATTACTTAAACGCCCCGGAACCTGGGGGGGGGGGGGGGGGTCACTCGCGGACTGAAGTGGTACCCATGCTCGTCTAAGCACCTCAAAACTGGACCCAAAAGGAAGTAATTCTTGGTGTCAAATTCTACCTCTAAAAGGATATTGTAAAATATACCCTTAAAAGGCATAAATGGCGTAGGAAAATGTACCAACAAATGTCGAAGAACGCCTATTTCTCAAAAAACGTCGAATGTTAGACTGTACAACACCCATTTTTCTAAAAAAAGAAAGAAAGAAAAAAAAAAACGTCGAATGTAAGACTGAAAAACACCCCGTTTTCTCAAAACCGTCGAATGTAAGACTGAAAAACACCCCTTTTCCCCCAAAGACGTCATCTGATCCTTTCATTCGACTTTTTTTTTGTTGACAAGCATGGGTACCACTTCACTCAGTCTCTGAGTGACCCCCCCCCCCCCTCCCCCCGGGCCCAGAAAGCCCGCTTGACTTCAGTATCCTTTATATACCTCACTTTAAGAATCTTTCCTAATCCTATCATCTGATTGGTTGAAAGTGCAGTCATGGTTTTAATGATTGTAACATTTCAAGCACAGAGTTGCATGGTGATATATATGCAATGATAGGTTTTTGTAAAATTAAAGGCCAAGTCCACACCAATATCAAGTTGATTTCAATAAATAGAGTCAAAATAAACAAGCATAATGCTGAAAATTTCATCAAAATCGGATGTAAAATAAGAAAGGTTTGACATTTTAAAGTTTCGCCTATTTTCACAAAACAGTTATATGCATAACACGGTGGATATGCAAATGAGATAGCTGATGGTGTCACACACTCACTATTTCTTTTTTATTTTATTATATGAATTATAGAATATTTCAATTTTTGCAGATTTGACAATAAGGAAGCTCTTCCTTGAATCACAATATGTTACAACAATGACAATTCCACAAGTTCAGTGAGGAATCAATTATGTTACAACAATGACAATTCCACAAGTTCAGTGAGGAATCAATTTTTGTTTCACATCATAATGAGTAAAAAAATGAAATATTTCACATTTCATATGATAAAATACAAAAGAAATAGTGAGTGGATGACGTCATCGGTTCCCTCATTTGCATACCGACTAGGATGTGCATATAACTGTTTTGTGAAATTAAGCGAAACTTTAAAATTTCGTAACTTTCTTATTTTACATCCGATTTTGATGAAATTTTCAGCATTATGCTTGTTTAATTTTACTCTACTTTTTCAAATCAACTTGATATTAGTGTGGACTTGGCCTTTAACTCTGCAGGTTGAGGTGGTTTTTAACACTTTTTTGAAACAAGCCAAGAGTTTTCATGTTGACTATACTTTTAGGGAGTTTGTTCCAGTCGTTTGTAGTTTTCGGATAGAATGAGTTCATATAATAATAATCTGTTCTTGCTGTTCTGGATACATGCATCTTTAAGTTATGATGATCTGTTCTTCCAATTCTGTTCGCAGGTTTGCACATGTTATTACGTCCTATATCTGTGATGTCATTAACAAGCTTATAACACTAAAAAAATAAGTTGGAGGTACTTTCGTCTACTCTCTAATGTATTCATACTAAATTCTTGTAACAAAGTGTTGTAACTACATGTACTACTCCAGTCTTTGTTCAACATTCTTACGTATAACGTTTTTTTAAATCTTTACAATCAGTTGGCTACCGCTTAGTTTCTGTATGGATCACATGCTGTGCAACAATAATCCAAACATGAGCGTACTAAAGATTCTGTAAAGGGTTTTTAAAACTGGTTTTGGTCAGTCAACGCAGTCCCTCCGTATTATGTACCAAAAAGGTCTATTGCACTTTACATGTAATTCGGTACAATGATCATTCCAATTTTAAGTGTTATTTATCACAAGACCCAAGTATTTCTCAGTTGATGTACTTTGTAACCCTTGACCATTATTAGTATATTTAAAACTAACATCATGAACCTTCCTAGGCATCATAATCTTGGATTTAGATATGTTGTAATCAAGGAGGCAATGTGGCCTGACAGAATTCAGCATAAGCTGAGATTAAATCGACATTTAAATTAAAATAAAACCAGCCATCTTCAAGAGTAAATGTTTTTACTGGAAATAGTTTTGACTTGTTGAATGATATTTTGCTGATTGAATGATTACTGACATCAGGTAAGCAATCATTTGATTAACAAAGCAGCTTATAGGCTAGGTACCAAATCACAAGCTTTATAATTTTCTGAACAATACTTAAACACCTACATAACCTACACTGTATCGTCCAGGAAAAGCTTGCTTGTGATGTGATGTCTATTCTAATTTTCTAAACTTTAGTTCCACCTCCCCAAGATGTGCACCTCCCCATGCCCAAACCAGCCTACGCCCTTGTATCACATGTCATATTATACACAAATGGCCTTGCTGGGGCAGACTGGGAGTTACCAATGGTGAGAACACTACATTTCTTAGGGTTGAATCTTAGCAGCCATTTGTCAGACCAGCATTGGAGCCTATCAAGATCCCTCTGAAGGGCAATACAATCATTTTCATCTCTAATATACTTGAAAATCTTAGTGTCGTCAGCAAATAGATAAACACTACTCTCGGAAATAGTGTCAGGTAGATCATTTATAAACAACACAAACAACACAGGCCCAAGAACACTACCTTGTGGAATTCCACTCGCGACAAGACCCCAACTGGAAAACTCTCCATTCACACATACACGCTGTCTTCTCCCAACTAGAAATGCCTCAATCCAATTTACCACCAACTCACTTATGCCATAACTTCTAATCTTGGCAAGCAGCCGACGGTGGGGCACCTTATCGAAGGCCTTCATAAAATCTAAATAAATCACATCAATTGACCCATTTTCCTCCAGAGCGCTAGACCATTCATCAATTACGTTTATCAGTTGGAGCATTGTTGAACGACCAGGCAAGAAACCATACTGCTTGACACTAAATAATTTGTTCATAGTCATATGATCCAGAATCTCATCACGAATCATTGATTCCATAAGCTTACACACTATACATGTAAGAGAAATGGGTCTATAGTTCGACGGCAGCGATCTATCACCTTTCTTAAAAACGGCACTAACATTTGCTGATTTCCAGTCTGATGGAACCACTCCTCTCCGCAAAGAAGTTTGGAAAATAACACTCAAAGGGCCAGCTATGGCTGGAGCAATCTCACGCAGCACCCGAGGGTGAAACTCATCTGGTCCCGGAGACTTCGAGACATTAAGTTTGGAAAGCAAAGACAGGACTTTGTCTTCAGTAATTTCAATATCACAAAATTCTTCCAAAATGTTTTGCTGAGGGAGACTGGGAATGTTATCAACAGGTTCATCCGTGTAAACAGTAGAAAAATAATCAAGTAAGATATCAGCCTTTTCTTTATCAGTCTCACTAAGTTCTGAAGAAGATGAATGTGAATTCACAAGAGGAGCTACTCCAGATTTGATTTTAGTGTTTGACCTGGCATACTTCCAAAACTTCTTCGGATTTAATTTCACAGCTTTCGCAATATTTCTTTCATAGTTTTTCTGGAGCCACCTAGTGGCAGTTTTGACCCGATTACGGAGTCTGTTATACTCTTTTTTCTTGCTTTCTGTTCTATCCATAAGATAACGCTCCCAACTCCTGTGTTTTTTCTTAATAAGCTTTAGCGTGTCATTATCAACAGGGAAATCACCTTTGTTTCCCCATGCCTGCCCTCTAGAAATTACTCTAGATGGAATAAACTTCTCCTGAGCAGATTTTACTTCATATTTGAAGATGCTCCACTGACGTTCAACGTCATCTTCTGCTGGCGCCAACAGACTAGGCCAATCTAACGAATACAAGGTTTCTCTCATTTCAGTAAAATTAGCTTTATCATATAAATATACTTTTTTTCTGCTATTAGATGGGTCACAGTAACAATTCAGATGAAATATCAAAACAGCATGGTCACTCAGTCCTATTGGGCTACAGTACTGAACATTTGAAATAAGGTCTTCGTTATTCGTAAATATTAATTCAAGTATATTAGGTTTACAACCAAACCTAAACCTTGTAGGTTTATCGACATGTTGAACTAAAAAAGCATCACGAATACATTCAATAAATTTGAATTCCCCACTATCCTCACTCTTGGGAGTTGTCCATGAAGTCCAACAAATGTCTGGATAATTAAAGTCACCCATCAACAAGACATGGCTGTGTTTCAACTTAGAGATGTTTGCAATTGATTGTAACAGATTTTCATTGTTGGCTTTGGTTCCACTTTCACTTCTATAAAAACAACCTATCAAAAGCTTGTCATTTCCTCTCAATTTCATCTCTATCCAAACAACCTCATCAAACTGAACAGGGAGCAAGGTTGTACTGACCACATTGGTTCTTAGTGACACATGCACAAAAATGATAATCCCTCTGCCAGAGGCAATAGTAGCATTGGTTGATTGTATGGTATACCCATTCAAAGCAAAATCTTCTAATTGGATTTCTCTAAAATTTTTAGGCTTAACTTCGGTGACAGCAATAATATGGGGTTTCTCTTGAAAAACCAATGATTTCAATTCTGCCATTTTGTTACGCAAAGAGTCTGCATTTGTGTACATGCACTTCAAAGATTTCATTGCTTCATCTCTCTTTTTTGCCTGAATACCTGTATTTGTAGCTATATCCAACAATGTATCAACCTCGGCATTCTGTTCATTAGAAAAGCACTGATCAGTACACTCAAGCCGCCGAGGGTGTTTAAAATGACACACAGGCTGCAGAATGCATTTACATGGATTAACACATTTACATGGATTAACACATTTACATGGATTAACACATTTACAAGGATTAACACATTTACAAGGATTAACGTTTTTACAAGGGAGTACACATTCGCACTCCCGAACACATTTACAAGGGTTGCAGCAAGTAGGCTTTGCTACTTTTTTGGCGCTTGTCTCCGGCCATCTGAAGGAGTACCATCAGACCGATTTGTAGGTGGGCCAGACTGAAACTTGGGGGAACCATGCTGCTGTGAAGGTGGTTGATTGCCCGACCTAGCAGCACTGTGCCCAGACTGGGCATGTTGTGCTTTCCATTTCTTTGCATTTTCACATTCGCTTGAAATAAGCTGATTTGACTTTATTTTATTTTATTTCATTTCATTTTCATTTGACATAGAGAAAAAGGTTCATACTAATACCGCTGACATTCCAGCGTTGCATGTACATATTATATATATTTAAATTTGATATATTTTTTAATGAAATTTATTCCTGTGTTAAACGAGTGTATGTTCCCCAACCCATAGATTCAGTGGAGCTTGGGTACTAAAGATTTATATTTAAGATTTTCTGACTGTGAAGTTTTATCTCTCCATTCATTCACTCATTCATTTCCAGTTCATCGATTTTAAGAAGACGTGAAAAACCATTCAGTCATGTAAATGTTTCCTTAAGTGGCTCCACAGTCCAATTTTACTGGCAGTGCCGAAGCCGCAGATAATGCTTGAATGCATGAGGTTTGTTGATATCATGAACACACACAGTAGAAACGCTGTTTAAAAGGTTGTTTAAAATTTATGCAACCTGTTTAATATTTAAACAAATTGTTTACAGTATGAACTGTACAACGGGTTGTTCAGTTCATAGTGAAAGCAACTGTTTGCATTTTTAAACAGCGTTTTCTCTGTGCAGCTACGTTGTTGATCATGCTTGGCAACTCTCTTGCTTTCAGCAGCCTGATGGCGCTCTATTTCTGCCACATTAGCTATTGGATAAGGGGAAAATATCATATTTCCTCGTGGAGATTGATTGATATTGTTTTATTATCATTAATGTTATCGTTCACGATCATAATTTCGCGTCTCTAACAACGGGTACCATAGTATAACAGCTTAAAATCATGTTCAATAGGGCGTCCTAATTGCTACATTTTACATTTCTTTTTTTTTTAATGAAAACAATATCATTTTAAAACAGAAGAGAATAGAATAGAATAGAATAGAATTGAAAAATAATATGAAAAAAATCCAGATTTATTACAATGTATGCACTTTTTTTATTTCCTAGAATTTTATCAAAGAATCTCGATTCAACTTTTGGTTGTGATCACCTTTATCTTGTACAAACTATGTCAAATCAAATCAAATCAAATCAATGACAATTATGCTGTGACCTAAAATAAGAAAATACCTAATAAAAGGAAAATGCAACATACACAAATCATGCATGAAGACACAGACAAAGTGGATTTTTTTATTCATTCTTTTAATTATTTTTTTTTCTCATAGTAAAAATCCAGTGAGAAAGAAGACTGTACATTTCAATTGCACTTCATAAAGAGTACATCCCGCACTCCAATCCACTATACATTAACATTAACCCAGGTGTGTTTACACACCCAAGCCCAATAGAGGCACTTCATTAAGGCACATTTCCCTTTTAAAACAACATAAGTTGGGCTTACTACAAGGAAACAAAGTTATAGCACCCAGTAAACCGTTTAAAAATGCTAATCATAAATACCACGTGTCTATAAAACGCTTACCTAAGTTCATGTTGTCTTGGTTACACGAAAATGTGTTATATAAATTCATAAAGAGACGCTTCCACACCATATTGAAAATATCACGTCTTCGCGTACGAGTGAGACACATCTAAACAGGCTTCGTTTATCTACATTTCGCATACTCATCAAAAATAAAGAGACACGGTGCTGTGTTAGACAAGATTATTCCAAAATTTAAGACAGACCTTCAATGAAATACACTTATCATTTTCCGTTCCAAATTATCATCCATTGCACATCATATATTATTTACATTGTTTTATTGCATCATCATATATGTATCTAAAATATTTGGTCGATATTGTACATCAAAACATAAGAATAAACACATTGATTGATAATTACATCATGACACTTCATTTCATAATATTAAACAATGTACAAAATATTATTATTCTCATACCAGGAGAATCTGAATAAAAGTATTTTTGCCCACTATTTCAAAGACGATCATTAATATTGTGCGAAGGTTGATAGCTGCATTCCGTATTACTTTTCCTATGATAGATCTTCTATCTAATTTCGTATATTCTTTAAAAATATTCACAAAATGTGTCACAATTTAGATGAAGAATCTTCCCAAATGCAATCACTCCACTTTGACTCATTTGGAGAGGAACACTATTCCGTTACTTCACTATTTGGAGGTATTTCTGTTTTCGAGCGGGCACCTATGATGATGTATCAAGATAATTTTACTTACTGTTACCTGAAAAATTTGAGGGGAAAAAATCACGTCTCTAGTATAGTGATTAAATATTACTTGTAAAGTTATGGTCTTTATTCATCATACTGACATTCTAACAAAAATTAAAGCTGAATACAAAACCAAGACATTTTATTTCTATCTTCTTCGCATTAATAAATTTTTAATTTTCTTAAAGCATTTTGCAGCAAAATAACCTTCATCAAAAGATCAATATTGTACTTTTCTAAACACAATCATTATTAACGTAATTTACTCTTCAAATGGTATAATATGAAAAAGATTATCAGTAATTTACGCAGTATCCATCACTATCATTCTTGATCGTTAAATTGCTACAGCACTGAATTATCAATTTCATAAGACGCTACTTGTATTCCAACTGGATAAGTAAAATATAACTTTGACGTCGTTTCCATAAAAGAATCAATCGGGAAGATGAAAAAGTTACATTGTGCTTATTTCAAACTATCGCTTGTCTACAGGACCAAAGGACATGCATTTCCATGTAATCTGTTCAATCGCATTGAAGATCCACTCGCTAGTGCTAGAGTTTCTATTGATTCATTGGTTACCATGGTTAGAGAAGACCAGTACAACTCTCAGTGAAGACCAAAAAAATGGGTTAACCACTCCATAATGTCTTCCTGATCCTACTTTGCACTAATCTCTTGAAGTTCCATTACTTGGTTCTAATCAAATTGTCTCCTCAGCCGGGCGGTGTCATCATGTGCTCACATAATGTTACAGCAGTCTCCGATGAACGTTATTATACTACATCCTGGATAGGTTCACTGTTGATATCCTTTGCAAAAGTCCAAATTGGTGTAGGGTCTTTTTTAGAGTCGTGGATAATCATGTCTTTAGTGGCATGTGTGCAATGATTCCAGTGACTCATTAACATGGAGATCCTCTTTTTCTTTTTTCCGACCAGAGCATCAAAGACGGCGTTGATTTTTCTCTCGGATAAAAAGTCCGCAGCAGGAACGCATCTTTACTATCCCGTATTGTACAAAGTTTATGTATATTCATAGTTTAATCTACCTGAAGTTTTCGTAGATTTCACATGATGCAAGGTACTCCCTGACAACATCATGGATGTAAAGGTATTGTTCCTGGGGGGAAAAAGCAGAGATTATTCTTATAACAAGTTCCCTTTACTATTCTCAGGATTCTATCTTACTAGCATTAATTCATTTTATTTGTACACCACTATATTTGTAGAATAGAATTAACGTTAACTTTAATTTTCTAGAACTAAACATGAAGACTGTTTAGCAACCCCTCTCCCCTGATTAATTTGAATTTAACGTATCATAATTATGTATATTACTTTCAAACATTCATAACTATGTTATTTAACATTAGATTTTAAAAATCTTTTATAAGTTTCTTTCCCCAATTTTCCTTACCCTGACAAAGGAACTTAAATAAATTAATAATCATTTACAGTAGTTAAAGTGCAGGGGAGGGTAGATTCATAAATGAATAGCCCGTAACTTATAGTCTGAAAGTAAGATTGTTGTAATGGTGAGATGTGAACCCTGGAATTGTCATTCCTATCGTTGAAATTAAGCACTGATAATAGATGTTGGAGGTCTTACCTCGGTTGGGACCATCCTGCCACTACACTTCCTAAGCTTCTTAACTGCGTGGAAGACATCGATGTATCCTTCTGCTTTCAGCTTTCCGATCGTCGACATGATAGAACAGAAGAGACCACTCCGTGTTACACCGTCCCTGAAAATAACAATAATGAAAAAATAACTGATTAAAATTCTATGGGTTATGTGAACCATCGTAGAACGCCATAATATTATGTGACTGATACAGCTACAGCACCACATTGTGTTAACTGCACGTATGATCAGCACTCAATGAGCTTTAGTATGATTATGCAGCTACATTCAGGGACTTACGGTAACACTCTTCCTTGGATCTAACCCTACGTCTTGAATAAATTCATGCTGAGACTGACGTCTCGTCATTTCACTGTGTGGTGACAGCAGGGGTATATGAATCCATGCCCATTGAAATCAGTGGCGTTGACAAGCATACATTATCTACTCAATCTAGGGGGATGATGAATAGATCATTCATCCTCCACTTATACACACACACACACACACACACACACACACGCACACACACTTTTTTTGTTTTTCAGTCATCTTTATTCAATTTCTATATATAAAACAAACACAAACACCCACACCCACGCCAACACCCACATACACACACCTACAACAGAAAAAATATGTGTGTCTAGGCCACTGACTTTGATGGCATGGAATCTTATCCCACCGCTGCCACCAGGATGATAAAGACGTATAAGCAGTGACAGTAACGGGACCATTGCCTATATCTCTTTCTCCAAAACATATAACATAAACAAATAACAAACAACATGAACAAAGAAACATAATTTAATGAAGATGATAAAGACTTACATGCAGTGTACAGTGATAGGTCCATTTCCTACTTCCCTCTGCCCAGCCTCGACAAGATCCAGAAGACAGAGAAGAGATGCTAGACTCTTTGGATATTTCTGCCTCTCTTTCCATCCTACGAAGCTGTACTGACGGATTACTCGTGAACACTCAGTTGCCTGCAAATCAATGTTATGATGTCACTGATTAGGATTCTCAAGCAGATCTATTTTATATATTCATCTTACATTATAAAACTGATAATAATTCAACAAGTAAAGATGCTTGACTTAGTTTAGTTTTAATTTGACTTTAACTCAATTCTAATTTAAGTTTTAGTTAATGTTATTTAATTCTAATTTAATTTTCATTTGACGTTTACTTTTTTAGTTTTGGGAGGCTTGAAAGGCATTTTCAAGGGGGAAGAAACGCTATTACATTTCGGCTCTCTATCTGAGAATTCTTAATCTGCCCCTGCTCCAGGATCATCATTTTCCCCCGTGATTCCCGTTTAAATTTCTTGCTCATTACGTTACTTGTTAAGAATGACATGATATTCCTTTCCATTTGAATGTTTGAAGAAAAAATGTGTGATTTGAATAAAAATGATTCAAATTGATATGAAACTTACCACCGTGTTGGTATTCGACAATAAGAAGGTTCTAATGATGACGTCACCCTCCCTCTCCTCGGCTGATACGTCAATGACGAATGGACCAATCAGAGACTCATCCCCGGCAGGCCAGTACTGAGCACATGTCTAGGGTAAAAAAAACCCCACCGAATGCTTATCAATACTCATAAAATAATAAGCATTCATTAAAACATCACCAAATATCATTTCGGTCCTGGAACAAAACATATATACATACACACACCCCCACATACATACATGTACACATACAAAATAATGTTAACAAGAAGTTGTTACACAGAATCAAACAATTACCGTTTATGAAAATATTCATATCAGGATAATTTTTGTGTAGGTATAATATTCCAAATACAAAGGATATTGACGAGTTTGCGGGCGATACATTACAAGTCAAACTTTATAGATTTTATGTAATACGTACATGGGGTTATACAGTAGGTTTATCTCTGAAGATCGAATCTCCACCTATCTAAATTTTATGCATCTAAGTATAAATACAAAGTAATAATACAAACTATTTACATATTTTTTGATAAAGAGATTCAATTTATCATCCCTCACCTGATCGTTTTTACTGATGTCATTGAGCATGACGATGACATTAGAGTTGTAGTCGTAGATCATCCTCCAGAAATCTTCGACTGTATGTTTGAGGGGCATCTGTGTTGCGATGTACATATCTCGCTTATTGAACCCCTGATGAATATAATATGGAAGACAAAAATATTCCATTTTACTTCTCTTCCTTTTGATAACATGGATTTAAACGTTTTATATAGGGTGATGAAACTGCAAGAGCTAAAAGAAAATGATGCATTTAAAAATATATGAAAACCAATACCTTGAAAACATAGATATAACAATGGTTTTTATGTTACTTCCTCTGAAATAAAATATTAGTTGAATAATCCAGAAAATGAATACCACTTGTTGACATTTTGAAAATGTAATCTGACATGCAAGGTTGACACCTTTCGACGTAGATATATCATTTTGTGTTAAGAATGCAATAAGTGATAATTTTTCATCAAATTCACTTAAGATTCTTTACTTGCATTTGCCTCAGGCCTATGTAATTATAATCTGGGAACATGCATATCTGAATGGATGATTTCATGTCTTTTTGGTGTTTTAAGAATTTGCTGAATGAATAAAAAAAACACTTACGTCTAAAAATGTTGCGTTGACGTAGTTTGTTTGTCCTTCTCCGCAGCCTGTCATCAAGTATGGTCGGTACTTGTCAACTAAAGGAAGGGAGAGATAGAGAAAATGGCAATTCATTGAATGAAGCTAAAATTATGCTTTACATTGATTAGACATCCATTATATTAATAAAGGTCAATTCAATGTTTAGTGATAATTTATTTCAATGACTTGAATGATTCCGCTATGAATTCCGCTTTCTATAAAATTGTACCATAGCAACCTTCCAACGAGATAAATCAAAGAGTATCATTTAGTGATAACTAATTACTAATTCAGATTTCAGATTTCAGATTTAGATTTTATTTTATTTCATTTTCATTTTTCAAAGTATACAACAATAAATATTGTGTAATTAACAATACACAAATTAATTGACTACAAAACTAAGTGCAGAGACATTTTCAGTTATTACAAGCAAAATATAGAGCATTAAAGTTTGAGTTGTAAGAAAAATCTTACGTGGTATGATATCAGGGTATCTGTTCTTGTGGTGGTTCTCTGCACTTTTGCCTGCCTGCATGCTGACATCACTGTAGAAGATTGACATAGCGTCTAGTGCCTGTATCATTACCATGGTAACAACAGAAACGAGAGATAAAATCCACCATTAGAATCACGTATTCAAGATTCAAGATAATTTTTATTGTCATGTAAAAATACATAAAATTTGCTTCAGGACATATAAAGATTGCAGGTGCATAAATGAATACAAATAACTTAACATAAACTCTATACCACTGACATACATAAAGTACATTAACGATAATCACAATTTAAAAATGTTGCACGAGAAGATTACAAAGAAGAGGGGAGAAACAAGCTAAAGGGACAGAAGGAGGAGTGAGGCAGTGCAACTACATGTAGCTTGTTGTAGAGCTCGGCCCCAACCAGGAACCTATGAGAATGCATATCACAGAACTACATCATTGACATGAATGAACAACACTTACTTCGAACAGATGATAAAAAAAGATATGAGCAGAATACAACTAGCACAGGGTCTCCTTTTATTCTTTTTTCTGCTTCTTCTCATTTTATATATAAGTGTTTTTTCATCATTTTTCCAAAATACTGCTTAAATTAAAATCATTGTTAAAAGAACAATACATTGCCCACGAAAGTCGAAGACATACAAACGAAAGTGCCTCCCAATATGCTGACGATTATCTTTTCAGAACGCAGAAACATTCATCGAGATTTGCTAGTCCATGGGAATTATTAATCTACTGCTAAAAATCGGACCACAGATTTTGAGAGTGAGGTAGTGTACTCACATTGAGATGTTCCTCGAGGAAGGTTCTCTTGGTGTGTAGGTTGGTTTGTTCCAGTCTGGTGAAGTAAGGTACAATGGTCTTGGTAGGTACCGAGGTGTAGCCACATAGGAGGCATTCGAGAAGAGCTTCGTAGATGAACACATATTGCTCCTGAAACAAAGAAACACAAATGATGGTAAGAAATCATAGGCTTTGTAGATGCAATGCTCTCAATATTATGATAATCATCAAAATACATGTATTTAAACCTGAAAGATTAAAAAGAGTCAATTCTCATAATTTGGGGATTGCACTTTCACAATACGTCAAATGTAGCGAAAAGTTGGATTCTTTTCTCTATGCATAATCAGACAAATTAAAAGTTTTTAGCCGAATGACAGTAAACTGGTGTAATTAAAACAATTCCCCAGACCTTTTACACTAGGGTTCTGATCACATACAAATGCACTTATTTGCAATTTTACTTTCAACCAATCAGAATCACGAATCTATTGTGTTTGATATTTGGAGCTGCCTTTAATGGCAACAGTTAACACCAGAATACCCCAGAAGTTATCATTTGGCAACGCTGGGTAGGCCAAGGAGTAGGCCTAAGACTGATGAACCTTTCAAATTCATTGTGTCATATGACCCAGATGCAACAAACAGATACAAGAATGGCAGGACATATATTCAATAGATGAAGATGAAAGGAACTTGAAGAAAGGACTCACCGGTGTCTGGACCATCTTCACTCTCTTGGTTCTCATCCTATAGATGAAATCCAGTACATTGATCTGTTGCTCCCTAGCTGCCATGTCCATCATGGAATCGATGGTGATATAGGTACCTGTGCGACCAACACCAGCACTGCGTACGAGAAAATTGAATAAGATTATCATAAGATTTCACTGAGTTTTCCAAAAAGAGGATGATTACTGACAACCAGAGATTATGCAACCATCTGAAATGGTGTTGCATTAAAAAGAAAGGTCATTCACACAAGGAGAAAGCTTTGGTGATTATCATTTTTTATATCTCATCCATACTGATTACATCTAAAAAAAAGTAATGATTTACATAAGTATATTTGTGTAAATAGCTCCTTCATTTTCCCTTGGACCGACAGGCATACGCGTGTGCGTTACCACGTAAAAGATAAAAAATAAATTTGAACAACATCGTAATCAAAAGGCCATGGATTACATCTGAATTCATATGTAACGTAGTCAGGTAAAATGAACACTCAGTCAGCACCTATTCTTAATTTTAACCTTGCTTTATCAATATAAGAAACATTGTAGCATTTAATAACAAACAGTAAGAACATGACTAAATTTTGTCAATCAATCATTATTTGAGTAATTCAATAGATATCTATAAAAAAAAAATTTTAAAGCAGTGATCTACATGTATATTCGAATGACTATGGTTACCTGCAATGGACGATCGTAGGTCCGCTAGGCTTGGTTTCGAATTCTTTGACCTTGCCAACAAACTCAAGAAGAGGTGTGGCACTGAGTGGTAGACCCATGTCAGGCCAAGATGTATAGTGAAAGTGTTGTACCCGCCTTTCCTCAGGATCCCATGCCTACCACAAAAAACAAATAACAACAACATGTTAACATCAGGAGATAAACGTGAAGTAAAACTGTGAACCAGGATAAGCTCAACTTCAATTTTTCTTGGAATATATGAGTCCATGTCATAATCATTATTCAATAAGTTTGCAATAAACTCTGTAAGCTCTCAGATTCATTTAGAAAGAATCTTTACTTGAAATATATTAATTTTTTTTCCATCTCTGTCCTTTATGTCAAAGATGTTACATAATAAACAAGGGTATGATGGGTGGTCAGTATTTTTAAAGCATGTATAGGTCTAGTTTCTACTTTTGGAATAGAATATATTTGTTTAAAGTTTGTTGGGGTAAAAAATACACAAAGGGTTTAAAAAGCAGTATTGAACATGAAGTATTAAACTCCTTACCTTTCTGATTGTGAGAGTACGTTCAGTGTAGTTGGGATAATTCCTCTCGGCCACTACTGTCACTGTGAAGTCACCATATGTCTCAATGTCTTCAGGCCAATAGGGGTCGCATTTCCTCTGTTATAACAAGAAGAGATATTAAAAACTGTTATGCATCATAATGCGTGTAAGTCGTTAATATATGGACAGAATGTGAAAGAACAAGTGCATGAAACGGACTGAAATATAAGATTTGATGAAAGAATACATTTGTGTAAAAAATGGCAAACTTCAGCAGTATAAAAGCATATTAATTCGCGAGATTCTGCAAGTCAATTATGTAGATTTTCCTACAAGCTGAAAACCCAATACAATCCTCACACAGTCATATTCTACTATAGGGATAATAAGCAAGTTGAATGTTTGTATGTTTGTAACATATAAAGTGCTTCACAAACTCTATAATTTCTATGACATCGACCATTATCTTACCTTCTTATTTTCGACTAGCTTAGTGAGCATGACGATAGTAGGGACTCTTTCCTGCCATACCATCCTCCAGAAATCAAATACAGTCGTTGAAAGAGGGCCTGGGGTAAATCAAAAAGAGACTTACATGATAGCCATTATCATGTTTGAGCGAGTAGGTAGAAATTGCTTGAAATAGGTAAATTAGGGCCGAGGACAACCCAGTTTTTCTGGACAATTCCAAAGTTATTTCTTGCGGTCGTGCACACATTTAAAAAGAGAAAAGTCTCCTCTGAATTAAATATCTGTTATGAAAAGTGGCAAGAGCAATTTTACCAATTTACTAATGAGCTTGATTTCATGATTCTTGTAAAAATTATTTATTTGAATATACTGACGGAAGCTATGAATTTCACAAAAATGGAATTGATGTAAGCATACATATTTTTCATGGCACTAATGTCTGTAGACAATAAATAAAAGAGATGCAGAGTAATTTCGATTTCTCACCTTGCGTCGCGATGTATGCCTTCGGTTTGAGATACCCCTGAGAATCAGAAAAAAAGAGCACATTTTTGTTTTAAGAAATCGTATACGTTCAAATGTCCAGATTACAATAAATATCACTATTGAAAGAAGTTGTTATGGATATTATTGTTCTCTCTTCATTTCACAGCGGTTAATCTTTCCGCGAAACAAGACTTTATGTCCGATGTTGCCTGACCCAGTAATTACGCAGACTCAAACCACACCCAAATGAACATAATCCGCGTCAGTACAGTCAGTCTACATCAACAAAGATTTTGTATGCCAGACGAAATTGATTAGCTCGGGAGCTTAGTCATTCTCAACAAAAAATTATGTTCCTAATAACCGTCAGCACCAACTTTTGTAGTTTACTTACACATGCAAAAATTATATCTATACATAAGATAAATTATAATCCCTTCATCTATTAAAAAATATACCATATAAATATAGCATGCTGTCATATCAGTATTATATCCTAATGCTCGGTTTGATCATGATGATATTTCACATTTGTACGTGAAAATAATATTAGTCGAATTGTGCTTTAATCTTGCAACATACCGTACTCTAATTTTTCAAGCAGAATTACTATCGTTTCCTTTGCTCAACGAAAAAAAAAATCAACTTTTGTTTCTGTGGTCGTTCTGCAACCGCATGTCGACAATATTTTCAGGAGAAACAGTGCACTCGTTATGACTATTTTTAGGTAATCTTGATGTCCCTAACAGTTTCCATTGATTTTACGATATAGCAATAAAACAAGGTTGAATGAGCCTCTATTTAAAGGTTTCTTTCTTTCGTGTGATGTGCAAAATGTTTTTCACCCGAACTAAATATCAGTACTTACGCTCACAAATGATGCATTGATGTAATCTTCGTGAGGTGCATCAGGATCAGTGTCTAAAATAACTCGGGAATGATCGTCTGAAAAAAGGAGACAGTGGTGATAACAAAAATTAAGCATATTCTATTGTTAATTTGCATGCCTTGAACTTGTAAAATTTCTTTAGCAACATCAATGACAGTAAAACTACACTCTTTAACTCATGAATTTCATTACAACGTAAATTTCAAATGCCATATGCAGTTTGATAATCGTGAAATTCAAAAAACAACGAGTTGCCGTCAGTCTCTCTTAGAACGCGGTGCAGGTGACATATTTAACCGAAGTATTATCTTAACTGGATTGTATGCATTATTACAGAAGGCTAACTCCACAATGAAAAGGTTGAAATAATTATGACCAAACATTTATCGTTCGTTTTCAATGCTTTATTCACAGAATCATATTTTAGACTGTTGCAATTTTCTTAGAAATATTTTCATTTAGTCTAAGTTTCAATTGGTGCCTTATACACTACTTCTTCCACGGTTCAAATGAATCCAAAAACACATCGCAGAATGAAAGTCAGGTCAGTTACAACGATCCGAACAACTAAACAGCCATTCCAGATGGGAATAAGCTCGGCTTTATTCAGTATCAATAATGTTTTCAGTTCTATATTTGAATATGAACTTTTGAAACTATACTGGCTCGTGTCCAGAAAATGGTACTTTGTGAATCATCTCTGATCTTTAAACTAGAGAATCATTAGTCACAAATTAAATGGACAGTGCTAAACATGAAGTATATATCCAGTAGCAGACAGAGAGGGGTCCAATTGCTTCCCGGGCAGATCAGTATAATCACCAAAATTGGCAACGATTTCAACAAAACACAAATTTGGACACGAACTTCAGCCGTTCCAAACACTCTGTGGCTCCTCACGTCAATTTCAATTAATGGGGCTACACATTCAAAATATGAATTCTATAAATATGGACGTGGGCATATTTTGCACATATGTTTTTCTCTTTTCAGCAGGTGTTTCGAAGATAATTTGAGCGGATATTGTGTCACCGATTAATCAAGTGACTCCACTGTATGTCTCATTTTCAGTTATGTATTCCAAACACATTTATTTTCCCTGCTCATAAAAATATATACCAAACGTTACTCCTTGTCTTTATTATATGAAAAATGATAGATAGATCTCTTTCTCTTGAAGCAAGTAATCATATTTAGGCATTAGTGTTCAATTAGGATGATATTGTCAAAACATCTAACATGTATAATGTTGAAAGTGGTACCAAATCAAACTATTTGAAAACGCTTAGCATAATTAGTTCATCCTTCTTGTAAAGAAGAAGAAGATAAGTATCAGTCAATTCTGCAGTGCGGTATACATCACAATAGATATGATAACATTTTCAATAGGGTGCAAGCATTTCCAAACGAAAGAATGTTGCCAGAAGTGGGTCCTTATAGCCAAATATGTAGTCCGAAAGTTTCTGCAGTAAGATATGAAGGCCTGTAGCTAACTTTCGGGAACAGTAAGAGTAATTACTTCGTTCGAACCTAGTGTCAATTATGTGTCTACTTCTCCACGATAAACCGAGGAGGTCACTACAACTCTCAGTAAACTCACATGGAATGATGTTGATATATCTGTTCTTGGAAACATTCTCTTGTCTGGTTGCTACTTCCCATGTGTACATCTGACCGTCAGGAAGGCGCTGGAAGAAATGAACATTTGATAAAACATGACTTGTTTTGGGGCAATTGGATTATTAAACTATTCGGCTATATGGCTCAGATAGAAATCTAGATCGTTGTGCTGTTATCAGTTCTTGAATATAACATCAACAAGAAGAACGTACATAATTATCATGTTTGTCCACTCATCTCATCTCGTGGGTTTTAAAGCGTAATATTTTGGTATCCTTATGATGTTAGATGACGCAGAGGCATTATTGTGACATCGTATGGACAGCCCAAATGCCCAAAGTTTGCTCTTAAAATAACGGGAAATGAGTATTATGGACAAGATGATTAACTCTATATAGTTATTTTCGTTGTCTTTTGAGCTGAAATACATGGAAGACCATAGTTTCGAGACTCAGTTGTTGTTTAAGGAAATAGAATTTTTTTTTTCTCAAACATAATTTGAGGGAACCAAGTATGATCCTGTAATTGGAAAATTAGTTGACAGTTTCGTTAGTATTATTATTCATTCTGTTCATTTCAAGTTTACCCACCTCATAGTCGAGCTTGAAACACATCTCGCCATTGGCTGTCTTTTCTTTCACGTATCCAGACAGCTCGACAATCTTGACCGCTGGCGGCGCCTGCCATCTTGCCCTCGTGGAGCTGGGGTTTGCAGGTTTGGGTGCTGTCTTGGGTCGTTGTCTCATGGCGCCGTTGCCTCGTTTGATGCCATGACCATTCTGACCGTTCTGAATGGCGTTTACTGATAGTCCTCTTGCTACAGAGAGAAATCAAAATGAGAAGAGTTGTTGATAGTTTGATTTTTGCATGCATCTATGGACAGGATGGGAGGAGTGACATCTATATATCCTCACGACTGGACGGAGGGAATGGGGACGGGAAACATATTCATCAGATGTACATGTATATACTAATATCATAGTTGTAGTGGGGAGCCGCCGTCGCCCAACCTCTACCCCTCCCCCTCCTCCACACCTCCACACCTCCGAATCGTCGCTACTTGACGTGGATAGAATGACCTTTAAGTTTTTAAAAATCTGCTTTAATTATAACAATTTTAATGAAACAACCTATCCCTCAACTCAGAATTTTGAAAACCACATTCTCATTCTTATAATAAATGAAATGACATATCATTAACAGTATTTACATTCACAAATGACGAAAATGCACAGAGGAGCATTTTTGGTCAGAGAGGAAGACATAAAGAAATTTTCAATGAGGGAGGATAATGATTGTGATTTTGCAAAGCGCATCGCAATTAGATAAATAAGAATAGCAGGACCCATTCACATGTTCATTTGGGTTGACAGATATGATTATGAATATCAACATTACTTACGTTTTGATTTGTAGACACCTTGTGACCTTGAGAGGGCGGGTAGGGTTGTGTTTGCTCCGTTTGACATGGATGCACCGTTTTCCCCACTTTCTGTATTTGAGTAACATGCATGAAGATGTTGACTGACATTTTTCTTTACTGATTATATGAACATTATCTTTCATCTAACAAGATATTATGAGGAAGGCTGTATTTGAGTAACATGCATGAAGATGTTGACTGACATTTTTCTTTGTTGCTTATTATGAACATTATCTTTCATCTAACAAGATATTATGAGGAAGGCTGCTTTCTACATACTCTGTTTGAATAGCCCTTTTTCTAAACATTTACCAGAATCAGCCGTAGTTTGTGATTTGAAAATTGAAAACAAGAACAAGTAGACATGAGTAGGACATTTTATTTCCCTGATGTGATTCAGTTGGATGTCGTCAACAGAAACTTGAATTTATAGAAAGGTTATCGTCAAAATAATGTTTTCTTTCATTCAGTAGAAATCCTTGAATCATTTAACATAGACCTAAGGACTATTCGATGAAAATTACAAATGCTTTATACATATATGTTGAAATGTCATATCACAAATATATAACCCTGTAACTGAATTTGCTGATAGCCCAGCACTCTATTCATTATGCATTAAACATATCAGAATACTCGCAGATACACCTGCAATCTATGAAATGAGCTAAACTATCATGACTATTTAGTAACATACCTAGAGCAGATAGGCCTATACCTTCCTTGGGACGGGTTGTGTGAAGTCGCTTCCTATAGAACAATGGAAAGAAAGTGGGGAAATGATTGTTGTCAATTTATGACAATAATTGGTATCAGCATTGAATTGCAATTACGACATATTATGGAAGTAAGGCGATTATGAATTTGCTATATAACCTACTTTTATATAGAATAACAACTATGGAATGCAATGTGCTATGTTTAATGGTGACGACATAAATTTGAATGGTTGGAGAAAGGGAATTAATGTATACCCAAGATGAATAATTAAGCAGCACTTATAATATCCAAACACCAAACTTCTTTACAAATCAAACAAAAATTTTTTTTTTTCAACGAATGTAGTTCTTAATCTAAGTTAACTGACAGTTTGACAAAACATTAGAATGTGCAAACTAGGCTTTACGAGAGCATACAAACTGTATGTTAGCAAGAAAAAAAAAAGAGAGGTCTCGCATGCACTATTATAAAGATTTGACATGGTTCTTTTTCTTCTCAAAGCCACACAAAAGAATTTTCTACACTAAATCTCTACCATGTTTGGAGAGAACAAATTTATGGGTAAAAACTGAACATACGAGATGAAAAACAGTGCATGGATATTACTGCGATTGGATATCTTTCCAAAACAGGGTGGAGTGTAAACAGATTCATTAGAGTTTCTGCAAATGTTTTCCTGTATTTTTCAGTAGCAATTCTTTTATCCCGAATTTCCTGTTTTTCATTTCGTCTGTGAAGCCGGTGAAAGACACATTTTTTTGTAAGTTGACGAAATCTCATGTTTCCTGGTGACCTAATCCCAATGGAATCAAAGTGCGGGATATCTCACGAGGGTGTAAGACGTGGTCGGTTACCAGTCTTGGAGATGAGTTCAAAATTGGCCTCAATTCTTGCAGACTTTATCTATAGTCGATGAATATATGGGTATCAGGGTTAGGGTTCTGTCACCAAACTACGGTTTGTTTTGACGAGAAAGATTTATTAAGAAAATCCGCTTCCCCTCATTTCTTTGTTCTGATGGTACATGACAGCCTTGTGACAAACTTGTGCAAGAACTAGGCGCATCCCTATGGGTGCATGGAGAAGTCATGAATTTTACTCTTCATGCATTATCCTAAATTCACGATGATAGACCTCTCTTTATTAAAATGCTGAATCTAATTGCATTTTATAGCCTTAAATGATATCATGTCAATCATTAATGATAGCTGATCCTCCCGCGAATCATACAGTGATAAACAACATGCACAGGCTCAATGCGATCTTTGATTGCTTTCTCTAGATTTGCATGTACATAATATACAGACATTGTAATGGTAATTATTCTTACTGCTACCTTATCTTTAATCATGCATTATTTTTTTCCTGCAAATTTACCCCCATTGTCTCTGTCCGTGGAAAATATCTTTTCCCATAATCAACTCTTTATTTGTTTTGGGTTGTTTTTGTTTTTTTACTGTATAAAAGAAAAAAAGTTCCTATTCAATATTTTAAGGTCCCATATTTTCAAATAGAAAAGGACAACTCGAATGTGATCTTGATAACAAGAAAAGTTAAATTGCTTTGGTTGTGGTAGAAAAGTAAGAAAAAGGATAAGCGAAGAGTCGACGAATAAATGATATGATGGTATACAGGTATAAAAGCAAAACCTAAATAATCAAAGTAAATAAATTATGATGAAAGTATACAATTTCTCTTTACCAAAATTTCAGATGTAATTATAACTGAAACTATCCTTTCCCTCTCCCTCTCTTATTTTCATTTCAGCGCATAAAGAATCCTCTGGTGATAAGCGCTAAATAAATAATGTACATTGTTATTACTAGTAGTAGTAGTAGTAGTAGTAGTAGTAGTAGTAGTAGTAGTAGTAGTAGTAGTAGTAGTAGTAGTAGTAGTAGTAGTAGTAGTAGTAGTAGTAGTAGTAGTAGTAGTAGTAATAGTAGTAGTAGTCAGTGGCGGATTTAGGAGAGCACTTCCGGCCCGTGCCCCCCCCCCCCCCCCTTTGAAAGAAAAGTGAGTGTTGTACATTGGAACTGATAACCTTTTTTTTTCTTCTTCTTCTTCTTCATTTTTTCTTGCCAGAGAATTCCGGAGGCAAACTGGACCCCAAAAATCTGATAACCTTGTTTTTGTTTTTTTTTTTTCTTTAGGCTTGTCAGAAAATTTTCTGAGATTTGTGTGTCCCTCACCTTTTTTTTTTTTTTTTTTTAAAACAAAATCCTGGATCCGCCCCGGGTAGTAGGTATAGTAGTAGTATCATTAGTACAAAATATAGAGAGACTAATACCTTAAATAAGAATGGGTGAAAGGCTAACACAATATTTCAAAGGACTTGGTGAATGCTTACCTTCTTCTGATGACGGCTACGATAAGGACTGCGACCATGACCACTAGTAAGATGACCCCCAGAGCAGCCTTTAACTCGTTCGGGAAAGCAGTTGCATTCGACAATGACGTCGGGTTTGGTTTGGCTACGATCAGGACATAACAAGAAGAAAAATAAATTCAAAGAAGTTTGAGACGTGACAAGTTTTAGTTCACCGACCGAAACACAACAAAATCATTGTTATTTTCTGCTGTGACTTTGATAACGAAGCTTTATCTTTCTCATTAGAGACAAGGTACTATACATCTCAAAAGAAAGAAAATATTAGTTTCGACTGCTGATAACCTAAACATCTCGATTAGTACAATAATTAACTGTATCATTAGGATAACTACAGAACTAAATTGCGTACGGACCCCTCGGAACAGTCTGAAAAGACAAACTTCAGTGAAACGAAATAGATAGCACGACTGCCGGGTTTCGGAGCTTTCGAACAAAAGAACTCAGCCTGCATTACTGATTATTTCCAATCGAGGATATCCAATATTATTTTTAGTTATTGCTGAAATTCAAGTATCATCATGACGCCACAGAGAGAAAGTAACGCATCATGAATTTCTGAAATGGTTTAAGCACCATTCTTCTGATACATCACGTATTTTTATTGCAGGGCTTGAGTTGGGATCAGACAATATTCTTATCCAGGATTTGGCCTGATCTCCATGTTTGGGTATTTTTTCTGGACCAGATTCATGTTTAGGATACTGTTATTTTGTGAATTTGAAACCTGATACTGGACACAAGTTAGACTATATGGGGTTATCGTCACCACGAGGTGATTCCATGCTCTACCACTTTGACCACACTGGTGAAGGCATAGAGCCATCTTCGGTCAAAGAGGGGTCATTTAGTCGGTCAATCTAGGTTTACATAAGTGAAATGGGAAGAGATTCTCGTATTAATTTGTATGAAAAAAACCTATTAATTGTTCACTTTTCACGAAGAAAATCACACAGTATGGGTTCTCATTCTCACCCAGATTCGAACGACATAACTAATTAATTGAAAACGCACAATGCAATATACACGAAGGATATGCCACTCACAGGAGTATTAGTAATATGACAATCGATACTCCCAAATACACGAAATATAGGAGCAAACCGACCCAAAACATTGCTGTTCGGAGCTTCTTTTCTTTAGCAGGACTCACGTATTAATTCAAATGTCATTTACAGGGCATAATCGCTACCACCCTTTTTTTTCTAAAATCATGTGGTATCTAGGTTAAGGGTATTACGCTGTATCCATCCGAGCATTCGTCATAATAGACAGATATATGGTCAGCATTATGATTTGGAGTGATGAATCAACCGCAATGTTGTATGAAAACCACAATGTGCCTAATCATCATATCCATCCATCCATTTCCCTTTCTCCCTCCCCCCTCCCCCCTCTCCTCTTGCTCGACAGAACAAGTGACACTTCGTGTGTGACATTAAGAGTTGTCTCTGCAGCTGTTTAGCTTATGTCTAGTACTAAAAATATCAAGAGTGGATAACATTCTATAAAGCTATTCCCGTACAGCATTACATATTTCCACATGAATTAGGAAATTCCTATCCGAAACAATTGTAATCATGCCAATGTTTTATAATTATTGCCTACCTCATTATCATTTTGATTGTTTCTATTTTTAGAAACTTATAAGAAAAAATATAATCATTAAGGATTTTTTTTATAAAACCCATTAAAGCAGGAATATGGTTTGGTGTTTGCGTTAACTATACGACGTTTTCAGTTCATTTTGATTGAACTAGACATGGCTCTTAATTTTCTATATAATTCTTTAAGATATATCATATAAGTTAATAGTCATATATAACTAGGATACGAACCTTTGACCTCGATGGGTTGACTGCAACTGGACGCCATGTCCTAAATAACATACAAAGATAAAATTGTTACTTTGGGGATTGAATTACCTACAAATTATAAGACAATCTACACTTTTACCGAATGGCTCCCTTTTTTGTAAAAGAATTGTTACCTTTATGAGTTTTTTTTTTTTTTGGGGGGGGGGGAATGATCTGTTCTCTCCTGTACTTTTAATTTATCTACGTTATCTGTTATCTGAAAATATACATGTACATGAGATCTAAAATCAAAAGCTATCAGAAGTGTAATTGCTGATTTTTTCATCCCATTTTTGTTACATTGGATCGTTAGTTAAAGGCATTTCACTCTGCGATCTACGAATGTAGTTCTTAATCTAAGTAAACTGACTTATTGATTTAAAGTGCATACATAAGTGAGATATGGCTGACCTCAATTTGATGTACTTTTTCTAAGTAAAATTAACTCATTCCATTATAACAAAGGGACAATGGTTTTAGAAATAGATTAAAAGCTACTAACCCGTGTTGTCCTGCTGACACTGCACATGCTAATCCCGTAGGAGTTTCCAGGAGCAAGAGGGGCGTTGTGGTACCCCCCGTACGTTCTGTTGTCCCCTACTGTAAATATATTCGGGAGTTCCCCTTGTCCGAACTCAGCAGCTATCCAGTGCGAGGGGGACTCGGTATAGTGACCGGGGTAGACCGGGCGCATGGCCCAGTCTGCTTGGTAGTAGTCCGCTGAACGCTTGACTATCTCATTCATTTGTTTGACTGTGACTCGATAGGCACTGTGGGATAGATAAGAGAGTGGATATGTTAGAACAGTGATGAAATTATTCAAAAAGAAGTTTTATCCAACAAAATATATGTGTAACGAAAAACACATTACATTCTTGCGACTGAAGAGGCCGATTAATTGAGGGAGAGGAGGAATCAGAGTTAGGAAGAGAAAGAGGACATAGAGAGAAAAAACAAAGAGAAAGTGGGAGAGAGATGGGGGAGGGGGGGGGGGAGGAAGAGAGAGAATACAACTTTTACAACCACCAAAAATTATATGGCGGTATATTACTAGAGAAAACCGTTTTGTGTTATATGCCATAGAAGTCTACCCAACTTGGAGACATACATGCAGAAAAGAAAGGCCTCTTTTCCAAAAAAATCATGCACTACTTCTTTAACACATCTCTTGATACAGTTCGAAATCTTATTGATTATGCATGGGAGATTTTGCCCTTCTAAACCTAACAATGGTTATCTTCAGTAGATGTCAACTTCGCAAAAGAGGAGTTTGATCCCAAGAGGAGCAATACGATTATGGTTTAAGCTATATAAGAAAAGACTCGACATTCCATTACACTCCTGTCAATTTCTGTTTAACTACAACATTATATTTTCTCGATAATAGCTATAATTATTACCGTTTACGGGAGCCTAATCATTTACAAGCTATGCTTTTATTATTTAGGCTCCCCTCATTTTACACTGTGGTGGTTTTTTGCCAGTCGTATATACCTATAACACTCGAAACTCCCCATTAACCATACATTACATACCCGTATTGTTTTGTAACCGACTTTTATGCTTGTAAAATCTAAACTGTTTTTTATGTAAAAGAGGTACTTCAAAGCTTCTTCCCTCACTATAATTATGTTTGTAATATTCTAAATTACACTCGTTTCCGACATCTCATGTCCAACTTGGTGTTGGTTTCGAACGAATATGATTTTTTTCCCCTCCAAAATAACAGTCACATGAAAAATATGTTCCTGCAATATCCACATGACCAGAGTCACATGATGTTGTCTTCATATAAAAATGATATTCAGTATGATATATAGGAAATATATCAGGCAATTAATAACATAAACATGTATCTTCTATATGCATTCCGTTCTATAAGATATTTATCTCTGCGTAAAGTACGTCTTCAAAGAATAATGTCCTTTATTCGCATCTCATTTCTCAACAGAGTGATACAGGAATGTCTTTAATTATTGATTGGCATAGCTATGATGAGCTTTAGATATAGGAGACATATACCAGAAGAAGATATTCTCCCTAGAGACCCCCAAACCAATTATTGTTATCATCCAGTCGTGACAAAACCCATCAGCATTCATATAACTCTCATCAATGCGCCGCCTTTCTTATCGGAATGATAAATGCAGATCTCGTTTCTCCATCATTCTCGACTCGGGTATCAGAAATTGATGTAATCACTTTTAAAAGGACATTGTGCAAGTATATGGAGCTGAGGCAGAGTTGGAGTAACATATGAAATCGTTTTAAAAATTAACTATTCCAAATTGTCTTTCCTTCTGAAAAGACACCAAACTGATAATTGTGTCAGTCATTAGAATAAATATCAAGGAACGATTATATGGTCTGATGGTCGCACATGGTCTTCTCATGTAAATACAGATTTGTTTGAAATTGAAAATACATACTAAATAGGTACAACCTTTAAATTTGTTCAAAAATGCTTTCAGATAATTATCATATTAAGACCTCTTAAAGGAGAGGTTAACTTTTTACCATTTGTCAAAAAAGTTGTCAACACAAAATGTACAACATATTATTTAACTGGCTACAGTTCTCTCATTCCTTTAGCATCTAGCAGTGTCTATAGCATGTATAGTGTAAGACACGACTTCGGATCGAAGTGTGAAAGTTGTTTGAGGTGTCATACATTAAATTTTTGTTTCATTTGAGGGGAGCCGCTATACCTGGCGTGTCTTGATTAAAAGTTGACACATAAAAGTATGCTATATTGTCCATGGTGAGCAACTCGTTTGTTTTGTGAGTGAATAAGAGGGCGATGTTCCTATTAACAGGGATTAAGAGTCGAGGAATCAAATCGGGTTTCCCTTGTCCAGAGAGGGGCCCCCTCCAATCGACAACACTCTGTAAAGTAATTATTTCCGTAAGTTTCAACGGGAGGCCACTCAAAAGGGGGTCATCAAGATATCATCATACGTTTCATGTCATTTTCAGCCATTTTTCTGGAAGCTATTACACCGATGAGCAATAAGGAATGTGTGTTTTAGGCAGAGTGCCAGGAATGGGATTGTAACCAAATCTTATATGAATATACTAACTTGTACTTCTCAAACTCATATTTTTGGAACGGACCTCTCAAGAAAAGGTCAAAAAGTTCTATTCTACTTGTAACTTTAGAAGACATTTATTATTAATTCCTAAATCAAACAATTTAGATTAATTAATGTAGTCAAAGAAGTTATCTTCAGTTCTGATATGTTCTCCAGTTATATTTATCTTACTGTAAATAGTTTGTAACATGAACATTTAACATATCTATATTAGTTTGCACCAAACTTTTAAGCATTTCACCTATTCTTCTTAATCATGACCAATCATTTTCATATTTTAAGTGCCATTAAAACATGACTTAATATTTGTCGTTGAGGGAAGAACAATCGTTTATTAAATACTATTTTCTATAATTTCAGCGAATTCTCCGAAATGAACATCCTCATAAGCGATTATTCAAATGAAGTGTGGTATCAAACATGATATTCATAGACAATCAGAGTCCCAATGACGCTAGCTAGCCAAATATATATGAGAACTGTTAATGGTTGATCCACTGTTTCGGAGCCCGAACATGCTGCCTCCCTCCTATACATACAGTAGCGCCCACCCATCGGTGTGCTTCATAAAATCATCACGGAAAGGAAATGATTCGATAATTAGAGAGGGGAGGGGTCAGTCCATTGGTCAGTGACGAAGATTTTGAAAGCAGCTGCCGAAAAGACCACTAAGTTGACCATACGAAGGCATCAAGAGGCAGGCGTTTGAGTAACCTGTGTATGAATACTCATCTTAAAGCTTTAGTTTACAAGGACTTCAAATCATTTTACCCCCCCCCCCCCCCCATACCTTTGCCTGGTATAATTATTTTGAGGATATTATAGAAAGTTTCCAAAGAAGAACATGCACCAAACGTACCTATAAACGCTTTCTGGATTTTATCGTTCTATTCAAATATTCAAAGACTACAGAAGACACTCTAATGCATGATGTGATGTGACATTGTTGGAAGTAACGGAAACTTTTACCCTATAAATCGCTTTTAACTCCAAGATTATGAATTTCAGGTGATCACGACCAGATATCCAATATTTTCCTTCGTTTCTTAATATGAGCATGATCGGTAATGGCATCAATAAAACCAGCTAATTAGAAACAATCGTATAGAACATGAGTTGATTAATAATAGCCTTGGCCTTGCAGTGCACCAAGAAATTTAAATAAAGATGACATGAACTATGATTATGAATAACCCTTTACCATGTTTACATCTTCCCTAGTTTAGTTTCTTATACGAATTGTAGTCTAGTGTGGTTATGTTAGTGCCAGCAATTAGTTAATCACGGCTCGTGGGTGGAAGGATTTCATCGCCCTGGTGCTAGTGTTCTTCATAAGGCATCTATTTGTGGACCTCATTCGTTGCACTTCCCGTCTTATATCATTAGTCATAATCACAAATGCTAATACATAACGTCTGCAACACCACATCCCGTGCCAACGACATTTCGGACACGGTTAGATATCGTAGGGTTTAATATACATGTACAGAGTAAATTAGTACCTAACATGAATGTATATCAATGTGACATGCCAACTTGAGCAATTGTATGGCCGACTGGGCAATAGTTTGACCTATCTTAAGAGTCTTACATCCAAGTTTATGCACAACATGTCTTAACTGGGCAATACAAATTCCTACGTTGCTGCACCTACCAATGAGGGCTCTTCTGATTGTATTGAAGGTTTATTCAAAATTACAAATAGTGTTGTGCATGTTATAAACTTGCGAATCTTTCATGGAAAATTGCAGATGATTCATATTTCAATAGTATTATGAGCTGCTCAAGTGTATATTGAATCTTTATCTCAGTCAGATAGAAGCCAATCCAATTCAGTTACTTATTTGAATTAATTTTAGAAAGTGGCGACTTGATGATAAAGGCTACCACCATCCAAGCATCTTCTGCAAACTATGCCACAAAGGAAAGCAAACAAAATTATAATACTAAGTTCATTACCCCATGTCAGGCCAATAAAGCCTGTCATTTTCATTAATCTGGAGATTGCAACCCTTCTTCTTATTAACCAAGTATCTTCCTTTAATTGATGGTTAGAAAGCGGTACATTACTTTCTTATATTTCAAGGAAATTCAAGGATTGAACACGTCCACATACATCCTTCCTAATATAGACATCGGATGGCAGAGTTATTGCCTGGCTTATGCCCAAGCGGACCGCATTTGGGTTATAGGATTTTCTAGTTATCCGCGGATTTCATGAAAGTTATTAATTAAAATGCTAAAATTGACTGTTAAATAGGAACGAAAGTGCAATCCCCTCTTGTTTTATGATCGTTTGAGTGACAGTGAACATGCAGTTAATCTAGTGAATGATCATCTCCTGATATTCATTAAAATTGTATTTCATCAATTTTCCATCAATTTTGACATTATCGGAGAGATAAGCAAAAAAAAAAAAAAACTTCAGAAAAATGGAACGGGTTCATTATTCAGCAACTATATGAAAATCAGAATTATCATATGAAATATTGTTTATAGATCGCTATCTAACTATGACTGTATACAAATTAAATTTGTGCTTGCTTACAGAAACTAATTATATTGTAGTATGATCTCAGATTTCTTTTACATGTTTGTTTGTTGTTTTTTTTTTCCTTCTACTTAATGCCACTCTGTACAATAATACTGCAGTGCAATCCAACTATTCAATGATGTAATCTAGTGTTTTAAAGATCAGATAGTAGAATAAATTTAAACTTTATTAAATCAGTCAGTCTCCATAAAGAGAAATGGTGCACTCTTTGAGGTAAAAATAAATGTAGAAATGACGTGAGCATTAAAGAAGCACAAATAACAAAGACAAACAACTTCTCTGCCATCATCACCAGTATAAGACAAAGCTCATGATGTCATCAAGAAAGCGACGCAAAACGTTAAAAATAAAATGATCCCTTTTCTTAACCGATGAAAACCGAGGAGAACCGCGGGTTATTCCGTTTAAGAAATTTTGCTTCAATACCGACGGCAGTTTCGCTGTTTTTAGGCGGACGTTTGACAATAACACCGAGATTACCATATCCTTCGTGATCAATTAAAACTTACGACCTAATCGTGAGCTGCTGTCAAAAATAGCTGGCTGGATTTGAAAAACATCTCCACCATATGAAATTTAAAAAAAAACCGCCCCCTGGCAGGCTTGAGTGCAACAGTCGTTAATTAATAAAAGGCGGTTATACATTCCACTGGGGAATAAGCTGAAAAACTCTGGAAACTTTCAAACAACTGCGTTTTGAAAGACAAAGCATAGGCTATGTAGTTTTAATGTATTTATGGACATCATGAGAGTTATATGAACTGGGTGTCGGACAAAATTTGATAAAAGTTTGCTAAAAAATTTCTATAAATTCATTAGCAAGTGCTCACGTTTTCACATTTGGCAACAACAGTTACCTTCAAACAACAATAGCTAAAAGCAGCTTTGATAAGGATTAATATGAGTCTCATCTGAAATATGAATGTATAGGTTTGGGAGGAGGGTGTCTCCAGTACATTTTAATGGGGAAGGGGGTGTCGGACTGAATTTGCAAACAAGTGTCCTGATAGTAAAGTCATTATAATATTAACAAGCAGGTCAAAATAAACGGTGTTAAGATCTATTTCTTTTGTCCGAATAGGGCCAAGGGTTGTAATTTTATGTACATGTTAACCAACTATCAGGTTCAGAGACCTTGGCGAGCCTTGAAACTAGGTCCTCAGGCTAAATAAGATATCCATCTGTTGAGGATAATAGCAATTAAATCGAGGTTGATTTGATCTACAGTAATATGATGCTATGATTACTATTATGCCCTTAATTTGCTATTAGGAAGCAATAAATGAATGCCTGTGAGTTTCAGTGCTGCATGCAAAATGTCAAGAAAATGAAAGAACATTATCGTAACAGGTGAGGTCGATAAAAACTGGAAGGCCATAATCAGACTCCTTTTTTTCCAATATTTCTCAAGTCTTCGCTTTTCTTTGATGGTACAAATCTGACAACTGACAAATCAAAAATAAAATTAAAATATCGCAAGTTCCATTAATATAAAGAAACCAGACGGAGCCAGAAATTTATCATTTGTCCATCAAACGATGTACTTAGTTTATCACAGCTCGAAAGGTCATATATTTTTTGGGCAATCAGTAAAAGATTACACATTCTTTTATAATGTAGGCAAATCTGCAAATCTGTAAATCTGATGCTGAAAGTTCTGATAGTGTGCCACTTTGGGAGCTAAACTTTCAGATTTAGAATTTCCCTGAAGTCGTTGGTACGATCGTGATATTTAAAGTAATCAGCCGACCATAGAACTTGAAATGAATGTTAGTTGGGAGCAAATGTATACTATCGCATTATATGAATATGTAATACACAACATTACAAGGCACGCACATTTTGAGCTTCTTGTTGGTTCATAGCCGATAATTAGTTTGACGTCATTTAGTAATTAATCGTCTCTACATGAGTTGGACATTACACGCTGAAAGACAGCTTCTCGTAATCACGCAAATCTCACGTCTGCTAATTTCGTCTATCAGATACAGCTCAGGAGACAAGGATGTTTTTAAAAACAGGTTAAGCTCATTGGAAACTAAAAGGATAAGATAAATCATGCCCCACGCACACCTGACGTCATTTACGAATGTCGCAAGACCATTTCCATTAAAAATTCATGTTAAGTGAGAGAAGGAGATTTTTTCTATATGATGAATGATTATAAATTGAACGAAGTTTATTCTAAAAAATAAAAAAAATAGCCGAATGACATGGACGATTTTTTTGTCGATTGTGTGCATTCTAAGCAATAATAAATAAGAAAAAATACAGACGAACGATATGGAAGAGTAAAAGAAGATGAAGAAGAGGAGAATAAAACCTTGAAATGAGGAGAAGAAATAAAATAGAAAACAAACGAAAAGATGAAGGCAAAGAAAGACAATCACAAGTAGAAGAAGAACGAAAAGATCACGTCAAAGTTATATTGTGAATGAAGAGTTCAGAGATGAGACCATAGGAATACAGGAAGAGCTAATTTAACAGCAATTTCTTGCTAGGTACTTCACGACGGTGGAAATGAAAGATTTCGTGAGTCAGACGACATAATACTGAGAGAAACAACATTGTCTAGCATTAAGATCCCGCCAAAAGGTTCATGACAGTCACAACATCGGTTCCAGGATAGCCAAAAAGCGAACAGTGGATTAGGTGTGATTAGGAGAGTTTAGAACGCTTTGCCCTTCTGCGTTAGGCAGTGGGTAGAACCCGTTTTCTGGAGTCGTCTTTAATATACAGTGGCTTTTGTACTATTTGGCGTATTTGTGGTGGTTTAATCTCACTGCCAGCCGTGTTTTCCGCCAGCTTAATCTTTGTTTTCCGCCAACATAATCTTGTGAATACGGTGCATGGGTTATAATTGCCTTTGCGCTCCTCTCCGCTGAAACGCTGCATTACAACAAATTTACACTTTATTAATATTTTGTAGTCAAGGAACCTCAATCTGTAATCACTTGGGTATCCAAAATAGGGTGAAGCCGGCCTATGCCCCTTCCCCGTTTAAAAGCCCTATACAATGAAGAACTGGATTGTGAAAAAAAATCACACTCTATTAATATTTCATAGTCAAAGGGCCTCTTTAACCAGTGACGTATATATATACAAGATAGGGTGAAGCCGTTTGAAAGCCCAGGAAAATATTTAATATAAAATTACGATGGGTCTACAGCACGCAGGGCTGCCCATTACGTCCCAGTTTGCGGGAAAATCCCCCATTCACGTTTATCAATATCTTAATAAGCCAAGCCACTTATAATTACCAAATGCCTGTCTCCAAATGCAATAAACTGAGAGATACAGAAAGAATGAAAGAGAATATGAAGGATGAAAGTGACTTACTTGACCATGCTATCTGTCAGTGGTTGTAACTGTATAGTAACCATGTTGTCTTCTGTTACAGTTGATGATGTTGATGGTGCTTTGGGGCTGATGGGTGCTATGAAAATATTAGAAGAGAGAGAGGGACATTGTATTTAAACAAATGAAACAATGTTTTCATTTAATTCTTCTGTACATAGAAAAATAAAGGAAACACCTAAGCTTTATTACTTTGAAGTGCACGGTGGGCATCCCGGCCATATTGAGCGTTTAACACTAACATAAAATACAATGAAAACGAAAACCCAATTGTAAATATAATGAAATGTTTTCATCATCGAATACCAGCTTGTCAAGCTTATACAGGGTTTAATTCTTAAATATTCTTTCTGTCTTGTGTTCTTTAAATATTTATATTCTTATGTTTGTATGTTTATACACTGAAAAATAAATAAAACATTAAGAATAGAAGTTATAAACCCATATTAATTTGCAGAGTTACACCATACAGATTCACTACGAAATGGATATCATGTTTACGTGTTCAAAATCACTATTGAGCATTGAAACATCGCGACTGTGTACAGTCATATTCCGTATGTTAGGTTTTATCGCCAGTCAGTCATTTCCTGATTTAATTTGGAGTTTCTTCAATGTTATTTCAGAATATGTGATTAGTGCCAAGCGATGAAACGCCAATGGGAAGAGAAGACTTGGCAACTGACCTAATTCAATTTAGCCGGACAATGATAATGTTGACCATTTTGGCGGTCTGATAAGCAATTCAAGTCAAAACTAAAAACAGTTTCATATTAGGAGAGGACAAAAATAAAATGACATGAAATTTTAAAAAATCCAAAAAAAAACACAAAAACACGACAGCACCGTGTGTCAAATGTGTCGTCCATTCAGCATGTACAGCTTCACTGGCTAATGAAAGTATTCCTCTGATTATGTGATAAAATATTGCTCTTTTCGCCTCTTTTCTCGATTTAATAATTCATTCTCTTTTGACAAATTTCTTGGATCAATTCTTTCTTTCTTGCTGTTGTTGTTAATAAAATAAAATATATCCACTCTACTATAGAAAAAAACTTTAAAACATTAGACACTCAAATCAATCAATGAATACACCGTCTTTACTATATCGATCTAGTAATATGTTGCCAAATAGGTTATTTACAATGCTTTGATTAAAAAATAAAATACAAGTAGTTATACAAATAGAGAAATCTAGGAGGCAATTATTACTTCAGCATCTTACCTGGGACTTTTGTAAACTCTGTGATAACGATGACAGTGCCGTCTCCGACACGGTTGTTGGCTGATATTCTAAAGATGTATTCGGTGGCGGGATCGAGCTCAGATATGAGAATATGAGAAGACCTCGAGTTACGAATGTCCATCACAGGCCGTCTGGTGGAAAGATTGCCATCTTTGGGCTCGTGCTTCACAATCGGTGCGTAGGAAATCTGGGGACATTCAACAAGATGAAAATTCAACTGAAAGGGTATAATACGATACGGTCGTTGGCTCAGATTGATGCATACAATGAAAGTTGATTTTTACACCTAAAAAAGAGAGGGAGCAAATCGCACAGAACCCACAGCAAACACACAAATTTTGAAAAACATTCAGATTAACGGATGCTTCTCCCCCCCCCCCCGTGCCTAATGATTCATTTGCATTTACCTTTGCTGCATTCCGATAGGGTGCATGTTATGTGTATTAGTGTTTCTAGGTCGTACAAAATCTAACAATGCTCTGAAGTTGTGGAGAGTAAATTTTGTCCGAAAAAATGTTTTAAATTGCCACATAAAATGATTCTCGCATTGAAACAGTGAACACATAATCATGTAGCCTTTGAGGCCTGCTGAATATTGCACTCGTGTAGGGTTAACCATGTAGCCTTTGAGTTCTGCAGAATGTAGCACATGGTGGGTCAAGGTGACACGCACATCCCCATGACCTTGATGAATGTTTTGATGGCGGCTAATTAGATGAAAGGAACTCGGCGACAATCAGACAGTTTCCTGGGGGTTTCGTGTGATGGTCTGATTATGTTGAATGTTAATGTCAGCATACAGTCTTATCAAGGAGCCTATGTGGAAGGGTTAGGGGCAAGAAATGGACCATGTGCTGATGTCGACGGTTGAAAGACACGGTACAACCTATAACAGGTTGGTGTCTGCCTGCTACAGTTGATCTGTTCCACATATTAGTCTACCCAGGAAGATTCATGAATAATTTTCTGGAATTCCTTCTTTTTCGTCTTTTCTAGGTCTTTGCGTCTGCTTTTGACACATTATCTACCGTTTCTTATCTATATTTCACAATTTTATTTTAAATTTAAATCCTTGCCCTTGTTGATTTCATTTTGTTTAGCTTGTTGAGCAGTCCCGCCCCCCCCCCCCACTTCACACTTTGCCAGGTGGAAGTGGATTTCATATTTTATACTTTTTTCCTCTTTCTTCTTCCCTTTATTATCTGCCATATGGTAAATTGAATGTTACATGTCATATCTCTCTTTGTGTATAATAGTAAGTTTAAAAGATACACAAAGTTTCGCTTCACAAAAGAGTAACACAATCTAGGCAGATGGATTCATCAACTAAATAAAGTGTTATACATGTCATCTGTAAAGGAATGCTGTATAGCGTGTGTGCTTATTGTAAAAAGAAAGCATTTCATGGATATTGTCACTGCAGCGGTCTGCAGTGAGAATATTATAGCCATAATTCATATAGTTTTGTAAATCATAGATTTTTGTGATATTTTTAGTTATGGGACTCTTGTTCACCTTTTGCCTATCTCTAATCCCTTTGTACATGAAATCCCATAGGAGGTGCTCTGTGTTATAGTATATGGGGAGAAATACTAAGTTGTAATGCACATAGTAGGCACACCTTTATTGTTTTAAATTAATACGTTGGTCAAGTCTACTAGGTGTTAAACCCTGGCTAGTATACCAGCACCTTTTTTAGCCCGAAAACAATAGTCTTTAGGTCTGCTCAGTGAGTCATCTGAATCTGCTCAATGTCTCTTCTTAATATATAGAGATAAAAAGCTAAAAGCTATCAGTTCAAGTTAGAGTAAACAGATAGAGAGAACTCCAGTTGATAGTTATCTAAAAGTAGGTTCTTGCAGTTCGTACAAGAGTGCAATGGTGCAATCTGCTCAAAGCCTCCAATTGGTGAGTTTTTCCTTAATTCATACTTTTCTTAATTTATACTTTTCTGTTGATATTTTAGAACTGAATACAATAAATAACGTATTCATGTCATATAATTGAGAGTTTACAGTAATAGTGATACATATGTACATTGTTCCCCTTTAAAAGATGAATTAAGAACGTATACCTTATTGAACTATATATATATATTTGTTACATTCTGTCATATGCAATTAGGACTCTACTGTTCAGGTATAATTTTATACAAAGTTTTCACTGGCAGTTTTGGTTGATATAGTAATACTTTATATGTTTACATTACCTGTATGTATCGTTTTGGCAGAATTTGGTCGTAGTTGTTTAATGTAATATCAATGTTCCCTGGTAGTATAGTAAAGTTCTTTGGTAGTATAGTAAAGTTCTTGATAGTTTAAAACCAATACAATCAGAGTCTTAGATTTGCACCCATTAATTATAATTCATCACGACAAACATTTAGTTATAATCAAGTCATTTCAATCCCTGATACATAATATGCGAATATGTTTATATTTTTCTTAGTGAGTTTATTAGAATCATTGCTATGAAGTGTATCCATCGATTTATCTTTTATTCAGTGGTAATTACTGTCTAGTCCATTATATCTTTGTGGAATTGTATAACTCAAAATATATTTTCTCTTTGTTTTATATTTCAGTATTTTATCTTGAAACTTGGAAGTTGGGATGATGAATAAACGTTATTTCACATAAGCCAGCAACGGTTTCACGAATACATTTCTTTTGGAGCGTATTAAGTTTGAAACTCCGACCTGTTTGCCAAGAGGCGCAGGGCGGCAGCCACAGATATCACATATCCAAATCTATTTTTACAAAGAGTGCACCTACATCCCATTACCCCATGGTCATAACCATTAGGGAATTGAAAGCTAAAATTTCAAATGCATCCTTTAAATTTTCCTTTAGCGCCAAAGACGGATACCACTTCAATATGTACACAATATGTTTACACACAATTCTAGGTGAATATTGCTGGCCTGGCATGATAAGATCTCATGACAGTTTAGTCAGGATAAGGTAGTTTACTAGTTTACATCAATGTTTTCAGATAGAGTACACCCACCTGTTTCGTACCGCCCAGATATTTATAACAATACCTCATAAAAAGCATCCCAAAAGGAAAGTTAAGGAAATTCAATGTAATGAACCGTATCGACGGTTTGTTTTATGGTTCCTAAAGGTTAGGTCCATGGACGCTAGGATAAGGAACCTCAAGTTTTGTTTTGGTTTGGGGTAATCTTCGGAAAATCAGAAACACACTGTGCCAATCTCCGCTCAACGTGACGTGCTCCCAGCTCAGTCGATGTATCTTCTTCATATGCTTTCCTACAGACGGATCTCATGTCGCTTGTTTTTCCAGTGAATCTAAGTTTAGACCAGGCAGACCCTCTTTTTCTAAAATAACGAGGGATGGAGCCAAGGTATAGGGCTATCAGAGGATGTCATCTCATGATGGTGATCGCCTCCGATCAAACCAAGCCAAATATGGCTACATTGATTCAACGCTAAGTCGTGTGATCAAGCTATACATACTCCAAATGAGGTATCAAAACCGAAATGGTCTACGTTGTCATCCGTCGATGGCCTTGATTTTGGAGTTTCGTGACTTTCTTCCAAGCGACAAAAATGCGCCCTTTTCCGTCGTTGTCATGGATACCGTCCTCGATTTCTGAGAAGTCTCGTGAATAGAACTGAAAGCACATGTCTTGGCTGATAGTAAAGTGATAAAACCCTGCCTTGATTGTCGTTTCGAAGTATAATAGTGGAATTAACATATATTTATCTAACATGGCATCTTACCGCAATGTTTGGCTCTTTTAATGGAGCATTGCCAGCTATTTTTGTTTTGGGGAAGTGCTGGGAGATTGTAAAGCCCAAAGATTTCATGTTCGACGGATTACTGTTACTGATGATCAAGATCATCTATGAAGTTGTGCATTCGATTGATTGAAAGTTGTACAAATAATTGATACGAAATAATTTGGATCTTAGTCAATAATAAAAATACATTTCAAGATACATTTAGATGTTTTACCGTACTTATATTTTAATAAATTCGCTAAATTTCATTTTATGTACGTAACTTTCCAGCCGACCCCACCCCAATATATATCATTACCTATTAAAACTTTAAAACATTAGTACAAAATATCAATATAACTCTCAAATCCTCATAATAAACCTAGCTATCATCATTCTAATTCACTTCAGACTGATTATAATAAAAAGTATGAATTTGGAAGCTGCAACCTCAATATATTCAAATAATTAAATCTTATAATCGTTTGACCTTGTTTGGGGCTAATTTAGTTTAAGGCGTGGTTTGATTTGGCCTTAATCAGGGATAGCTATGTACTACTGTTAGAATTGTCCACAGGCTTCTGATGTAGCACGTACACGACTATGAACAGTATACTTATAATTATATGCTTGTGTATCATAATTTCTGTCACGTACCGTACCGCACTGGATTATTTATAGAAGAAATATGGGAATAGTGTGTTGGGGGGGGGGGGGGTCTACAGTTGAGCTCTTTATAGCGTAGGCTGGCTCCCCCCCCCTCCCTCTCTCTCTCTTTCTTTGTCGATCATAATCATGCCCGTTAAGTCTCTTTCTAGGGTAAGCTCCCCCCCCCCCTCTCCATATATCCATCTATCTCTGCATGCTCTGTTTATGTCTCTATCCTCTTCTATCATTCTCTCTCTCTCTCTCTCGCCATCTATCCCTCTATCTCTGCATGCTCTGTCTATATCTCTCTCCTTTTCTATCATTCTCTCTCTCTCTCTCTGTCTGTCGATACTTATCATGCGTTACCGATATTGAATAGTACATCTCATCCTTAGGGTGATCAGTGAACAATTGGAACATGATATATGATGATTATCTCGTGCATTAAAGCATGAATCATACGCGGTTGTGGGCATTTAAGGTAAGACTACTGTTCCCCTGCTGGTTTTAATTGGTGATATAACTCCCGATTTAAAAAGTGTTACATGATTTTCATTCACATGATTCAGGAAAAAGGTATTATTCAAAAATATTTTGAGATATTAGGGCCCACAAATGGAGGTATTAACAGGCAAATAATAATCCAGAACACTATTTATGTTCATACTTTCCATAATGGTTCGATTTTTACCATAAACCTATTGTCCACATTAATATCTCTTCTTTAAGAGGCTAAATTGTCTCATAATTATCACGTTGTATATCATTAATACTGAGAAATGAGTAATTTTCTGATCGGAAAGAGGGTTTAACCCACACTTTGCTGGCTGAATTTGAATAATGAAGTTGCGATAATCTGTATCACTTCAGTCTAGTAACAAGGATATAATTAAAATTATTTATGAGCTATTTATGTTTAATAAAAAATATCACAATAATAATCGATTGTTACATATATCTTCACATTAACTTATGCGAGAAAGAGTAAAATTATTATCCTTAAAATCAAAGACTCGTTTAGTGTGATTTCAATAATAGTTACATCTACCAAGGAGTTATCACAGTTCTGTGATAACTCCTTGCATCTACCACACAGCAAATATAATTATCAAGTGACATCATATATTAATATTTGAAGGTATATAAACATATAAATATAGGTGGTCCTTTAATATAAACTAGTTCACAGAAACGAATTCTGATAAATTCATCGATTATGATCATGATGAGAGGTGCAAAATTACCTAGGGCCTAGATTTTATTTAGGACTTCATGTGCACCTAAATCACAGCCGAACAAAAGAGAATGGAACATTTTCTACCACTGCCCCTGAGGCGGCTCTTAGATGTGTCGAGGTGAAAGAAAGAATGGGTCACAAGAACAATGGTAATGGCGAAGAGGATGCCAAGCCATTATGAGAAATGGGGTTAATACCCCTTGTCGATCCCTAAGGTTTGCGATGCATGCGACTGGTGAAAGTGATACGACCTGCTGAAAGTGGGGTAACATGATCGTCGCTCGCAAGGGGCACATGAGGATTTTCTAAAGTACGTGATGGGTTAAAAGGGGAACATGACTCCATTTCTTCCCACGGCAGTGGTGATGTGGATAGTCCGTACTAGTGGCCGGAGGATAGTGTGGTAGAAATATCGTATGAGAACTCAGAACATGAAGAACACTGAAGAACAATGGGAATCAGTGACGTCAAATATAATGGCTTCATTCAGTGATTCATATAGTGTGGCCGTTGGGTATATGTGGACAGCTGCCTTTGGGGTAAATGACACACATTTATTGCCCTCTGCTCAAAACCACCCTATTAGCTGAACCCTTCTCCAATTTGCAATACTAAACTCCAAAGCGGACAAACTTGGACACCTATCGCATGAATGCAAGGAAGTTTTTATAAATTGAATAAACATAGAATGGCAAGTGAACAAGATGTCTTCATCGTTTCGAGGGCATGCAGGGCACAGTGAATTGATTATTTTTCTTACTTTATAAATATTTTGATCTTTATAAGCATGTATTTGGAAAATACGAACTTTTTAACACTTTGTAACGCCTATTCATTAGTTAAAAACTTTTGTGTACATCTTGAAATATCCATCTACGTAGTCTCAGCGTGTTAAGCAGCTAGGTAAACATGGTAAAATCGATGTGTTCTAAATAGGTGGTATAAACATACCCCCTTCCCCTATATCTTACCCCTCTATGACATCCTTCTACCAGGTTGGTGACACAGATAGGGTCTACGATGATACCTACACCATGCATCAAGTGAATCATCATGGAGGATATTAACCTAGTGTGTCAAATACTTCGGGCGATCTCTATCATACACCAAGCCATATTGTCAGAGTCATTGGGGTAAGATCTGTTCTGATAGGAGGGCATGAGTGTACCCCTAGCCTGGGCTCCTTCTAAATAAAGAGACTTCTCATCCCCAATAGGTGACAAAGGGAAGATCATGTTATAATGAGAGAACAGTGGTTGTACTCAATTAAGGGTAAAGATAAAAGTAGATTGAGACTTAATTGGTGTTTTGGATACGTCTCAGGAGATAAATACTTTCCTTCACCCTTGCCAATATTATTAAGGTCGATATTTTATATTAAGATTTTAATGAGATTTTGCGGATTGTGGTAGCGGTATATTTGTGCTGTTTCCCCCTTCTTTGTCATAGGATTTGTTTTCTACCTCACAATTTCAACAGAAACAGGAAAACTCTTGTAATTACTTTCCAGTTGTCTGACGTCACATACGTCATCTTTTGGAGAGATTTTTTTCTGTCGTCATTCAGACGTTATCTGAATTTAGATCATTATCCATAAATACATGGTAAACACAAGTCTATCACCTAGAACAACTACAATATCTACAATCAACATTGTTATATAGTACAAACACCTTATAATTTTGTTTTCATATTTACTCATCATACAGATCACTTGAGGACATTATTCTAACAACCGTTGTCATATATTACCGTTTTCACACTAACTGTAATGTTAACAATCACGGGGTTTTGTGTTGAAGTCACAGGACCCGATCAAGATAATGAACTTACCGTATATCCAAGTAGTTCACCGTTGAGTTCTTTCGGAGCTTCCCACGATAACTCGATAGAATCCAATGTTCGGTTTAAGACCTGGATCTCAGTTACAGGACCTGGAACTAAACAAACCAAAAAGACCAAAATATTTGAAAATTGTCAAACCATCATCATTCTATTCTACTCTTTCAAATACACAATAATTTGTTTCTCGTTTGACTGACGTTATAATATATTCATTAGATTTTCTCTACTATGTGGAAACCTCTTTTCATTTCTATACATTTTCGTCCAAATTTCTGCGTATCATATCTCTCACATTGTATTCGTTTCTTGACATTCATGAAATCATATTCTACAGCTATACTATTGTCATAGCCGTAATGTTGACGGTGCCTGATGCATTATATGCAACTGAAAATATTGACGTGTTCCCAAAATTATGTACAGTTATTTTATTTAATTAATCCTCTTGCAATTAATAACCAGACAGCCCTTGTCCCAGCAACTGGGCTGAACACATTCTGTCCATTCGAACAAGTGATGAAATTAAGGTGTTACGTGTGCCATTAAAGTCATTAATCAAGAGACGTTTAGCGATTGGTTCAAGTGACGGACTCGCGACATCAAAATCAATTTTATCGATAGACGGAAAGTGGTATGTTGTTGTTTAGTATCAAGTGGCGATAATTAGCCTGGTGCTAGGACATGGAAACCAGTCTGGCTTGGTGTGCAATCAAGCAGTCATATGAGGTATTATATCGATGAGAAAGTACAAGTGGATATGTATCCACAGAAATAAAATTGATACATCTATTTATTTTTCTATTTGTTTTTATCTCATCACTATCTCTTTCTTCTACTCTCTCTACATATGAAGATACCGTATAGCAATTGCATGTACATCTATAAATTATACAATAGTAATACAGTACCAGATAATATAACAAAATATGTATGTTATATTTTTACCTAACAGCATGCATTCATATATTAGAATATTGTTTGTAAACTAATCAATTCCCTGTCACACTACTGTTGGAAAAACAACGGTTTAAAGTAGAGACCAGTCTTTGTACAAAATATTGCATATCAGAAATAACTTTTCCCGCTGTATCACAAGAAAATACGACTTACCTTTCGTAAACTGATTGAGCCAAATAATAGAAATCTCCGAAATTCGATACAAATACAAATACAGCACAACCACAAATATGTAAACAGTAAAACTCCGAATGTATAAAATTCCAAAGCCAAAAATTAGCGAGAAAGGTGAAAACGATGTTTTCGCGGTAAAAGGCGCGCGTCAATTAAACTCTGTGACCGTCTGTATCTGATAGTAACATTGCGGTGTATGATGTATACTGCAGAGTGTGTATATTTTTATACCACACATCGTCAGAGAGTATAGCACCCGCAGATGTGCGCAGTCGCAGTGCTCTAACATAATTATAGTTTGACTTAGCCAATATCCGGGACCATTTATAGCAGCGGTCGGGGGGAAAAGGTATGAGTGTGTTATAGGTTTGTATAAAATAAGGATAGAAAGGGGAAGGTGTTTGAAAGTGAGGACAAAAAATAATCAGATTATGTGCTGCGCTTCCCATTTTTATATTTTTATAACAAAAATTATTTTCTCAGCATTTTATTAATTTGGCCCAAAACAAAGTAATAAACAGAATTTAATTTCACATTTCGCAAAATTGGAGAGTCTGAAATATTTAAGAAAATAACAGCCATAGTGACCTACTACTGAAAAAAAGAATGAAAAGAAAAGGACCCGTAAAATATTACATCCAAAAACACTTTTTAGGATAATTAAGCGGATACTTTTATCAACGTAAATATATTGTGCTTTCTGTAGCTGAGTATTTCTTCTTAACAGAACTCAATACTACATTAGTAAATAACATGTCAACTATCTAGCTTATTCCCACTTTTATTTTTTTATTTTTTTTTTGTTTGTTTTTGTTTTTGTTGTTGTTGTTCTCAAGAGGTATGAATTTCAATATCATAAACTGTGGCAGATTGTAACCAACGTCATGCAAAACATGTTATTGACAGGAAAAATACAAGATTACATATGATATAATATTACATAATGTCTTTGATGAATAAGGAACTTTAAAATGTTCATGTGATACAGCACTCGAGAGTTGAAAATCACTACAACGAGAGCACAGAATAATGTTCTAGTTAAAACAGTGCGGTAAACCATGGGTAAAGCAAGGAAAGGTGATTTATTTGTTTCTTTAAAAATACGGATTAAATTTAAAGTCACTTTAATCTCCCCCTGTCCATGACACTGTACGGTTTTACTTTTATATATCAATATGATTTAATCACCACGATTAACGAGTATTAAAGAAATATATAACATTTAAACTTAAATTCAGTGATTTATTAAATTGTACATTGTCATAGGCGATGAGTTAATCATAATCTTTTGGGGGTTCTAAACCTGTGATAAGTGAAAATTTGAAATTTTGGGGAAATTACATTTCTTGCTACAAAATTAATGGATTGCTCATTGTTAATTGAAGTTATATATATATACAATATAATACAATTAACACTTTTCATAAAAGGCAACAATTACAAGCACTTAACATGGCAAGTGAATTGTGTGTTCTAAAGTAATGATTATTTGTAGCCTGAATTAACTGTTACTGACAAAACTACTACTGATTGTATTTCATTTTTCTTGCAATTTTGATAAAGTGCGAGTGTAATGTCATCACATAACAATCAGTCATTTTATTTCACTTTCAATAGTGGCATGAAAATACATTTCCTGCAATGATTTTATTCGACTCTTTTGTCATATGTTACACAGACCTGGAAAAAATCAACAACAGTGAAATTGGTTGGTTCATTTCCCTTCGGAAATATCTGATTTATAACACATATACTGATTGTTTTCACCTTCAGTATTTATATACTTGTAAAAAAAAAAAAAAACGAAATCATTAACCTTGATGACTAAGCAAACTGGATGTTATTGAGGGAATGTGTAGAGAATGAATTTTGTATTGTGAATAATTTGTCTTTATTTCTGTAATATGGTTGTAAAGCCCAAGTCTCACTAGAGTGGCGACCGGTTGCCGATCAGTACAGCCGAAAACCGTGGAATGAAACCCCGAAATCTACAATATTTTTTTTCACCCAGCGACTTGTTGCCTATATGTTGTACACAGGGTCTCCAATCGGTTGCAGACCGGTTGCCTACCTGTATACAACTGCTTCACGATCAGAAAACCTGCCGGCCAGTTTGGTCTGCAGAAGGTTTTTGGCGCAACATCGAAAACCCGTTATTGGTTGGCGACCAGTCGTTTACCAATGAACATCTTTACAAGACTGCATTGTTGAAATGATGGAATCAGCAGCTCAATTGGGAAGTAATGCTACCATAAACCCTTCAATGAACTAACTGTCGTTGGTCGGCAACCGATCGCAAACCCAGTGAGACTTTGGCTAAAACTGCATGTCTCCCTCATTTCTGTATCTGTACCTGTTTCTGTCTGCCTATCTATCTATCTATCTATCTATCTATCCCTCCATATATCTGTCTCTGTCTCTGTATCTATCTGTATATCTGTCTTTTGATGTCTCTGTCTGTCCCTACCCCCTTCTGTCTCCTTTTATTTCTCACTTTCTTTCTCTCTCCCGATATCTGTCCGTCTCTGTCTATCTGTCTTCCCTCTCTTCATCTATCTGTCTGCCTTTGTCTCTCTATATCTCTAGGTTTCTAGGTTTCCCTCTCCCTCTCCCTCCCTCTCTCTCTCTCTCTCTTTCTACATCTCAATAGCTTTCTGTCTATCTCTCTCTCTTTCTATCTCTCCCATCACATAAAGGTTTGATTTCATTTTTTTGGTGATAATTTCGTAGCTAATCTGACATGATCTATATATAGTAGAGTGGTCATGCAACCTACAGGGCCTGGTGTCAGTTCTGAGATAAGCGATGACAAATCAGAGATCAATATGAATTATTGACATGAATCAGACTGGGTGTAAAAAGAACACGGGTGAGGGAGATTGAATGTGAGCGAGAATTGAGTGAGAGAGAGGTGAGAGAGAAAAGGGGGGAAAGAGAGACAGAGAGAGAGAGAGGCAGAGCACTAGGTAGAAAAAATAAAAGAGAAAGAGAAAGAGAGAAAGAGAGAGGTGGGGAGAGAGAGAGCAGAGAGAAAGAGAGAGAGAGGGGGTAGAGAGCAGAGAGAGAGAGAGAGAGAGAGAGAAGACATAAAGAGGGAGTGAGGGAGAAGAGAGAGGAGGCAAAATGAGATAAGCCCAAAGAGTATTGATGGGCAAATGTGCATAGAGAAAGAGAAGAAGGAGAGGGAGGGGGAGAGAGAAAGAGAGAGAGAGGGTAGAACCGAGCAGGTGAGGGAGTCAGGAACACCAACAGAAATTATGTTTGGAGACTTTTAAAATATGCTATAGTGTGAGCGATATATATATATATAGAGAGAGAGAGAGAGAGAGAGAGAGAGAGAGAGAAGAGTAGGAGAGAGAAAGAGAAGAATAAGAGAGAGAAAGAGAAGAATAAGAGAGAGCGAGAGAAGAGTAAGAGAGAAAATAGAGAGACAACAGAGAGTTAGTAGGAAGGACTATTATGGTTATGAAGAGGATACATTTTTAAACTGAAGCATCCTAACGAAGAGCGAATAGAAGCGCCATATTGAGAGTTGAAGCGGTACATTATAAAGGAAAAAATAAATAACTGAAAATAAAAGTAGCTAAATGATAACGAAAACACAAACCATGTCAGATATAATACGACTGCCATGATTAAACAAAAAAGCAACAGTTTGTTGTCCTAACCTCATGACGATGAAGTAGTCTCCCCCACCATCATCATCATCATCCAAACAAAAATGATGTCATCGCCTATACTCGCTCTTCCCATAACCTTGTCTGGTGAATTTGGTAAAAGCGATAAATTTTCATTATTCACGAGTTCGGCGAACTACTCGCCCACCATACAGAGGAACGGCCGATCCGTCAGTGTTGTATGAGATGAATACAGTTCTCCTGATCGGTGATCAGTTTTAATTAAACCCATCGGATATAGGAATAGGTGTGACTCACCACCAGGACCGTGGTCGTGGATTCATGTGGTCTCTGAGTTCTCATATTTACCACCCCCCCCTAGATTAACAAATAAATTAGTAAAATTCATTAATACATGAAATGAACGAATAATTAAATAACATAAAAAGGAAAATGAATAAACAGATTAATAGATAAATGAATTTGAAAATAAATAAATTGTTTAGTAAATAAAAAAATTAGATGGATACAGGAGAGTAGAATTAAGAAAAAAACAATTGAAAGGATATGGAGTTAAATGAAATATAAATTTATAAGAAGTAAATTAACAGACGGTGAAATGACCTCGTGCATTACCAAGAATTCTATAGTAGAGATCGAACCAGTATTATGGAAGTATTTTGCTTATAATCACATAAATTTAAGCCGACGATTTCGTTAAAACTCTGTTCTGTAAACTGATAACTGAAATCACGGAAAAAGACAGGGAAGAATAAAAAAGTCACGTATGGTTTTCTAGTTCTTTTGGAATTAACAAATTATAACTAATCCTGCAGTTTCCGTTCCTACATTTTGCCTGGGCGTTTATATTTCATTTATTTGTAGAGGCAAAGTATGGTAACTGAAGTAAATATTCCACGCACGTTTTCCCCTTCATTAATATGATAATTATGGAACACAAGTACTTTGAAAAGATGTTTTCATCTTGCTGTTTTCATGGTATAGTATGAAACACTTCATATGATTTAATGATTATTTGGGGTTATGAAAATCACCCTTTTAAAACTTTGAGGTGGTGGCTAAATGGTGAAAAAGAAGACCTATAAATACAAACCATAAATTCAATAATGCACAATACTACAAATGATAAGAACAATGAGTTCTGAATAATACGAAAGTTCATATTAATTCAGCATATGGACTGTAATTGCCAAATGCAAAGGTAGACAATGCTGGCATTTCAATTGGAAACTACATCAAATAGTGTAATTTGAATGGTTTTCAAATTACAAAAAAATAACTCAGGAAATATGTGCATAACTGCTACAACGAATACAAATCTGGTTCACATTCAACCAACATTGTTAAAATAATGCTTAACGGGCCTCAACCTATTTAATTAACAGGAACATCTCTATTTATACATGTTCTTCCACATGTATGACATGTGTCAGTTTAATCACTGTTGGAAAATAAATGTCAGTACACTTTGCATTTGTAGTCCAATTATTCTGAGGCTAGTGTGCCTATGACCTCACAATTAATTGTATTAACTCGCACTTACAAAATGGGGAAATGAGTATTTAAGCTGTAGCAGTCTTGTTTTGAATGCAAACTAAATAATCAGGATAATGAAACTTTTGACTGGACGAATATTTTTGTTATTACCCCAAAATCGAGCAAAATGATATTGTTACATCAGATTATTTTTTATTATGGATAAGCCTACAACATAATCATGATTACTACCTTGCACACATGACTTATAAATTCGTTCATTGACATCAGCGAACAGATAACATTTCTGAAATGCCCTGTGTGTGATTTTGAATCTTAATCTAGCTTTCTAAGAAGTGTTTCTAAACAAGCATTTGGTGGTTTTTAACAATTTCTGTAACGTCAAATTGATTGCATCCAATTAATTTTCAACCAACAGACAACCTTAAATGGGAAAAGAGCATCTGTAAATTTGGATGAAATAAAAAGGAAGTTTCGCAGACGTTGCTTCCTGTGGAAGCTTGGGAACTATTACGTAACCTTGCCCTAGTGAGAGTATGATCGTGCAAGATTATCTATGTAGTATTTTTTTCTTTCTTTCTCAAATCGACCCTCCCCCCCCAAAAAAAAAAATAAATAAATAAATAAATAAATAAAAATAAAAATGAAAATACAAAAATAAAAAATAAATAAATAAATTATTTTAAAAAAGAAATAATAAAAATAAATAAATAAATAAATAAATAGATAAATAAATAAACAAATAAATAAAAACAAGATTTAAAAAATGAAATAAATTGTATCTTCATACCCCTTAAATTCAACTCCTTTCCTCTCTTAACTATAGAGACGCTTTCTCTCTCTCTCTTTCTCTCTCTCTCTCTGCATGGTTGTCTGTTGAAGACCGATAACATAAATTTCTTTCTTTTACAACTGAATTAAAAAACAATGAATATTTTAAAAAGCAATAAAAAAGAAGTTTTGTCTTATAGTTCTTGATTTCTTATAAAAAGAATACGAGTATTCTTTGCAATCTATTTTACATCTCTCATTCATCGATTTATTATGATTTTCATATATCTTTATAGTCTTTTATCACTGTAGTATCAACGTAGTCCAGTTCTTTGTGACCTTCTTGTGAAATCATGGATGCTTGTCCATTCAGCATCGACGTATGAACAACTACACGGAAACCACTCTATACTAGCTTTTCTATCAATTTGCACAAGTAGACTGCGATATGATCTCAAGACAAATTTGAGAATATTTGGCAATTGCGACAAACTTCCAGCCCACGACTCGATGGCCAGGCTGAGACATGATGTACGTAATGAAACTTGGCTTTCCCAGTGATGTTTTCAAGAGAGGACATTAAACTTTGCGTCAGGTTTTCTCTCCAGATTGGTGAGGGGTTACGTAAATGATTCCCACGTGTGAAACAGAAGCCACCTTACAAGTTCACCTTGGATAATAGTTCACCATTTCCTGACATTGTTGGAATCCTTATCATTTCTAAACGTCTCCTTTCTTCCATTTAATTTCTTTTCTCTTTTTGTTAGAACAAAAGTCATAATTCGTGCCATAACTGATTGCAGGCATTGTCTTACCGTAATTGGAGTATGACTTTTACTTTCACTGCCCGATAGTATGGGAGCCATGCCAGATAATATATGACAGTTGTACATGCATTCTCAATGAGATAAGCGCTTATATCTGCAGGCATTCTTATCTTAAAGGCCACGAAGAGAAAGACAGAATTCATATTTGTAACAAATCAACACCTTGCGCATCTTTTAAGTATATCTGTAGACAAAGTCGAGAAAGGTTTATAAGTGATATTTTCCTTTTAAAAGTTATTATAAGAACGAAAAGAAATACAAATGATTCTGTTGATCAAGCAAATTTGAACTTAAATCATATTTTCATCCTCAAAAAGTCACTACTCCATTTTAAAAAAGAAATTAAAACTCCACGGCAGCTTAGAATTTATCAGGCCATCTATAAATTTAGATTTTAAAAGTCTGACAAATTAATGGGGGTGGGGCTTACTCAAACCTTATAAATAAGAGAAAAGACCGATGGAGGGGTAGAGAGAGAGGCAGAAAGAAGAAAATGGAGAAAGAGAAAGAGGCAAAGAGAGAAAGAACAAGGGAGAGAGACAGAGAAAAGAAATACAATGGTGGTGCCCATATCAGATGGAGAAAGAGGGAAAGAAAGAAAGATTAAACAGATGAAAATGATTTTCATATCAGGTCAAACATCCGAAGCACTCTTTCTTCCGGGACCAACGATCATTTAGTATCCTGTCATAGATCAACTTCATGTCCTTTTACTTCAACTCTGCGTACGAAATTAAGAACGCCCGACCTAACGGACTTCCAGGCACCAATTACGTATGGAGTGAACAATCACATCTGGAAACAGACAATTGCTAATGATGAAATTTACATGACGTGCAACTGATAAGAAATTGAACCCAATGGAGAGAGAGGTCTCTAGTTTCGTTTCATTCTAGATAATACATTTCAGATGGAATTTAATTGTAACTGGGTTTTAGCACTTACTAGAAAGAAAGCACTGACTGGTCGAACTTATAAACTTAAACTAACATTCAATGCTTTATTTAAACTTGAATCCTTACGAACGAACTAGAGAATAGAACAAGATTTTTCAATAATCTTCAACGTATCATTAGACATTTTGACACTATGATACAAAATTAATACAAAGATTTCGTGGACAGCAAAATAGCCCTACCAAGAAAATACGCATGAAATACTTCTAAAAAATTAATTATATAGTTGAGGTTGTGATAATTAAACTAACGGCCGTAGAAAACAAAGAAGAGAGAAAAAAAAATTGAAACACATTCTATCATTAACACTTTACTTTAAAATTTTCACCATTTTTTCCCCCAAGAAATTGTAGAAAAATATCCACACTTCAACAACTTTTATGACTTTCACTTAAAATGTTTAAATATTATATTTTCAAAAGCAGGTCATCCAGCGAAAAGTCAAAGTGACTATCATGCCATATAAGGACATAGCCATTTGTAGGACCCAGACACCAGTACTCACTGTACGTCATCGGATGTTGGCAATAGGCTATAACTTTCTTTTAAAAACAAAACAAAAACAAACAGAAAAACAAAACTAGACAGTCTGCAAGGTCAAAGATATTCTGGTTTTATGTTTGCATGATTATCTCTCAGCTTGATTTAGAAATTAATCTTTGCACCTCGAATACATTTTTATCTAAAACTATCTTAATACAAATGTAATAAAAGCAAATGTGATAAATTGAAGAACAAAGATTGCTATTACTCATGATGCAAAAAAAGAGTTTTTGATAAATCGACTGCCAGCGGCATAACCAAGATTATTTTCAGTGAGGGAAACATAATGGGGGCACACAGGACAAACGTTGTGACTAAATTCAGTGTATAATTATATTCTTTAATGTTTATACATGTATCATTTTGTTAGGGAGCGTAGTGACGGAGCGAAAAAGATCGCATTTTGACATATTGAAACTTGAAATTCTAAAGCATTACAGAGCTATAGAAATGCCTTACTATAAGCAACTATCCGTTCTTCATTTTTGTGGGGGTGTTGTTGTTTTGAGGGCACTTTTAAAACTTTTTCCTGGGTGATGGTACCTTGGAGCCACGTGCCCCCCCCCCTTCTTCTAATCTTCTCATGGCTACGCCACTGCTGACTGCAAAGCGAGACCAGTTTGAAGGTGTTTGCTAATTATCACGATCACGAGTTGTCGTTGTTTCACGCTTGAAGAACGGTGAGCTTTTTATACAGTCATATTTTAGAGACCCCATCCCGCCGACCCAGTGATGGGGTGGAGTCTGGGGGCACCTAGTATAGCTATGTCAATCATGACAACCGGAAGTGGAGGTAGGTTAACGGAAGGTCGTGACATGAATAAGCGCTTCCGGTACGTTAATCGGGTGGAGTTTCATGTTTCTGGCGTCTAAGGTGTCTTAATAAAATTGCATGGATATCTTTAAAGGGATATCTTAGTTGTGGTTAGGTTTATTTATTTTATTACAGTATTTGAACATAGAAGTCGCTGAAAATATATGAAATTGATTGATGAGAGGAAATTAAGATGTCAGTTATTTACCGCTTGGGCCAACTATAAACTATTACAAAATATATGCTAACTGATGCCTCGATTTCGACTTAAGTTTTCATTATACTTCCTAACCGATGCTTTTCAAACAGGCTTTTACATGAGTCCAGTAAAAATAAGGCAAACATCTTCATCACCTCAAATTCTCAAACTTATCTACCAGCTCACACTCCCTCACAGTAAAATCATCAAAAGAATTGAGAATGATAACATGTAGAACTTTAAATATGCATGCTTTCACCTTCTGAAAAAAATACTTCTCAAAGGGTTGAATTATTCACTATATCATGTTTCCGAGGGTCTTTAATATTTGTATTGGAGTTGACTTTTTGCCGAGATAACCCAGTTTCACCACGGGTCACCTCTTTGCTACTGGATAGTCGCTCTTAAAGCTACGAATTATGCAGGAGGAAACATAGCAAATCCTCTAATTTGCCATTCCTACAACCGAATAATTCGGAGTTGATGTATTACCAGGCTTGCAAGGTTGACTTAAGGATCATCCAAGGGGTAAGGAAATCGACTTAAAGGGGGTTAATTGTGCCCCGGGTGGCGCCCCATGCTGTAGGGGTGATGATAAAGTTTTGGTGGGGTACGCGGTCTCCTTTCTAACCCGAATAATTCCTTAAAACCGGAACTTAGTCCTTGGTGAAATGTTAGATACCTTTCTTATTCCTAATGAAATCCTTAAAGCAGGAACATATCAACTAATAATGCTTAGATTTAAAGGGATATCCTAACATTTAACAACCACCTAATCATTTACAATCGTACATCTGTTTACAAAAGGAAATGTGTCTTTCACTACTAAAAAATGCTAAAATGACGATGAAATAACTGGTACCTTTAAAAAAAATTGAAGGCAAATTAAAAATATTATACAAGGAATGCCAATCTGATGCAAAATTGGCTGCTCTAAAAAGAATTCTAGAAGAAATCCATCTTCATCATAAACTGTTACACGGCACCATTATGAATATTTAGAAAAAAACCCACAAAGATTAAACAATATTCAAAACTCTTCATGACAAACCAGTATGAACTCTGTAACAATCTGTTTTGGTGGTATACTGTTGGTCACAAACGTGCCAAGTTGTACATTGTTTAAAATGTGTGAGATGTTCTGAATGTCGTACATCGGTCACAATATTAAGTATTCCAACTGAGTCAAGTAATAGTAATTAACTTTCAACTATTCAACTGAAACCCATCAACTCAAATATCTTGGAATATACAAAGAAATGAGATATACAAAGCATTCAGCTTCCCAGTAATTTATGCATCACTTACCAAAGTGAAATTTGGTTGGAGTTTCCATATTCATATATCATTTCTTTACATCGTCATACATATGTGTTACCAAGTGTTCTTTGTTTGTTGACAATCATATGAAGGCAATTACAGCGCAGATAATTATGTTATAAGTCATCATTAAAATCAGTGAAATAACACTGTTAGACTTATTGTTTACTATCAAGGTTTTTCATTAAAGCCCCCATTTAAAGCCCCCATTTTTGCGAAGAAGTGTTACGTCATTATTTGATCATACTATACAGGAAACTTGACAAGGACGTACCTTACAGGACTGTCAGCCTTAGAAAAGGCCCACCACAAATTTGTCAAGTATTACGTAAATCTCATCCTTTAGAAATCCTTCTCTGAAAGCCTAATGTCCTTAACATTTCACGAAATCACGAGAATTGTATTGAATATAATTGACTTTTTTTCTGCCTCATCATACTTCTGATATTATATAGCTATTCTTTTATGCAAGGAAATTTTTTACCGAAGAATCCACATGTGAATTATGCAATCAAAATTGCTATTTTTATCGGAACGTGATTTGAACAACTACTATTTTACGTACGAAACAGATTTCATAAACCTTTTATCTTTTGTAATTGAATTCGGTCAAAATATCATTCACTCATTTGGGGAAAATGTCTAACAAATAATAGAGTACCTCAGCAAAATATGACAATAATGGAAATTCATATAATTTCGTTTATAAAATACATTAATTCAAAAAAAGGATTAAAAATAATCATGAAGAACACTGCAGAAATATATGAACGAAATCAACTGACACCCATTTTCATTCCATGAAGTAGAACTGTCCCAAATAATATTTAAAAGATAAAATGGAAAAAAAAGACTCGTGGGCTTGCTAAAAAGTCGATTTTGTGCTGGATCTTAAGGATGTGGAGAGACTGGAGTTTGCGGAACAAACTATTTAATTCCTTATTAATAGGGGTCAAATACCGGCAATAAATCACTATTTATAGTAAATTAAGCTTGAGGGCAAAAGTGGGAAATAAATAACATCCTCGGTCACTTCTATCGACAGGTAACCCCCCCCCCCCACACACACACACACACACACTTATTCCGTTTCATTCTGATTTCATTTCATTCAGGCATCCAATAACAGTTTCTGCCAATGGAGTTTACTTTTACTTCTATATCTACTCCTATACAGATATTTTTTCTTCTTCTCCTCCTTCTTTTCATCCGATCGATACCATGAAGGACTGCAATGTTTATCGTTTCAGGTGGCAAAGCAAAATCTGCATCTGGATCATGTGGATAAATTTCTAGAAATGCAAACAATCCTACAAGGATCCAGAGAAAAATTATTGCCAATAATAATAAACTGCATCATAGCATTGCATAAATCCACTTCATAAAGTCACTCATGCAGTCCTTTAGTATTTCTTTTATTGACATTTTGATCAAGAGCGAAATGGCGCCTTTGTCCTTCACTGATTGGCGCCCGTCATTCTTCCATTAAGCAATCAACCAATCACAATCCGGATAACTCGATCACGTGACAACTAAGCAGTGCGTGGCGCCCGCTGACTGAAACTGCGAAGGCGCCATGCGATACGGGCGAGCGACCGCGAAGAGCGCACTGGGTTTGTGCGTTTATTTGGATTTCCTTGGTGTTTGAGATCAATATTACTCAAGCGTGAGATTCGGTAATTTAAAGCTCTTTTACTTTCAGGCTGTTATTTGATGAATATTTGGGGGAGCCCGTGACTCAACTATTGTCATTAATTTGTGGTGTCGAGACAAAGTTTGGCTTGAAAGATGGATCTATGTCCATACATGAGTCACGCTCGGTCTACAATGGAAATAATGCGATGCGATGACACTGTGACATGACCCGCACGAGTCGAGTGCGGTAGAAATTAGCTCACGATATATAATGTATACCTTTCAAATGTTAAATCATACATCAATTAGAGCACAAGGCATTGCGTTCTCGCTAGTTTTCATTTGTGCAGTGACGGTGCTGTTTCCATTCGTGTTTTTGGACATGTACATCTCATCTGTTAAGAGCCACAAGGGCCTTTTGCCCTGTGATAAATGATACGAGTTAACGCTCTTCTGGCTCCGAGAACACGGCACACATGTAGTTACTAGAAAGCCTATTCGGTTTTCATAATTGATTCAATTGTTGTTTTTTTCTTTTAATTCACTCGCTAAGAAAAAAGGAGCAAGCAATATGCTGTAAAGTGGGAAAAAAATGCAATTATTACTCACGTCCTTCGCTGGTCCCAACATTGATTTCC